>JADRCH010000050.1:1375732-1414906 GCA_019843965.1 Rhynchomys soricoides
CCTCCCTTCCCTGTATCTCCCCTCCCCTCCCTTCCCTGTATCTCCCCCCTCCCCTCCCCCCTCCCCTCCCTCTCCTCCTCTCCTTTTCCTTCCCCTACTCTCCTCTTCCTTTCGTCTTTCCTGACTTTTTTGAGCAGATCAATTCATTTAAGTTTTTTCAAATACATTTTTTCGCCTCTTAAGTTCATCAATACAAATTCCTGTAATGCTTTTTCTTTGTTTTACACTCTATCAATTAGACATATTTTATGGACCTTTCTAGTGATTTCATGTTTGTTGTATGAACGACTGTGTGCCTATGAGTATGTGTGAGAATGTGTTTGAGTGTGAATGTGAGAGAGGGTGTGTGTGCGTGTGAGTGTGTATGTGAGTGTTGGGGCTGGCATTGAAGGACAGTATCTGCCTAAAAGTATAGTTGCTTCCCCTTCTGGCGTCTTTCTGTTTGAGTTGCAGTTGTGGATCAGCCAGCTCCCCAGGTCTTGCAGGTCTCTGACGTGGGGCATGGTGATCACATTCACTGGGAATGCAGCTTCCCACTACACACACAGCCATGTTTTACACTTGACTTCGTTGAAGATAGCGTTTAGTTTTGTGTGTGACACCACAGATTCTTTCAACTGATAACCATTGACCATTAACCATTAGATAATTAAGACTCATTCTAAGTATAATTGAAATTTTTTGTTAGCTGACATTTTATACATCCTTAGTTTTGATGATAGCATCACTTTAAAATTATACACAGCAATAAGAAGCAAATCATAGGCTCTGCAGTCCAGCTGTAGACAGTAAATAAGAGTACAAATAGGGCCCACCTATTGTAAAATAAAGACATTCCGCTGTGATGTGATTCTGGGCACACTGTTTGCATCTTTGCAGTCTATCTATCTGATTAGTAATATACACTAGTATTCTAAGAATAGAATAAGAAAATTCATTTATCATTTTTATCATCAGGAAGTTCTTTGGAATAGTTAGACTTTGTCCTATCATTTCATCCAGTCCTACAACTGTGTGTTTCTTATAAAAAATTTACCTGTAATATAGTAATTTTAAGCATAGTCTCATAAATTTTGACAGTGTCTGTCCCCTGTAACCACAAGTGCAGTGAGTCTGGGAGAAGCCTAGATATTAGTCAGCACTCTCTCTTCATCACATCCAAGTGATCACAAATCCCTACCCTTTTCACAATCTGGCCTTCTGTGGTTCTTCTGCTCTTTATTCCCAGAGAGACTACCAGAGGCTTTAAGATGTTTGGCTCTCACAACTTTCCTGTCCTCCTGCAACCTGATTTACAAGGAGCTTCCTCCCCCCCTCCTTTTTCTTTCCTGTATTTACCACACAAGTTTACTCCATTGTGAATTTTCTGAACTGTAGTTCTGGTCACATCACCATCACCATCACCCCCACCCACCTCTGTTACCCACTCCCCGTCCTCAACCACTGGGCACAAGGGCATTGAGGCAGAGGGCTGACTGTTTACTCAAATCTACTTATACTTCAAGCCATCATTAGGTTTAAATTTGCCCACCCCCATTTTCTCCTATTTTAAATGCCTTCCTGTGATTCTCCTGACATGGCTCAAATGTTTTGGCATATAGTCAGATCCTGAAATCATCTTATAGATCAGTAAAGATCAACTCTGAGGTGGAATAACATCAGGATGGCTTTATTTGAATCTGACTAAAACGTGAAGGTCTGACTGTGGCATTAAGGAGGGGGGCAGGCTACTGTACCTGTCACATGGTTGTTATTCATGGCACACTTTTCTATGTCCTGTCTTCATAGAGAGGTGTAGTTTCAGCATAAATCTTGAAAAAGCATTCTTTAGCATGAGGATTTGTATTAGTTGAATCTTGCTTACCTGTGATATAAATGAATTCCCCACAGTTTTTTAGGTTGTGATTATTCCCATCTTTTAAAAAATCAAAATATCAGAGTGTAGTTTTCTAGATATCACAAGATGATTTCTACATCTCCGATGTAAGGGCTAATGCCTAGAGTCTGGTGTAATCCTAAAGGGTAAGGCTTGAAGAGTCACACTAGCCTGTTAAGGACTGTTTTGCACAGTTAAGCAGAGTTGACTGTGATTTCATTACCACACAGTTTATTGCCTGTGGGAGTCCTCAGCCTTTATTCACAATGCTTGGTGAGGGAGAAGGGATGCTCTTGACAAATGGGGCATAGTGACCACACAGGAAGTTTCCATGTCATTTAAAACTCAATTATTATAGTCTAGGTGCTAGTGTAGCTGCAAGGAAGCCTTTGTAGATAGAAAGTCCAATTAAGCTGAGGAGTATCTTTCCATGACATGTTCTTGTGAAGGGGGGTTTGACCAGCACAGGCAAGATCCATGATAGCACACAGGGTCTCTGCACATTCACAAGTGGGATTGGTGCTGGGAGTGAGACATGGGAGAAGAACTTACAGCTGACAGAGGCAGTTCTGCCTGCCATAGACTGGGTCTTCAGTGTATGTGGGGAGTGTGAACTGATGCATATTCGGGGTCTAGTAGTTGAAGACAATTATTAACATATGAGCTGATTAGGTACAGTGTCACATTTCCATGGGAAGGGAGACTATACTTCATATTCTTGTTAGTGACACTATCATTCACACAGTGAACTATGATGTGTTTAGAATCATTACAAAGCTGCGTTACAGAGACTTATCCCGAGGTCACAGCATTTGAGGCAGTGGGGCAGTGGTAAAAGAATACACACATTTATTAGTGGAACCAAGTACAGGTCTGGAAATACCCACATAGGTACAGCCAGAAGGATTTCAACAACAATAACAACAACTACCAGACAGTTCATCAATGTGGGGAAATGTGGATTTGAACCTTTCATTAAATTAACTCAAAATAGGTTGTAAGCCTAAATATAAAACTCTCAAAACTGTAAATTATAGAAGAAAACCCAGACAGTCTTCAGGAATCAGAACAGGACTTTAAAAAACACAGAATTACTAAGTTACATATTTTTAAAATTAAAATCTCCTGCCCTATGAAGGGCACTGTTAATAAAGAGGGGCCAGGGAGCTAGTTCTGCAGGTAAAGGCATGCAGGGCCTGAGGACTTGAGCTGATCTCTGGGACCATATGGTAAAAGGGGAGAACTGGCTCCCACAGTTTTCCTCAGGCCTTCATGCATGTGCCGTGGCATGTACATATCCATACACACACAACAAAAATAAATACATTTTTAAAGAAACATAATAATTACTTTCAAGGCATAACATCTGGTAAAGGATAGATAACCATAATATATTTAGAAAAAAAAACGTGCAAAGCTCAATGATAAGAAAACAAAGAATCCACTTAAAATGAGCAAAGGCTCTGAAAACCAGGAAGATACAGTAAGGGCAAATGTGCTTGTGAGATGCTCAAATCATGTGTCACTGGGAAACTTCAGAGTAAAAACTGGCCTACCACTGTTCTTCTGATGGGGCAGTTAGCATCCAGAAACACCGATGAGTACCTAATGCTGGCAGGATCGGGAGCTGACAGAACTGGATGAGTGTCTCACACAGCCAAATAACCATCTTCATGTGTGACCTAGCAGCTGTATTCTTAGTATGTATCCAGCCGAGGTTAAAACGTGTGCACACAGACAGCTGTGAACAAGGGTGCCCAGCAGCCTCACTCATTAACCTCCATAGCTGAATGGAGAAAGTGAAACTCAAAATGGAATATTACTCAGTTAGGAAAAGAAATGCACCATGAAGCCGTGAGAAGACATGGATGGATGCCTGTCAAGTGTATATTGCCATCCATAAGACTATACCATGGGACATGATTCCAACCATCCAACATTCTGGAAATGTCAGAACTCCAAGAGTAAAATGATTGATGCTTACCAGGAATTTGGGGGACGGAGTGAAAGCATAGGGGAGTTTCACAAGACCATGGAATTATCCCATGCAGTACTTTAGGAGAAACACATACCACTATGGGTTTGTCACAAGTCATGCAATGTTAGAGCTTTGGAGAGTGGGCCTCAAGCTGTAAAACATTTTAAACAATTATCAAGGGACATGGAAATCCCAGGAAGAGATGCAGGTTCTGACTCTTCTAAGTTCTGACTGTATAGGAAATGTATGAGGTAATCCTAGGTATGGAGGGCCACAGTGGCCTACATAACATTGGGAATGGGGGTTAGGCATCTAAGCACAGTCATCAAGAAAATAATTTTGTGGGTGCAGTTTTAAGAAATATATATGTATGTGTTGGAAAAGAAAATTCCAATAAGCGGGTAGTGGGTGGAATGAGGAGCCAGGACCCTCCCTGTTGGAGTGAGGAGGTATGTCATGCATACACAGGGCAGTGTGCACATGCATTCCCTCTCTAGCTGAGGAGCCTAAAAGAAGCAACACCACAAGGATAAGAAAGTACATTTCGCTGGGCAGTGGTGGTGCACGCCTTTAATCCCAGCACTCGGGAGGCAGAGGCAGGCAGATTTCTGAGTTCGAGGCCAGCCTGGTCTACAGAGTGAGTTCCAGGACAGCCAGGGCTATACAGAGAAACCCTGTCTCGAAAATCCAAAAAAAAAAGAAAGTACATTTCACTCCCAGGCCTTTGCTAGCAATCCTGTCCCTAGTATAAGGAACTGCTGTATTGAGAAATGACTCTTTCAGGCATGAGGCAAGGAATGTATGAGTTCAGAGAGTATTGTTGTGCCAGAAAGTATGGGAGCACTAACTGTAGATATTCATGTTCGTTCACATGTGTATGGAGCACTAACTGTAGATATTCATGTTCGTTCACATGTGTAGGGAGCACTAATTGTAGATATTCATGTTCGTTCACATGTGTAGGGAGCACTAATTGTAGATATTCATGTTCGTTCACATGTGTATTTAACTAACAGTGTAGAGAGAGACTGGGAGGAATGGAATGTATGGGAGCTCTGTATATCTTCTCAATTTTTCTGTAGATCTAAATTATTCTTTAAAAGGTCTATTGAATATGCTGTACATAGTGGCACATGCTGTACTCCTAGCATGAGCGGTTGAGGATCATTGTCTACCTAGTAAGTTCTATGCCAGTCAGGGTTACATAGCAAGACACTGTCTCAAAACACCAAAGCCAAAGCAAACTCTTATCTAAGAACTGGAAATAATACTTGAAAGGTCCCAGAATAATGCGGCGGCATCTCTTCTGCAGCTTCCAAAGTGTTTCCTGCCTTGCCGAGTCAACTTCCCTCTCGGACATCACCTTTGATGGCAATCCAATAGCTCAAGAGTCATGGTACAAACACACAGTCCTTCAGAATATGATGCAGCTGCGCCAGCTAGACATGAAGAGAATCACGGTGGGTGCCCTTCTTCATGAAGAGAATTCCTGAGTGTGCCTCCCACGCACCCTCCCTGCTGTCCTGAGTGTGCCTCCCACGCACCCTCCCTGCTGTCCTGAGTGTGCCTCCCATGCACCCTCCCTGCTCCCTGAGGGTGGCCATCTGCGTACCTCCCTGCTCCCTGAGGGTGGCGTCTGTGTACCTCACTGCTTCCTTGAGTGTGGCTTTGGGAGTTGGGGTTTGAGCTGCATGAGTGCTTGTTGATTTTAACTAATTAGGAGACTATCGGTTATTGTGATTACAAACGTCATAATTTTAAGTGCTGGTTTGTTTATTATTTTAAACTATCACTCCCATTCAGTTTAATCAAACAAAACTTTAAAATCTTTAGGCTTATATTTAAATCAAACTCTATATTTACTTTTTTATTCTTGTTCAGTATTTAGCTAGTAATTTATTTGTAAGGACACATCAGAGCTTTCTAAGTGAGAGCTTGTGTGGTTTTGCAGTTGCTGTTACTGCTACTTCTGAAGATGTTGGTATCTCCTAATGCAGCCTTTCCTATTCATCCTGCTTCTGGTTTGTATCTTCTGTAGAGACATTCCAGTGTGGCTTCTGCTCTATGAGACCCTGCATGTGATTCTCCAGTGTTAGCCGTGTATCACTATGACCCTGGCTCCAAGAAATTCTGTAGCAATGAGACCTGCCTGCCTCTTTCATGACATTTCACATTTATTGGAGTATTTGCTTTCTCAGAAAACATGCAAGGATAATCTCAGTATGGTCATCTCTGTCCTTGAAAATATTACCAAACCTCTACTTGCTTCCCCTCCCACAAACTGTGTGATTTAGTGTGGATTCTGCAGCAGGTTTACTCGATTGCCCATGGCTTACTCTTTGAGTGCCAGCTTCCCACACAATGGAAGTGTGTGTCATTTCCATTGATACTTATTTTGTGACACTGTGGGCATCCTGAGTAGTGGCAAATAGCTAAACATGCAGATAAATTCGTGAGTACCACAGGCCCTGGGTTCCCTCATGCTCTGCTAACAGGATGGAGACAGTTCTTTGTCCTCTCTGTTTACTCAGACATTTGCTGTCAACAGTGATTTGTATTTTAGGGGCTTCTCTTTTTCTTACCTCCATGTCTATTTTAATTGAGCAGCCTTGATACTTCTGATTACCCTTCTTGATGAAAATGATGCAGAGAAGATGTGCAGCTAACCACTAAGTAGTTGAGTATGTAATAGCACTGCTGTACATCAGACCTGTCTGTTCTAGCAGTGTACAGTGTTTAGTGAAAGAAATCATCCCCTTCCATTTCTGGTACAAACAGGCTCTCTAGAGATGCCCCTTCCTTACTTGCTGCACAGAGTGCTGCAGGGTGGAGTTGGATTTACTAAGCTCTAATAACGACTTTTTTTTTAATTCATGGAAAATTTTCTAAATTTCATATGTAATAAAGGAAAATGCATGTCTTGTCACAAAATGGAAGAATATAAAATTTCCAGTTGTGAGGCACTAGGAGGCAGCATCAGTTCACTGAGCATCGTTCAGGCAAAATATTCTCTTTTTGAAACATTTTCAGTTGGCGTGCTACTTGTCCATATTTGTGGGACATAGTTACAGTGTGTGCATATAGCACAGTGGTCAAAGCAAGCTGGTTATTAGTATCATTAGATCAGTATAAATTACTAGATACTAATAGTAAGTAGTATTAGTGTCCATCCCTCTCAGAGATAGGGTTGACCATATCTTGGTATTTGAGCAAAGCATTTGGCCAAGTTTGTTGCTATCATTTTGAGCTAAGCTGGGTGCCTAGGTGCTCGATTCACATATACCACAGGAGCACAGAGGAGCTGATTGATGTCAGCCTCTGAGAAGTCTGCCCTGAAAAACCATGGGATTTCCCCACAGCCCATTGTATTGACCATTGATGTCTAGACGAGAGAATATCAATGTTACCCTGATAAAGTATATGGGGATAGAAACTGGGGAAGTTAGAGCGGTGAGGTATATGGCCAGGGTCAGGAAGCTGAAGAGTCTAAGACAGGATTTGTAAACAGCACCCTGTTTTCATATGGCTGTCAAGCTAAGCAGAGTGTTTAATCATTTTAAAATGTTACTTAAAATAAAAGAAAGCAAAGAAGAATTTGAGTAAAAATCATATGTGGCTCACAAAGCCTAAATTTGGCCTCCTGCATATGTGTGTATATATACAAATTTTAGCTGTTCCTTACCCACTCTTTGATCCTCATGTGGGGTCTTATGGAAATCTAATATAGTAGAGGCTTTTTTTAAAAATTAATTATTTTATTTACTTACATTTCAAATGTTGTCCCCCTTCCCGGTTTCCCCTCCACGAATCCCCAACCCCATCCCACTCCCCTTTGCCTCTAAGAGGGTGCTCACCCACCCACCCACCCACTCCCACCTCACCCTTCTAGCATCCCCCTTCTTCTCTGGGGCATCAAGCCTCCACAGGACCAAGTGCATCCTCTTCCACTGATGCCAGATAAGGCAATCCTCGGATACATATGTAGTGGAAGCCAAGGATCGACTCATGTATGCTCTTTGGTTGGTGGTTTAGTTACTGGGAGCTCTAGGTGGTCAGGTTAGTTAATATTGTTGTTTATTCTATGGGACTGCAATCCCTTTCAGCTCCTTCAGTCCTTGCCCTAACTCTTCCATTGGGGTCCCCAGGCTCAGTCCAATGGTTGGCTCTGAGTGTCTGCATCTGTCTTAGGTGCTGGTAGAGCCTCTCAGGGGACAGCCATGCCAGGCTCCTGTCTGCAAGTACATCTTGGCATCAGCAATAGTGTTGGGGTTTGGTGTCTGCAGATGGGAAGAATCCCAAGGTGGAGTAGTCTCTAGATTGCCTTTCCTTCAGTCTCTGCTCCATTTTTTGTCCCTGCATTTCCTTTAGACAAGAACAATTCTGGGTTAAACTTTTTGAGATGGGTGGGTGGCCCCATCCCTCAACTAGAGGCCATGTCTGTCTACTGGAAACGGTCTCTACAGGTTGTATCTCTTCAACTTCATATGGACCAATAATAACAACAACAACAACAAAAATCAGGATAGGGAAAACTATTCTCAACAATAAAAGAACTTCTGGGGAAATCACCATCCCTGACCTCAAGCTGAACTACAGAGCACTAGTGATAAAAACGGAGTGGTACTGGCACAGGGACAGACAGGTTGATCTATGGAATAGCACTGAAGACCCAGAAATAAACCCACACACCTGTGGTCATTTGATCTTTGATCAAGAAGCCAAAAACATACAGTGGAAGAAAGAAAGCATCTTCAACAAATGGTGCCGGTGTAACTGGTGGTTTGCATGTAGAAGACTGCGAGTTATCAGCTTTTATTTCCTTTTTATAGTCTTTATTTTTAGCGTTTTGTGTGTTTAAAGTTGTATAAGTGTACACACATGCATGCATGTGGTGTTTGTCTGTTTATGTGTATGAGTGTTTTGTCTGTTTATCTTTGTACCACATGCATGCTTAGTCTCCGCAGAGTCCAGAAGAAGGTGTTGGATCCCCTGGGAATTACAGACACTTATGCAGGACTGGGAATTAAACCCAGGACCCCTGGAAGACTAGCTTATCCTCTTAACCACCAGACTGTCTCTCTAGTCCCTGTAGTTTTATTTATTTTATTTGTCTTTGTTGTTGTTTCAAGACAGAGTCTTTCTATGTATCTCTGGATAGCCTAGAAATCTCTATGACAGGCTGGCCTGCAGTTCACAGGGATCTGCCTGCTGCGTGAGATATGCACCCCATATGTTGGCCCTGTTCTGTGTCTTTTACAGAAAAATTTTGCTGACCTTTTTTCTAGCAAAATGAGAAGAATCGCCAGGTAGTGGTGGCGCACGCCTTAAATCCCAGCACTTGGGAGGCAGAGGCAGGCGGATTTCTGAGTTCGAGGCCAGCCTGGTCTACAGAGTGAGTTCTAGGACAGCCAGGGCTATACAGAGAAACCCTGTCTCAAATAAATAAATAAATAAATAAATAAATAAATAAATAAAATAAAATTCTAAAAAAATTTGAGAAGAATCTAAGAAGGTAAAACAATAGATCATTTGAAAAAAAATATTTGACTTTCCAGCAGCAGCAGCAGACTGAAGAATCCCTACGCATGTTAAGAATGTCTCCTCCTGCCAGGCAGTAGTGGCGCATGCCTTTAATACCAGCACTTGGGAGGTAGAGGCAGAGGCAGGTGGATTTTTGAGTTCGAGCCAGCCTGGTCCATAGAGTGAGTTCCAGGACAGCCAGGGCTACACAGAAAAACCCTGTTTCGAAAAACAAAACAAAACAAAACAAAACAAAAGAATGTCTCCTCCTAACACTAAGCAGACTGAAAGATCCCCGAGGGTGGGGAATGGAGATGAGTCTGAGCTATGTGTGTGGAAAAGCTTGCACAAAATTGAGTGAATTATAAAATGATAGCTAACGTAGCTACAAGCTATATTCATGTAGAAACAAAGAAATCAAGAAATAGAAATAATCTCCCAATTCTTTACTTCAATGGTCTGATTACTCAACTATTGTTTTTAGGGTACTCATATATGTGGTGTGTGTGTGTGTGTGTGTATGTGTGTGTGTGTGTGTGTACACCTGTGTGTGCAGGTAGAGGCCAGAGGTTGCTATCAGGAGTCTTCCACAATCACTCTCTGCTTTATTTTCTGAGGCAGGGTTTCTCACTTGAACCCAGAGCTCAGTGATTGGCTAGTCTGGGAAGCCAACTTCCCCTGGGATGCCCTGTCCATCACTGGATTACAGGATGCTGGAATTATTCGGTAGCTGCCATGCCTGCCTGGCATTCACACGGGTGCTGGTCTGACCTCTTGGTCTTCATGCTTACATGGCAAGCACTGCCCCCTGAGTGCTTGGCCAGCCTCTGAGCTGAAGTTGGGTTTTAGGCAGGTAGAGGCCATTGATAGCCTTTCTAGGGCCCCTGGCTTGAACAGAGATGGTAGAAGGAAGACATTGGAGTGGGTGTAACAGATCTCATCCCTAATCAAAAGAACAGAGTGGACACATTCTTAGGAGGAAGAAAAAGACCATTACATAGAGAATTTGGGGAGGGAGAGCTTAGTTCCCAGCACCCACATCCAGAGGCCGTAACTGTAACTGCAGCTTCAAGGGCTCCACGGACACCCACACATAGAGAGGGTAGACACTGACACAAACTATGCATACACACATAAATAATAAAAACAAAAACTTTTCTAAGACAACAATTTGAGAAGGCAGATATAATCACAATTCACCTCAAGCCCATGTTTAGTTTGTTTAATGTAAACTTTGATCTCAAAAAGAAAGAAAGAAAGAAAGGAAGGAAGGAAGACATTAGAAAGTCTGCCATTACTAATGCCACTGAAAGCTGGGTTCCCCTTTTGGGGTGTGTGGAAGAGGCTTTCTTTAGGCTTCTGAAATCTCATGAGGTCATGTAAGTTGCATTGGGTACTGAAATATATCATTAATGTGTGTCATCCCCAGGAAGAGACATTTAGAAGCCAACTGTTAATGATTTTTATGCTTTTTCCCGTGCTCCGGTCATTATGGAAGCACGAACTGAGTATAAGACCCTCAAACATTTTCTCTTCTGCATGGTCAAGAAATAAACATCTTTAAAACTATTTTTGTTTGTACATATTTGTGTATGTACATTTACACACGTATGTGTGTGTGCACGTGCACGTGCACGCATGCATGGGCCTGTGTGCACACACAGGGGCACACCAAACTAAAGTCAGAAAAAAAAGTCTAAATCTCTTAGTTCATATAGATCCCTTCTTTGCTGCATAAAGGATGAATGTGGCTTTCATCCAGAGTCTGAACTGGTCTCTTGGAGATGCCAGAATTAGTCCCTGCTTTTCTTTTCCTTCTTGCCAAGAGATTTGTAGTCCATCTTCAGAATTAGAGATTGGGTTTTTTATTTGTAAAGTTAGCTATTTGGTAATTATGTGTGCTAAAATATAATCATCAAATGTAAATATACATACATACATATATAATAATAATACATGCATACATACATATCCTTAAAACCTTCAATGTTTAAATGGATTTGGTGTCCATCCAGTTTTCCAGGGTTTAGAATTCCTTTTAAAGTCCTACTGCCTTTAATAGACGCCCATGCTCTCTGACAGTCAGATGAGATCATCTCTGAAGCATGTGCTCTACGTGATCCACGCACTTCCATAGCCTTGGTGTCTGGCCCTCGCAGTAACTGATGTTTCTCGTTTGTGTCTTCTAGATGAGGCCACTGGGGCCTCAGTGTCTTTCTGCTTCCTCAGAATCTGCACAGAACAGCTAGTTCATGGCCATGGTTTCAGCTGTGGTCCCACTACAGGCTGAACTCACTGGGTGGGTTTTAAGGTTAACTGGAAAGTGGGTGAACAGCCACCTCAGCAGATAGCTGTAAGCATCCATTGTGCACCATGGCTCTAAAATGCTACACAATCCTTAACATCACAAGCATAATATTGTTTTACATTTCTAGAAAGACAGGTAATAGTTTTCATTTAGACCACCTCTAACAAAGAATAGTGGTCAACACAAATAAACAAAAATTTGGCTAAAAATCTGGCCTAATTACTAAACCAGCTATTTTGTGAGGCTAGGAAGCAAAGTTCTGAAATTTTTGTTAATTTCTCCTTTTTACTTATGCTGTAAAAAAAAAAAAAAAAAAAAGAGCACTTTAAAATTACCACAAATCACACTGAATTTCCACTCCCTTTAAAACAACTTGGTCGTCTGACAAAACCTACTAGGCTCTAAGCTCTTTTTTGGTCTCTCTAAAATTAGGAAAGCAAACTGAACTGAGCTCCATTTAATCAGCAGCGCCACTGCAAGTAACACTTCCAGCGGGACTGTCTCCGGCCGACTTTTGTCACTGACTGTGTGTTTCACTATGAGCCAGTGCCTTTCAGAGCTTTCCTTCTTCATTTCTTCAGATTTCTTTTTTCTCCACCCCTCCTCCCTCCCTCCCTCCCTTACTTTCCTCCTCCCCCCCCAGGAAGTTCATTTGTGTCGTTACTGTGCTGCTTTTATTCTCTGGCTCTGTGCTATGACTAAGTCAGGTGTGCTGAGGCCTCCTGCACTATTCTTTTTGGGTTTTGGTTTGTTTGTTTTTGTACATACTGAATTTTAAGATTACTTTTTTATTTCTGTGAAGAATGTCCCTGGAATTTTGACTGTAGATTACTTTTTGTAGGGTGGCCATTTTCGGAATATTCATTCTGATCCATGGGCAGAGGCATGGGGAGGTCTTCCCATCTCCTAGCTCTTCCCCTGTTTCTTTTGAGGGTAGTATAAATGGAGTTGTTCCCCTGGCTTCCTTTTCATTAGTTTCAGCAATGGTATATAGAATGGCTGCTCACATTGTATATTAATTGTTTTATCCTGGCACTTTGGTAAAGGTATTTATCAGTTCCCCTCTGGAGTCTTTAGAATATCCAAAGTATGGGACCAAACTACCTGCAAATAGAGATGCTCTGACTTCTGTCTCTCCTGTCTGTATCTGTATCATTTGCCCCTCTTGTCTAACTGCTCTAGCTTAGCCTTCTAGTACCATATTGACGAAGAGTAGAGAAAGTGGACACCCACACTTGTCCCTGGTTTCAGTGGGAATGCTTGTAGGCCATTCTCCACGTATTATAACACCGGCTGCAGGCCGGTTGTGTAGTCGTTACCATGTTGAGGTGTGGTCCACGTATTATAACACCAGCTGCAGGCCGGTTGTGTAGTCGTTACCATGTTGAGGTGTGCTCCTTCCGGTCCAACTTTCTTTAGAACTCTTATCATGAAGGGATGTTGGATTTTTTTAAAGACTTTTCTGAACCTATCAAATTGAATGATCCATCTTTCTGTCTCTGAGTCCATTTATGTAGTATATAGTATTTATTGATTTTTATATATTGAGTCATTCCTGCATGTCTGAATTAAAGCCAACTTTGATGGTGGTGAATGATCTTTCTGATATGTCCTAAATTCTTTTCACAAGCACCCCCTCCCTGCATCTTTATTCACGTATAATTGACAAATATCTGGCTCTCCCTTTCTTTCTCTTTCTGTTTTCTTTCTTGTATTAATTAGCTGATTTAATTCATCTACAGAATAGATGCAGACTTATAAATACACATTCTTTGTAGAATTAGGAAGTGAGAAGAAAGTATAAAAACACCACCCTTCTTTCCAGGGACTCTTCTGTTCACACAACACCTCATTGCACTATGGCTAACTCCTCAGGACACTTTCTCTAAAAAAAAAAAAAAAAAAAATTTTTTTTTTTCTAGGAAGAAGAAAGACGCGTGGCATCTGTTGTGGCCAAAAAAGAGGAGGAGAAGAAGAGGGAGAGTCACAAGCAATCCTTGCTGAAGGTACATCCTTCAGTGCGGCCTCCACTTGCACAGGAGGACACCCCAACACTGGCCAGCCCACAGGAACATGGCTTTCAAAACTAAATTTGTGTTTTGTAAGCAAGCACTCCTGGGAACTGTCATAGGTTACTATGGTGACTAGACCTGCCCTTACGAAGGACAGAGGTGCTCTGAAATACAAGATGTGCAAGATGTGCATTGTAGAAGAAAGGTGTGGCAGCAATATAAAGGGAAGTAGACTGATTCTCATGCCAGCATGGCTTTCTGGGTATCGTCTGGCATTAGCATGCCACTTTGGATAGCTCCGTGATTGACAGCCATCTTTACCGATATGCTTTTTACGAGCATTGCTCTGAGTTTTTAATGGCAGCTATTAAAGCCTAAAATGTTTTTCCATTAGCTCCTTTGATACAGAAGTGGGGAGAATCTTGAGGAATTCAGAAATGAAAAATTTATTTTAAAGTATTTCTAGATGGTCAAACATATCTGATATCAACTTCCCTGAGTAGTGATTTCTCTTAAATACTCCATATTATCATCACAGAGTTTGATCAAGACAGGTTAGAACACATCTGGTTCTAAATTAAGCTGTTGTCCTGGGCAGTACTCCTTATCTTATGCAGGTGCTTTTCTCTTTAAAGTGACCAGAAGGGACACAGTTATGTGTATGATCTGCACTTAGTTTCCCACAGGTGGCTGTGTTCTGGGGTAGGTATCCAGGCTACACCAGGACATGCCGTAGACTGTTCTACACTATGAAAATGTTACAGTAACATCAAAACCTGTTCCTAATACCTTGCATATCCAGACTGCAGATTTGAAAGTAACTAGAGTTAATGTGCTAACCGCACATGATTCCCTTCCTCTTTGTTACCTTTGACCCCAGATCCTCCCCAGCTCTTTGTCGTTCTCCATGACTCCATTATCAGTGTGCCTAAGCCCTCTCCTGACACAGATGCCTCTTTTCTCATTGCCTAAGAGGATTTTAACTTTCTCATGTTACCTAGTCCTAAGAGTTTATCAAAATATACATTTTTTAATATTTTGTTTATAAAAATATAGCTGCAATAATAGTTTTTAAACATTTATAGGAGCAAGATTTGCCCTTGCCAGGCCACACTGTGGGCAAACCTTCCCAAATTACTCGTGCTGGGGATGTGGCCTTCTGTGTCACGCCATTGCTGCTGTCCAGCTCCTGTGTAAATGAGTGAGTTAGTGATGATCCAAGACACGTATGCACATTCATAGAGTAAAGCTGAGGCCTGCTGGACCCTCTTGTGCGATAGACCCAGAGCATGGCAAGGAAGAATGAATGTGGAAGTCCTGTTGATGATTTAGCTAGACATCTGCCAACCTGCACATGTGAGCAGAGCACACATGGGGGACAGGCACAGGATCAACTTGACTTTCTGTGCAACTGAAACCTTATCTCAGTATTACCCATTCCCTAATTCAGCTGCTTTTTACCATCAGCTATGCCATGGATTTTAGTGAACATTTAAAAGAGTATTTGGAATAACTTTAGAAAATATCAGTTTGTTTGAAGTCTTGGAGCTCTGATTATGAACTTTTTAGCTTTTTGGTTTTGATAAGAGAAGTGTTGGTATCAGCAGGCCCAGATTTAGCCATTGCTGAGAGCTGAGCCACATCAGAACAGAGCTTCAGCACTTGTAAGGCTGCATCCCTGAGATGCAAGTACTGATCCTGGAGATGCTGGAAGCTGGGTAGGAGGGAGCCATGCCGTGCAAAGCCTGTCTCTGCAGCTGCATCTTCATGTCTTCCCATTTCACCTGCCACCTTTGAGATGATCACTGTGACATACACAGATGAGGTCCTGCCTGGACAGTGACCAGTAGACTCAAATGGCAGAAAATGAACTTCACTCCCCAGATATTTTCCACTTCTGCATATACTTGGCAATTGGAAGCCACCTAAGCGATGATAGGCATGAATAGAGCTGAGCCGTCAAAGCATCCATGATCTCTGGGAGCAGAGCACACTTGGATACCCTTTGGTCTTGCAGAGGCATCATCCAGCTCCTTTTTTTTTGCTCCACAGGCAACTTGAGCCCCATGTGGCTCTCTGCCCAACCAGGGATGCCCACCTGGCTGCAGAATAGACTCCTGACTTAATGTACCCCTTTCCTTATCCAGACCCCATCAAAATTACTCAATCAACCTAGTGCCAGACTGCTTTTAATAACCTAAGGAAAGGAAGCCCCACTTGTATAGGCACAAGAAAGTATTCAGAGACTACCTTATTATACATTTGTAAACATATTTAGTGGTGGAAATACATTCTTTGACTTTTTCTAAACACTGATATCTCTCTCTCAGTATGATTTTTTTCCTGCCAGCTAGGAAGCCAAATGCATGCAGCCCACGGTCTTACCACTAGGTAGAAATAACTGCATTGTTTAGATTGGGAGTTGGGTTGGCATAGCCATCAGCAAATAACTGAATAGAATTCCATATGGTAAGTTTTGTTTTGTTTTGTTTTTTAACTCTAGATTTGGGCAATAGTATTGTATAGCAGGGTTTCGGTTGCTCTGTGCAAGAACATTAGGTACAAAATGTTAGTCATTTCAGAAACACATGCACGGTATTTGAATGCTCTAAGCTGCATAGGCACTTAAAATAACAAACTGCAGAACAAAGAACTCAGGCCCCAAACATTTCTAAACCTAGAAATAGAATTTTGAAAAGGTTAGTTCCATTAAACAAGCCACCACTTGCGGTTTCTATCCAGTGTCTCACACACACTTGCTAAATTCTTCAGTAAACAACTGCAGAAGTACAACTGGAAATGCTTGCTTTCCTTTAGACAGGGGCTGAGGGAGTGGGAGAGAAGGTCCTTATACAACCCTTTCTCTGACTCCAGAGCAAACTCCTGGAGAGGGGTTAGTGGCTCACTTGGTGGATGTCTTTCAATAGCAGATTTTGAATGAAAGAGAAAAAGAATCTATATTCAACATTCTGATCTAACTGAGATGACATTTTAATATATTAACTTTTGAGACCAGCAAGACAGCTCAGTAAGTACAGGTTTTTTGCTACCAATCCTGACAACCTGAGTTCAGTCCCAAGAACTCACATGCTGGAAGGTAAGAACTGACTCGTGCAAGAGGTCCTCTGACCTCCACACATGTGATTTGTGATTCACCACACACACACACACACACACACACACACACACACACACACCCCACATATATACATACTATAAAGTGTAGGGAAAATAAGGGCTTCAGAGATGGCTCGTCAGTTAAGAATACTGTCTGCTTCTACACAGGACACTGGTTCAGTTCCCAGCATCCACATGGCAGTTCACAACTGCCTGTTACCCTACACCCTGGGGATCTGACATCCTCTTCTGGCCTTCATGGACACTGCATCCATGCAGTGCAGACATGCATGCAGGCAAGACATTCATACACATAAAATAAATCTTTTTTAAAAAAATAAAAATAAAAATAAAGTATTACCCTTTACTAATGGTGATAGTATCAGAATAGGCATCCCTCACCCTGTCACTATAAGCTGGATCGATATAGAATAGAGACGTGTTAATGGAGCACAGCTTCTTCTGCTTACATCTCCTTTTCTCAGCAGGGTTTCTATGAGACAGTTGGGTTTCAAGACCCCAGGTCAGTGGCTCTCAATGTGTGAACAGTGCTGGAGCCCGATAGAGGGGCAGACTCCGAAGCCCTACAAGTACTGGCTCAGAGTGGGGCTGGGTTCAGTATCTGTAAAACCCTCCAGGTTAGCTGAGGCACCCTGAGCTGGAGAACCATTGCCTAAGGCGTCGGTTGCTTTAATTGACTCTTCTTTCTAGAATGATAGGCGTTATCAAGAAAAAGATTTTACTCAACAGGACTTCTAGTAGCCTAGATAATATTATTTTCACCCTGAAATGTCATGATTTATATCATGGGGGCTGGAGAGATGGCTCAGCAGCTAGAAGCACTTGCTGCTCCTGCAGAGGACCTGAGTTTAGTCCCTAGCAACCATGTTTCGTGGTTCACAGTCACTTGTAACTCTAGTCCTGGAATCTGATGCTCTCTTTTGGCCTCCCTGGGTACCAACACATACATGCATGTAAATAAAAATATTTTCAAATATTTCAAACATTTTCATAAATATTTTCAAAACCAAGTTATACCATGAACTATGAAACACTAATCAGTCCCTGCCCTTCCCCCTCCCTAATTACTGAGTAAAAGATGGAAGTATTAGCACTTTTTTCTTGCTTTTTTAAAAGACAGAAGCATATGACTTTGCCAAGTCAGAGTTTCACTTAGTGAAATAAATATATAGTTCACTGTTCAGAACAAGAAGTATTCATCTTGTAGATAATTTCCTGTGCAGGCTGACATTGTTATTAAGAACTTTGATCACAGGGTGAGCACAGGCTCATGGACTTGCTTTAGAAGCTGTGTTGGTTGTTTTCCTCAAGGAATTCGCACTCAGAAAGCACCAGAAGCTGTGCCCTTCTCTTTTGTATAACCATCATTCCATTAACTTCCCATAGGAGAAGAAAAGGCTGACGATTAACAACGTCGCCCGGAAGTGGGACTTGCAGCAACGAATAGCCAATATTGCCAGCACTCAGGACAGAAAGGACTCTCAGTCTCCTCCTCAGGAACCCTGTCAGATCGAAGGAGGCACCATCTCTGCATTTCCAGAGGAAGCAGGGTACGCGATGGCACTCTCTCACACTATTGGGATTTCTAGAGTTGAATTTAGGATGGAGATGGGAGACCATTTCATACATAATTATTTTTGAGGAATAATTTTCTTTAAAAAATCGAAGTTGAAATTAAGAGAAAATTTGAAAATATAAATCTGTCTATAATATTTCCCTAATGAAAAAGCCCTCCAGTGGTTTGTTATTTTTTTTGTAGGTGGGAAGTTTAGATGACTAAATACAGCCTGTGAGGCCCTCTGTTCACATGCATGGGCTTCTAGATACCCTGGTTCAAGGGAGCGACTGAGAACTCCCATCCTCCGTTCACCTCCCTTCCCAGTCTTTTTTGTCTTAGGTCTTTGGGTGAGTTTGTTGCCTGATGCATCTGTTATCCTGTGCCCTGAGTAGCAGCCTCTACATGCACCTTTAAATGCTTCTGATAGCCAGACCTGGTGTCAAAGTCCCAACTATTTGGGAAGCTGATGTCAGAGAATGGCAAGTTCAAGACCATTCTGAGGTACAAGGCTGTCCAGGGCAACTTAATGAGTCTTCATCTCAGCATTAAAGACAAAGAAAGTAACAAGAGGCTGGGATGTGGGTCAGTGGGAAAGCACTTGCCTGGCATACATGAAAATGCTGCTTAGTAGCTGACTTAGCCCCAAGGAAGCTTCAAGGCAAGCTCAACAAGGTCAGGCCTTGGAAGGGTCAGATTCAGACAAGGGAACACACTGCCACAATTTCGGGGACTGTGTCCCTGGTTGCTTGCAGCCTGCCCCAGAAATGTGAGTGTCATTTTTTAGGACCAGCAGCAAGCCACGGCTGGAAGAACATGAACAGGGGAGTGAGGATGCCAGCCGTCCTGCTGAAATTCAGCAGACCGTTCATTGTTCTTCATTGAGTACACCTAGGTCATGGTCATTTTTAGACGTCAGAACTTGGGGAGTATTGGTGTGACTTCCTAGGGTGCATGTTGCTTTGTAGAAGACTGGAGTCCATAATTCAGCTCCTCTTCTACATGTTTCTCCCTCTTTAGGACTCTAGTTAGAGTCTGTGATCTATGCTGCTGCGTCGAGAGATCAGTAACATTTATGTCTGTTCTGCAGGCTTAAAGCTTGTCGGCAGATATCATCTAAACCTTGAAAACTGATCAGCGAAGCTGATGTGTCTGTGGGACATAGGTTTTTTGACTTTACAGTTAAGCCATATACTGGGGTGCCCTTGTGCATCACTCAGAGGGAAGAGCCCCAGCATCAAATTCAGAAACCTCTTTTCATCACACCTCAGAATCTGTTCAAACCTTGCCATGTTGTGGAGGTTATTATCTATGCCATCCCTTCTTACACGGATTGTTTTTAATCTGGAATTTCATACTGTACCCTAATTTAAAAACTGAAAGAAATGCAACTGTACTATAGTCAAAAGTTTCTCTTCTGTCTCTTTGCTTAGAGCTGCACATCTGAGTCCTGCTGTCTCCCTGACTAATCCAGGCTTGTCATGTCCTTTGCACTTTATTGTTTCATCAGGTCCTTAGTCGACTGACTTTTTCCTGATACTTTGTTTTGTCCTCGGATCCTCTTCTGTTTCTCACACTTCCTTTCTGTCCTTGCAGCCTCTGAGGTGGAAGGACCCCTCAGCTCTAGCGCTGGGCTTTCCTTCTCCTTCTCCACCATCCAGCTCAGGAAGCTGGAGCGTGTTGGTGACTTTAAATGCTGTTTATAGACAAGGTCACCAAAATGTATATCTTTTCCTTTATGGCTTGCCCATTTCAATGTTGCATAAGAAAGAAATTATAAAAATATTATCCCCATTTTGTTTCATAAAGGTTTAAAGTTTGGTCTTCATCAGTCTTTGTTATATCAATTTGCTACAAGCATGATTTGCATGTTTGAGGTGAGGGCTGGTTTTTTATTTCCTTCTATGGGAACAACTACTTACTCCATTGTTAAATTCAAAATACTCTTTCTTTTCTCCATTGGGATCTATTTGGATGCTGTTTGTTTGTTTGTTTTTAACCGTGGGAGGAGGCGAGAGTTTCTTTCTTCCATAATCAGTGCTAGGGATCAACCCAAGGCATGACTGCTCTCAGTGAGAGCTCTTCCACAGAGCTCAGTCCCAAGTCTGATTCTCTCAGCACTTGAGTCACTCCCCTGCACCATCTCACTTCTGCCTCCATCTGCTCATCCCTGCTCATCCCTCGGAGGCCTCTCTCAGCAGAGGGGGCACCATCTTTACCTTATTCCCACTGCAGTCAAGGCTGCCATTTGCACTTTCCAGCCTCCTAAAGCTGCTGGGCTCCCTGCTGCCAAATGTCCTTCTGTTTCGAGGTTGTGTGGCTTTATACCTTTTCAGTCACTTTACGTTCCTGAGTGGCACCTTGGAGGGAAGAGTTTTGGACACAGGTGCTCATTCCTATCCGGTATTTTGCCTGAGAGTACAGGTAAATCATTTAAATGTTAGAGATTGTGTTCCTACATTCTTTATAAATCTTTAAACTAACACTTGCCTGTGGGCAGTGATGTAAGCCATTTTTCTTAGAGGTGGAAAGCTAATATAGGGAGCCACAGTCTTTTCTTTAGTGTTCCAATGTGTTTAAATACTACAAGTGGTTTCCCACTTAAACCATCACTGATAGTCCTGAGGATTTCATAATGCGAAAAGGAAGGTAGGTCATTCTTGTGTTCCAGTGTCCATGACCTTTGACCTACAGGCATATAAATAAATGCCTAAGTGCATGAAAACATTATGGGATATGAAGAAAAGAATTTCTTTAACAATTTGCTATATCCCATTAATAATTTTACTGTTCTCTGAACTTGGGACAGCTTAATAGTAAAGGACACACTGCGGAGGTCTTTTGCCCAGCAGAAATGGCAAAATACTAGGTGTAATGTTTCCTTTGCTTACATTGGATGCATGCTGTGGGGCTGGTTTATTTTTGGTCATTTCCTGTCTATGAACACTGGTGTTTTAGCCAACACTACTATAATAAAAAGTAAGGCATAAAATGAATTTCCACATTCATGAATGTTGTAATAGAAAATTCATAAAATGAGTTATTGTAGGGATCAGCACCACTTATTCAGTGGGAAAAGAATCTTCAGAAAGACTTGAAGCTTTCCTGTTCTTGCCTGGTATAAGAAGGCTAAAGACAAAATAAATGTATGCAGGCCTCTGGAATAGTGTCTTTTTGGACCATCGGGGTGTGGTTTACAGATGGCCTTGCTCTGCAGAATTGACTTTACTGCACCAAGTCAACCTCCCATCTTTCCTTAGGTTCCTCCAGTAATTGAGGAGACACATGAGGTTTCCTGGTTATCTTCAAGCGAGCTGTTTGATGATATTTGGACTTGAAATTGACCGCCGAAGAGCTTGAGGATAATTCCCATTGGCTATCTATTGCCTGCCATCCCTTGCTTTGAGTTGGGGAACATAAGTAGTGAGGTGCTTGGCTTTATGCAAAATCAAGTTTGATTTCCACAGAAGAAGCCCTACCTTTCTTTCTCAGGGTGTGGGTTCAGGCTGAATGAGGACAGGAGGCTGGCTGGACCCAGTATCCAGTCACCTCATAGAAGTTGAGTTAGAAGCTCAATTCATGCCTAATTCTTCTTTCCTTCTCTTTTCATGGCCAATTGCCCAGTACGTCCCCCCTTTTATCTTCTTAGATACCTGGTAATATGTTGTCATTCATTGATAATGATCAAATGTACTGAGCTAAATATAGGCATGGTTTTATGCCTTCGTTATTTCTAATCTTCACAAACCTCTGAAAACTGTGTTCTGGGATCATCATTTATAAATGAGGAAACTCAAACTCAAGAAATTCTGAAGCTTCTTGGGAGAGTGGCAGGTTTGGAGGCTTAACCAAGGGCTGTCTGTTTCTTAATGATACCACCTCTCCTGTATATTATCACATCTTTCTTTCATGCCCTCCTGTGAGCTAGTTGACATTGCACTGGTCTTCTTATTAATCTCCCTGCATCCAGCCTTTTCCTCCCAAATCCTTCACAAAGTACATGAGCTAATTGGTCTGGTATGGGTCCTTGAAGACAGAGGGTGCATGCTCTGCCTCTCTCTCTCTCTCTCTCTCTCTCTCTCTCTCTCTCTCTCTGTGTGTGTGTGTGTGTTGCTGGGGGTTGAGCCCAAGGGCTCAGACATGACGATGTTCTACTTCTGAGCTAAACTCCAAGTTTAAAATTGTTTGTGTTCTTCCTCCCTGTGGGATGTCATCTGACTTTTCAGCTTTGTCCCACATCGCTATTCTGTCTGTCTGTGTCACTGTGTCTCAGGGATGACATACTGCAATTGAGCTTTCACCACAGTTACCCATGCCAGGCTTATGCCCTTCCCTTCTTCCTCTTGCCCCTTGTCTGCTCCTGGTAAAAAACTGTGCCTGCTACTCAAGGGTCAGTTCAAAGGCTGCTGCTTTTTGAGGGCCATCTTCTCCCTCTAAAGGAATTTGTCATTCTTCTGTTTCCATGGCATAAGCTTGGAATAGTCATTCTGTGACAACAAGCACATTATACTTAATGTTTATGTTTATCTTCTTTTCCTTCCTCTATTCAGATTGGAAAATCTTTGAGGGCAGGTGTATCTTGCTTTCTTTTTATATCTCCAATGTCTAGCGTAAGACCTGACACACATAATAAGCTCTCTGCAAAATCCTACTGATTACTTCAATGACATAGTGAGGTCATTTTGGTTTAGAAATTATATGCCCTGCACTTATCAGGTTGCTTGCCTGATGGGATTCCAACAGCTATATTTGAAAAACTACAGCTCTACAATTTGACTTTACAAGCAATAGTCTTGTTATAACATACATGTACATACATATGTGTGTGTGTCTTGATATACATATATATATCAAATATGTGTGTGTGTGCACATGCACAAGCTCTTCTGTCTTTATTGATACAGATGATTTAGTCGCCTGTGCCAGAAGACTTAGCATAGAACTTTGTACATAACAGCTTTCAGGCTTGAGTCTTAAAAAACCAGCAGCCTTTGAACTGTGAATAAAATGAATTAATATGTGCACATTTCTAACTAAAAAGATATGAGCCTATTAATCATTCATATAAGGAAAAGTGGAATGGTACTCTCCAACATATAGACTTTGTTTGACAAGCTTGTCATGTTTATGGAAATCAGGCATGCCTTGTTAGAGAAGCAAATTAGTAAGCAGTGGCCTGAATTTGAGGCTAACCTCAGCAGCCTTCTCCTAAGCTGGCTTGCCATGCGTGTCCTGGATAACAGCTGTACTGTTTCTTCTTGGCAAGAGTAAGGCTGTCTCCAGCCCAGCACCCATGTGTCTCATCTCTGTGAGGTCTAGAGCAGCAGGGGCTCCCTTTGGCTCTGCTTCCCGACCGTGCCACAGCATCCAGCCTGTATACCCAGTGGTATGCTTTGCAAAAGTGTGCACAAAATAATCACTTTATAAGACTAGACTGTTTACTTTTTAGTTTGTTTCTAATCTTTTAATCACACAGCTGAAGAAAAATAAACTTCTCTTAAATATCTGATATGGGACAAGATCCCTTCTCAGCGGGCTTGCTCATCATTTTGGTATCTAGCTAATTCTCCACTATATTGACATTAAAACTAACCTTTGTCTAGTGTTGTGGCCATGAGGCTCATATCATACCAAATGCCACTTTTCCCTTCACCTTCCTTTACCGCCTGCCTGTGTCATCTGGCCAGCCTTGTTAGCTCTTATTGTGTGTCCACATCACTCTGTTTGTCCTGTGGCGTGGTTGCCCATATTATACCTATGTTGAAGCATCCTTTAAGGACTTAATAGATACCCTTGAAAGTTTTCTCAAGAAATTCAAGAAATATTTATTGAGTTGGGCATTGCTAGATGTTGACTCTGCTGTGGTACAGGCAGCAGGATTGACACTTGCCAGGAGCCGTGTTCAGCGAGCAGTGTTGTGGTGTGCCATTGTCAGTGCTGTTACTGTGAGTGTGTACCAACACTCTCCCTCCTTTCAGTGCAGCAGATGCTGACTCGGGCTGTCTTCTGCCCATTGCAGCAGGGACTGTGCTGCCCCCTCTCCCACCTCACTATGTGTCCAAAGCACAGTAGATGGAAATAGTTCTTTTCTTAGTCTATGCTGTTATCAGCTTTTACCTTTTAAGACCTAAGACTGGTCCGCACCTCTACTCATGGGTGTTTCGATTTTTACCCATCTTAATCCTTTGATACTGATTATAAAGATGACACATAAAATAATTGTGTATTTTCTTAATTGCACATTCACTTTGAGTACACAAATGTCATTAGCTAACTTGTTAATGGATAGACAGATGTGTAACAATTCACTGATACCTATGAAATAAATCTAATAAACCACTGGGATAATAGTTTGTCAGACTTACTGTTCAATATCGGCATTTTAAAATGTTGAGGATCCTTATTAATCAATTAATATGTTGTAAAAAGCCCATTAGTGAACCCAAAGGTCTCCAGATGTGAAGACATACAGCCTTTAGCTTCATGAACTCACTATGTAGAGGCGTAAACAAAATTGCCAGCATATAATTGTAATTAGTCTGAGACATGAAGCACTGGACAAGTGCACAAGTCCCAGCTAGCTGTACACAGAGCAGTCGAGGGCAGAGAACAAACCCCCAGTGGAAACACACAGGGAAAGTCAAGCATTATCCAGGTTTTGAGCTGGAACAATGATATATTACACCTCAATTTATAGAGCAAAGATTTTGAGTTAGATCAAGGAGCTTTGCTGATTCTCTGCCTTTCAGGTTGGCTTACAGGCAGCATGGCTCCTGCTTTGGAAATAACAGCAATGGCCTATCAGTAGTCCCTAGTATGGTGCTGTGTGTGGCAGAATTGGTTTTTATCACTCTTGCTTCAATTTAGGGGGAAGATATGGTTGATTTTTATTGATTACAACTGAACAATATACTTAAAGTTTTTAAGGCATCAGACTATTCAAAAATAGAGTCAACATTTCTCACTTAACTTCTTGATAACTAAGATAGAAACTTGTTTAAAGTTATATATTTTGTAAACATTTTATATTGTATTTTCTAAGTAATATTTTATAACTCTTATGGAAACATTATAAAATGCATTTTTATAGCTAGATAGCCTTATAAATTAAATTGGGAACTATGTTATAAAAATATCTTAATAGCATATTTAAAGTATATAAAATTATTATCTTTTTAATATCATGAATAATTTAGACTTGGACATAGGTTTCTATGAATAGTTTTTCTATTTTCAGCTATGATCATGATTGGATGTTAATGTTAATCTTTCAGATAATCCAGTAAATTAGTCTAAGGATACATGTGACATGAAGGCAACAGGGAGTCTGTGGGGAGGAGGGGGTGCAGCAAGCAGCAGGGAGGGATGAGGGGGAGGAGAGCAGGAGGAGGCTCAACACCAGGGAAGAGGAAAACACCACAACAGGCCTGTTACTTCGAAGTCTGATTTTAAAAAATCTAATTAGCATAGGATGCTCTGGGTTTAACTGGAACCGGAGGGTAAGGAGTATAAACTCTAAAGCACTTGCCAGCGTGCTGTTCTAGCCTGTTACATGCTGTTCTAGCCTGTTACATGCTGTTCTAGCCTGTTACATGCTGTTCTAGCCTGTTACATGCTGTTCTAGCCTGTTACTTCCTTTGTGTGCCTGAGACGTTACTTAAAAAAAGACTTTTGCAGGTCTCTAGATGCAGGCCTCAGCAGTGCGTTACAAGGCTTGTCTGTCACAGAAACACACTTGGTGGAGATAGACGGAGAAACCCTTTCGCTGTATGGCTCAGGGGCGCTGGAATGCCTGGATCGTAACTGGAGCGTTCAAACAGCCGGCATGGTCACCACTGTCTCATTCATGTTCATCGAGTTTGATGAAATTGTCCAAGTACTTCCCAAACTGAAGATGAAGTTTCCAAATTCTCTGGTAAACACTTTCCTTTGGAAGTATATTTGAATTGTTCTTCATTGCAACTTGTGTGTTCAGGCCAAAGCCTGCTTCAGCTTCGTTTTCTGTAGTTTCTTTTGTGTTGATTTTCTGGCACTGGAATTTAAATTAGTTCCATAAATGGCCTTGAGGGTTTATATTAATATTAGAAATTATATCTCTAAAGACAGTCCTTCTTGCAGTAGGAAAGACCAATGGAATTTTATGCACATTATCTATCTCAATTTTACAAAGAAAGCCACACAGCCCTATAGCGTGTATTGGGCATTGAAACCGGTGTGGATGGCATGTGTCTATTCATTGTGTGATCCGACAGCAGTCCTCCGACAGCAGTGACTGTTTGCTTCAGTCTGCTGACTCGACGGCAGCCTCCCTAACTGTGGGTATTGCACTAGTTACAGATAGGCATTGGGAAACAGTGCTTCTACAGCAAGTTTCTGCTTGAGCTTTTCCTACAGTGTGTTTCTCTATTTACCCTTTTATAGTAGATGATTTTCCTTCTTTGTCATCCCTAAAGAAGATAAGTTGTAGTAGAGGCAGGTGTTTAGAAAGAATATCCAAATTTGTAAATAGACCATTTGCTTTAGCGTTTCTGTTTTAGTGTTTTGATTCTCCTTGGCCAATTTAAGTAACCAGCATGGTTTTTTGAAGGATGCAGTGTTGACAATGCTAGTTCTCAGGATCAGGGTGAGTCCTGTACTTAGAAGTTTCTGGAATGTTCCTTTATACATTAATGTTAATATATAATGTATAGAATCTGCAAAGCCTGGAAGAGTCTGAATTATTAGATAACATTAAGGAATCCTGGTTGCTCATGGAAGAGAATGTCCTTCTCAGAAGGAATCAACTAAAATTTAAGTTTTGGGTTGATGCCATCAACGACTGATGGATTGGGTAGATTGAAGTTAAATGAGCTTAGAGCATTCTGTTGATTTAATGTGTCTGAAAACATATTTCCTAAGCCTAAAGCTTGTGTGGTTCCATAGGAAATGACCTGTGAAGTGTTAATGTTAGTATTTAAGGTGGTTAAACTCAGAGCAGAGACCTTGTATGTGGTTTATTATTGCAGCACCTTAAATTCAGGGAGACCAACCTTGTAATGCTGCAGCAGTTCAACGCCCTCGCGCAGCTTCGTCGGGTTGACCAGTTGACAATCGATCCTCAGGGAAACCCAGTGGTCAACTTTACACTCTGGAAATACTATGTGCTGTTTAGGCTCAGCCACTTCAGCATGCAGAAAATAAATGGAACAGAGGTAAGCAAAAGCAAAGCAGACTGCAGAATGAGCTCCCACCTGACAGAGCCCCTGACAGCACACATGGTGGAAATAGAGCTATGATAGAATTGTTCAGAAACACCGTTTCTTAAAAATAAAATCTCAGCATTCATGATGTTAAAAAGAAAAAAAAAAAACCATGCACAGGCAACATATGAGCACTTGCACCCACATACATACCCCCCCCCAACATGAACATGCACACACACACACCCATCCCCCACCAAACATGCATGCGCGCTCACACACACACACACACACACACACACACACACACACGCGCACACATGCACACACATCTACATGCACAGGATCTGAAACAGTGGAGACCTTTTTCCTGGTGAATCATAGCTACTTTTCCTGATGTTTGTAAGCATTCAGAGAAGAGAAACTTTGAAAGAAAATGACACTGAAAAAAAGAAAAGTGAAAAAAATCTAACTTTTACATTTAAGGCAGCCTTTTTGTTTCAAAGTGCTCTTCAGACTGTGGCATATAAGAGAGGATGGGGAAGCCAAACTAAGTGTCCACTCATAAAGATGGGATGAAATAAGGTGGAGAGAGAAAATCCAGGCACACATCTGGACTACTCCATTGACTGTTGATCGTGGCTGCTGTGGCATGATGTGGAATCACTCAGGTCCCAGCTGAATAACTGGAGAGTGATTAATGGAAGGCTACTTTTAGATGGATTTCTTTCTGAGTTTGTAGTAAGCCTAATCCTCCAGCTACTCAAAGACTGTGTTCTCTTTAAATAATGACTTGGGGGAGAAGGGGACACTATGCTTCCATCACTGTTGAAGCTAAATAATCTTTAGACTGTTGTTAGTCTCACTATGGTGCCTCTTGGGGTTAAGAAGACTCCCCTCTTATAAGATGACTGGTAGTCAACTTTGCTGGTATAGTATAGCTTTACAGCTGGGATGTCACAGACACCTCCAGCCTTGGCCTACAAAAGTCCAGCATGTTCTTGGAAGCATGAGATCTGTGAGTCAGGGTCAAAAGCAATCATACTGTGCCTCAACCAAAGTAGGCCCAGAGCTATAGTGTCAACCTTCTATTAAAGTGCCAGGAAAGTCTGGAATCTTGAGATGACCAAAAGTTGCTCCTACAATTCCCCAGCTAGTTCTCAGGAGTCTGCATTCAGTCTCGTGTGCCCCTCAGTTCTACATCATACAGAGCTTGGAGCTCTAGGAGGGCCTGGTAATTAGCGGGAGGGCTTTCACAGTTAATCTGGACTAGAAACACAAAGGTTTGGGGGGGCTGTAAGTGAAGGATTCTTCCTCATTAATGGCCTAACTGGGTATGCTGGTTGGCTGTAAATAGTGAAGTTCCCAGCTGTGGGACTGCAGTACATCAGAACTGCTGAAATAAGAGAGTATTGTAATTGCACAGGGAATAAACAGAAGCAATGCAACATTCTGGTTTAACTTTTAGAAAATGCCGGCACCAGGGATATCTGACATTTTATTTAAATACCTAAAAGATGTGCCTTCTCACATAGTCTTGTCATTTTATACCATATATGCTACGTTTGTATTTCCCTTTCTGTAGTAGACCAGTATCGCTAGAGGTAGAATTGAATGATGAGCATCAAGAAGATGCAGCAGTGGCCTGCACTGGCCACTAGGTGACTGTGTTGGACCAGACACTGTAGCTATCAGCTAAAGGAAGGCTTTGAGGAGCAGCAGCCTCACCATGGAGGTCCAGTATAGGGAAGAACTGGTCTACACTGATTGGTGTATATATGATGTGACTGAATTATATGTGAACTATGGGTTGTTTTCACAGAAGCCACATCTGTAATGTGTTATCACAAATATACACACCTGCTCTTCCAACACTGGAGAGGCCGAGACAGGAGGTTGGCTGTGAGACTCTGTCTCTTGGTGACAAGAGCCATGGGGCAGTGCAAAGAGGGCCCAGTCTAAAAGGTGCCTGCTGTGCAAGTATGAGAACCTAGGTATTTCCCCCAAACCCAGGTGAAAGCTAGGCCTGCAGCACACATCTAGCCCCCTACAGCAGGGTGGGTCAGAGAAAGGTAGGTCCCAGGGGCTCACTGGCCAGCCTGTCTACCTGCACCTGTAAGATCCAGGCTGAAGGTGAACCTGTCTCATAGCCAGCAGATTGAGAGTGGCTCTGGAGACATGATGTCAACCTCTGACCTCTATGAGTGCATGCGTTGTTGAGTATGTCTACACATGCACATACATACATACATATGCATACACCTACATCATACAATACACTCTCCAAATAACTAAATAGATGAAGGTGAAGGCTTCTCTGTTTTTAGAAACCCAAGACCTACTTACACAAAGGTAAGGCTGTCTCAGCTTCTCCTCTGCTGACAGTGGAGAAGGTAACCATTACAGTACTTCTCTTGTGCATATAAAACATTTAGCATGAGATGTCAGTAGCATCCTTAACCAGTCCAGATGCCAAATATTCCTGAGTGGACAATGTGGATCCTGATTGGTGAGTTGAATTATATTGGGTAGATAAACCAACTGTATTGAAAATGTAGGTCATCCTATTTTTATATTACATTTTAAAAAAAATCAATCTCTTTAATGTCATGATAATAGAATTTAAAAATCAAGCTGCAATTTCTTCCTGAAGATTATTCAACATTTATAACTATAATAAGTACTAGAGGGGTTAGAAGTAGTGGTCAACACCTTGAATCCCAGCACTGAAGGGGCAGAGGTAAGAAGACCTTTGAGAGTTCAAGGTCAGTCTGGTTTACATAGTGAGCTCCAGGCCTAAAAGAACAAAACAGAAAAAGTACTAGAAGTGATATATTATCAAATTCTAATGTTATTTTATCCCCATTTTATATTAAATATACCCAGATATGAATCCAAGTCTTGCCTTTAGCCGTTTGTTTGTTTGGTTGGTTGATTGGTTGGTTGGGACAGGGCCACACTGTGTACCACAAGGCTGACCTTGAGCTAACACACTCTTACATCAGCCTCTCAAGTGCTAGGATGACAGATGTGTGTCACCACATCTGACTCTTTCAGTACTTTCCTGATTAACACAGGGATGAGCCTTCAGAGTAATACTTGGGACATATTGTTCCTTGTAAGAAAAATGTTGTCATGGATTTAGAAAGCACAGAAGTATCTTTGCTAGTTAACTAAGCATTCCATCTCTCAAAGAAGGGGCAAAATCATCCTCACAGGAACAAGCCATGTACAGCACCTTATTAAGATGAAATCTACCCCACTGACATTTCCCTCTAAACCATCCTAATTTAAGAAGCTCTAGGATTCCTTTTTTAAATAATCTTTAAAGCATTGGGGAGATGGCTCAGCTGTTTAAGTTCTGGCTAAGCAAGCATGAAGATTGGAATTTGGATACCAGGAATTCACATAAATACCCATCTGTAATCTCAATCTTAGAAGAAGGAGGTAGGATCCCTGGAGTAAGATGACAAGTGAGACTGTATGTACCAGTGAGCTCTGGGTTTGATCCAGACCCTGCTTCAGAATGTAACATGGAAGGACAATTGAGGAAGAATACTGACATCAGCCTTGGGCCTCCATAGGCGCATACACACACACAACCATACACACACACACACGCATGCATGCATGCATACCATACACATACACACACACACTTGCAAACACAAATATATGCATGCATGCATACCAAACACACACAAAACCATATGCACACACACACCTGTAAACACTCTTACACACATGCATGCATACCACACAGATACACACATACCTGTAAAGATACATATGCACATGTACACCACACACATATACATATGTAAATGCATAACACACACACACACACACACACACACACACACACACATACACAGAAAAACTACCCTTTAAGAATTTAAGGTGCCTCAAGCACAGTCCTCAGGAAACCTGACTTCTAAATCAGAGCTATCTCATCAGCCCTAGTCAGCTTCCAGGAGACACACTTGAGCGTCTCCTCTGTAATTAGACTCAGAGGAAAACGAAGTCACCATGCAGACTCTTCCACAGTCCAGAGAAATATACTGTCCTGTGCTAAAAGAAAATGCCTAAACTGTATTTGCTATATCCAGCTAAGAAGCAATGTTATCTTGACCCTCTCTGCTGTTTCTTCTCAGGTGACACAAAATGACATGATAATGGCTGAAAGGCTCTTTGGGATCCTAGCACACGTAGCATCCTCCGAGTTGCCTCAGTACCGCATGATTTCAATTCTGGGTGATGCCAGGTAACTCTGAATTTTTTATAGATTACCATTGCACTAGAAATAGCTCTTAACTGTGCCACTTCTGTAACCTGAAGACAACACACCCCAGGCTTATCTTGTGGCTGGCCTTGTTCAAACTTAGAAGGAATAAATGTGACTAAGACAAAGTCAGTGTTCTCCAGTGGTTATGGTCTAATAGCTAAAGATGCACATAATCCACTAAAATATGGTTTGTCAGTTGCAGCAGGAGGGGTGGAAGTAGAGACCAGTTGCATTGAGAACACTGGAAAAGGCTTCCTGCTTAATCTATTTATGTGGGAATGAGCAGGGGTTTTAGGTTAGAATATGGGGAAAGAGATCTATTGAAAAAACAAACAAAAAATAAGAAATAAAAACAGAGGCTAGGTTCTGAATTCAAATCTTACTCCAATGCCTTTGATCAATAAATATAAATCCCTTCTACAACCCACAGAGCTGTTCTGAGATGTAAACATCCTGAGGGTAAAGTGCTTGCTGAACAAACATAAGGACCTGAGTTTGGGTCCCCAGCACCCATGCAGAAGCTGGGTGTGGCAGTACATGTCTAACCCCAGAGCTGAGGCCCAGAAACAGGCAAATTCCAGGAGCTCACTGGCCAACCAGTCCATCTGAAATAACAACCTCCAGGTTGGGTGAGAGCCTGTCTCAACAAAACAAGGTGAAGAAGCAACTGAGGAAGACATCCAGATGTCAACCTCTGGCCTACACACACAGATACAACAACACACACGCACACACACACACAGTCCAGCAACTCCCAACACATACTACACATACACAAAAATACTTGGTGGAGCACAAAAAATATTGAAGAGGTATTGGGTTAAGAAGTGATAGCTTAGACAAAACAGGGGAAATTATGCTTTTCTGAATTGGTGTATAATGTTTAGAAGATTTAATAACTTGAAAATAAAAGGCCCTCATAAATCAGGTAAAATAAATTAAAACAAAAAATATGGAGGATTTTTAATAACTTACCAAACCTTGTTACCAGAATCTGATGCCCAAAGTCAGATTGGGAAAATGTATCCAAGCATGTGTGGGACGTTTATAGAGGTGGACACACCTTAAACCAAGAAAATCTCTGTATTTAAAGACCACAGTCACTCAGATTATTGTCTCTGATCAACACTTTACAGGTGGAAAATAATGAGTTGCAGTGAGCCAGGAGCCTGGGCGTGCAGCCCCGTGGTAACAACGGGAACACATGGCATGGTGGCCAGGGAGTCACAGAGCTGGCGAGGTGGTGTCGCTAATGAGCAGAGATAGCAAAAAAACTTATCTTGGTGCAGCTGGAAAAATAACAAAAAACCCAGATAATGAAGTTGCCAGAACATCAAGTATAGGAAACTTTAAAAAGTAAAAGAAGAGCCCACCTGTCTCTATTCAAAGCTATAGTCACACAAATTTTAAAATAATGACCCAACTTTGTAGGTAGAGCCACAATCATGACAATAAGCCACATTGCAAGGCTGTTCCTACATGCTGTTATCCATGCTGGCTGATGTGGGTTTTTTCATAGCAGCTTGGCAATGCCTGACACATCTGCTTTAGCCATACCTTTTGACTTAACCATTCCACTGAACAGAATTTCTTTCTAGAAATGATGTCATATGAACATAAATATGTGTCCAGGGATTTCTATCACAGCCTGTGTTTATAACAAATAGTGAATGCCCACTCGTAGAACAAGACCAACTACTTGTAGCTGTAAAAATGAATAGCAGTTCCTACATGAAACAGCGGGTATGTCCTTTTGTTCATTATTGATTTGATACAACGTAGTCACCTGGGAAGATCAACCCTCAATTGAAGAGTGGCCTGGATCAGATTAGCCTGTGGCTATCTCTGTGAGAGATATCTTGATTGATTATCTTGATTGATGATTGATGTGGGAGGGCCCCGCCCACTCTAAGTGTGGCCACGTTCAGGTCAGTGGGCCAAATAAAATATCAAAAAAAAAAGAAAGAAAGAAAGAAAGCAAGTTGAGTTGGAGAAGAAGCCAGTTAACAGTGTCTTTCCCCAGTTCCTGGTTCCAGGTTCCTATCTTGAGTTTGTGTGCAAACTTTCTGCAGATTGTGACCAAGATGTGGAAGCCAGATAAACCCTTTCCTCCCCACAGTTGCACAGTCACAGTTTCTGTCACAGCAAAGAAATGTAACTAGAGCATGTTGTTAAGTTCCAGAAAGAAAGTGCCAGAACAGTTGTGTGGCAGGCTCCAGTTTGTGAGAATAGGGTATATAGTTCAAAAATACTCTGGATTCTTAAGTTTTTGGTTTTGGGGTTTTGGTTTGTTTTGGGGGGTTACCTATAAATGCTGAATAAGAAAAAGGGCCAGTACTGTGCCAACTATATAGATCTTTTAAATTGCATGCATGTGTGTACTGCTTGGATTCTCTTTAGTTTTTGTTCTGTGTGTATTGTTATTTTTTTTTTTTAATCTCATTTTTGAAAAGTACCTTGAAAGTACTTTCTTACTGAGTTGTAGGTTAGAAGCACTGTAGGCTACAGCATTTTCGTGCTGTATGTTGTGCTTTAAATGTGTTCCAACTCTTTTGAATTGAGGAAGAAATTGAAAATCCAACTAATGGAGTGCATTTAACAGTGAGAACTCTGTGTGTTAGAACCTCTGGGAGCCGACTGAACACTCGGAGCGGAAATGGGTGTGTGTCTTTAGTGTATTTGCTAAAAGATGAGATAGAAAGTAATGAAAGAGGCTTCCCCAGGAGAACCTAGAAAAATCCCCAAGTTAAAGCAAAATCAAGTGGAAGGACCCAGAAAGGCAGCCGAACATTTAAAATAAAAAAATGGGAAGAAGAGGTTGGCGAGTAAAGCCAAAACTGACTCCTCAGTGTAGGCCTGCTCAACTTCAGCATGTTGGAAGTGATCAGAGTATACTTTAATGAACTGAGGTAATGCATCAGGCCAACTAGGTCAGTATTAGAGGCTAGACCGGAGTGCCTGTCTTCATGGTGTCCAGTCCCTCCTAAAAAAACTATTATTGTCTCTGGCCTCTGGCCATTTCATTAGTATAAAACTCTTCATACCTGGAATCCCAAAGGTAGGTGTGTGTGTGTGTGTGTGTGTGTGTGTGTGTGTGTGTGTGTGTGTTTTCCTCAGTATTATTACTGGTTTTGGAAAGATATGTTTTTATTATATGTAGATGACAGTTCTGCCCGCATGTATGTTTGTGCACCACACTTATGCAGTGTTCTCAGAGAACAGGAGAGGGTTTGGAGCTGCCAGAACTGCAGTTACAGGTAGCTGTTACCAGCCAGTAGGTGCTGAGCGTCAAACCTGAGTCCTCTGCAAAAGCAGCTAGTGTTCTTACCCACTGAGCCTCTCACCTGCCACACCCAGTTCCAAAGCTTTAGTATCATTCTTTTTTAATTGGAGAAGGAATGGAGAGATGAACACTGAAGAGAAAGAAAAAAAGGGGAAGATAAGGTAGAAAGGGAGGAAGAAGTTAGGAAATGGAACCGTTACTAAGGTCGACCAAATGCTATCTACAAAACAAATGTCAGCTGACTGCAAAGACCCAGAACCACATGGCTCATATTTTCTGCTCAGAATGCAATGAAGCTTTAGCCCCCTTACAGAAGGATAACTAGGAAATGCCTTTGTATTTGGAAGAAAAGAGACAGATTTCTGAATAATCCATAAAGTCAAAGGAATTTCCTAATGAAATTCTGCAAATACCTTGTGCTGAAATAGAATGGAAATGCTACATTGACAGACTTATCAGACAGTCATACAGTGCTAGTCCAGAACTGGACATCTTAGAAAGAGTAAGGGCTGATAATTAATGATTTAAATATTTATTTCAGAAAATTAGAAAAAGAACAGCAAAATAATCCAAAAGAAAGTCAAATGAAAAAATTGTTTAATGTAAAATGGAGCTTTCTATTTTAAAAGTCTAATAAAACTTATAGAAGGGGCCAGAGAAACAGCTCAGTGATTAAGAGTATATATTGATCTTGCTGAGGACTAGAGTCAATTCCCAGCCCCGTGTCGGGCAGGTTACAACTTTACATGGTTCCAGCTTCAAGGGAACCAATGCTCCCTGCTCAGCTCCTCTGACACCTGTACATTTAAAGGTTTAAAACGTGATATTAAATGTGTGTGGGCATTGTTTTTTTAATTTTTAAAAAATCAGTAAAAAGGGGGGTATAAGAAGAAACACAGGTCTACCGCAAGTCACCGTTTTCTTTACGAAAGTGGGAAAAGGACTAGCAAGGAAAATTGTGATCTGCATCACAGCTGACTTCCCTTCTGTCATTGGAATTATAATTATCTTGAAATATGTTTCACCTAGACACTAGATATTTTTATAGAATTATGAGCTATCTCATTACACTTTTCAAAATTTATACTTCTCCATTTTTCTAAAAATCACACTATACTTTTAAGTTAGAAAAAAGAAGTTTCAAAAATTTCTGCTCCCAGTTTTTAGTTCCCAGTAAAGTCCTATTATGAGTTTTCAGAGACACTCTGAGCAGTGGAACTGGAAGAGGGCCTCATGTCAGATGAGCTGCAGCACAGTGGGATTCCGGGTAGACAGCTCTGTGATGCTCCAGAACCCCCTGGGTGTTGCCCTTTGGATTGCAAGATGCCTGTGGATTCTCACTGTTCTCCTTCACCTGTGGATTCTCACTGTTCCTTCACTTTTGCTAAAGTTAACTCCACACCCAATTTGATGTTCTAGCTAGGACCATAACACAGGTGAATAAAAGAACCAAGAGCTATGTATGTGGTTACTCAAGCAAACTAACGTGTTTTATAACTATACAGACTGTGTAGAGGTGTTCAGCACCTTTTTGATTGCTTGTACTTTGATTCAGTTTTTGAATTATTTCACGTTAACGTAGAGTTCATTTATCTTTTATAGAAATGTTTGTGATGTTTTAGTGTTGATGATTGGCAGTCACAGGTCAAGAGAATGTAGGTGGGGTTAACACTGTCACAAGCCTACAGTCCTAGTTCTCAGGAGGCAGAGACAAGAGGATTGGGAGTTTGAGGCCAGCCTGGGCTACAATAGTGAAACTGTGTCTCACAACAAACAAAGACTGTGCATCCAGATACCATAATCAGTGGAAACACTGGGGTACTAAGCTGAGTTCAAACAGTAACTAATTATTCAGACTCAGAAATCTGGCATTCAACCAAGGCTTCGATGCCTCTGAAGTCAGCAAAAATTGTACATGACCTTTTTATTCTGATAAATAACTCTGAATCCCTTTACTATGTTCTGCAGGAAAAAACAGTTCCGATATCTTCTGGAAAACAAGGGTAAAAAGCCTGGCATCATCTGTGAAGAGACTAGTGACAGCAAGAGGTTCATGGGGGAAAACACGAACCGAGCTACCCTGAATTACACCACCCGAGAATTCTACCACGAGAAGCTGGAGGTATGTGGCTCTGTGGGTCCAATGCTTCCTGTAGTCCACACGCACGGGGCCAGAGGTCACGTACTTCTGTATTTCGTCCTCCTTACACACAACCCCGAGAACATCAGCAGGGAACAGGGGGCCATCAAGCTTAAGAGGAAGACCCTGACTCCAGTGTTTCCATCTCAGCACAAAAGAATCTTCGAAAGAAAGCTGTGCCAAAAATCTGGACTAAAATAGGCCCCACAGGCTCATCTGTCTAAATTAAGAAAAAGGGAGAGATGCTTCCATGGGTACTTGTCCAGCTGGTACCCGAGCAGCAAAGGACTCAGTAGAATCTCTACTCCAGAGCTCTTGGTTTGGTTTATGCATTTCATTCTTTACCATGAATTTCCTAATGTCACTGTATGGCTGCTTCATTTTCAGCAGAGTTTCTTAGGCAGGGGACCAAGCATGCACTTCTGTGAGGTTCACTAAGGAGATACAGCATTGCTGTGCCCAGGGCCACAGGGCAGAAAGTGTGCAGTATCTGCCCTTCTGGCACTCAGCTGAAGCCTAAACAGCAGCAGATTTGTGCAGTGACAGAAGACAAAAGGGCAAGAAAGAGCAGACACAGTTACTGTTACATCTAATGACGTGTCTGGTGTCTGTGTATGAGAGCTATGTAAATCACTGTAGCTCTTCAGACAAGTTAGATATAGTTGTAAACAGAGGAAAGGAGGGAGGGAGATAGAGGTAGAGATAGATTGATTCACAAGTGTATATGTAAATTAGAAGTAAAACCACAGGCAGGTGGCTATCATGTGTTTATCTGGCAGCTCCAAACTCTGTATTAAGGAGTGGCTGTGAAGCTATTGCACCTAACAGCAGCTGTGGTGGTGCCATAGGACACGCAGTGGGGAGTGCTTAGCACTTCCTTCAACTGGAACATAATTGGATTTTCTGTTTTTCTCCTTTCCCTTCACCCTGCCTCTCAATCTGAAGCATCTTTGGAAGCCATAGAAGCCTGTGGGTTACAGCTTGAAAACTGTCTAATAACTCATCTCATGGTGTTTCTGCAGCATCCTAAAGGATGATTAGCCCCTGCTTTAAGTTAGTGTGGGAGGTCTGGGGTGCTCAGTGGAGCACTTGCTGAGTGCACAAGGTCAAGGGTTCATTCTAGGGGTCCCTCACGCACATACACAGTCAGTGTTTCTATAGTTGAACAGTCAAATGTAAAAACAGTCTGAGCTTAGAGGAAGCTGTCAGGTGAGAAGAGGAGACTGAGCCGCCTGGGAGAAGCTGAGAGCACAGTGCCACTAATAGGGGCTTCCTGGTTGTGCCAGAAGAGGAAAGTGCAAGCCAAGCTGCTAGGATTACGGGCCCTCTTCCTGACGAGTCAAATAATTAATATATATACATACTTAGAATGCATAGTATACAAATTCTCGTGAAAGAACTTTAGAAAATATAAAACTACTGCATGCAAACAGGGTCAGTTTTATGGGGAAAGTACCAAGTCAGTGACCTCGGAAAATAGGTCCTTCCAAGTTTGAACTTTTAGTTTGTTAAGGAATGTTTAAAAAGTAAACTCTTGGTTTTTTCAAGGTAGACAATGCAGCATTGACTCTGAAACCCACCAAATTACTAGAAAAAAGAAGAGCCAGGCCAGATACTTACATATATTGATACCAAAATCCTTTTAAAAAAAAACAAAAACAGGTTAGAACCAGAGAGACCTCAGCAGTGAGGAGCATGTGCTGGGTTCCTCTGCAAACACTTTTAGGTCCAACTTCACGGGATCTGGTGCCCTCCTCTGGTGTCTGTGGGCATTGCGTTCACATATACAAACCAAACAGACAGACAGACAGACAGACAGACAGACACACACACACACACACTCCCCAGGTGGAGAGAGAGAGAGAGAGAGAGAGAGAGAGAGAGAGAGAGAGAGAGAGAG
>JADRCH010000050.1:1423717-1586217 GCA_019843965.1 Rhynchomys soricoides
TGTGTGTGTGTGTTTGTGTATGTTTGTGTTCGTGTGTGTGTGTGCCAGTTTTATGTGTGTGTATATTGTATACTAAGTTGATGACTTTTGTGCAGAGGAAAGATTACTCAAGGACTTTGTACTAAGATGATATTTACATATGGCTGTGCTGGTTAGATTTTTCTCAGCTTGAAGTGAGCTAGAGTCTCCTGGGCAAGAGGGAATGACAATTGAGAAATTGCTTCCTTGAGTTAGCCTGTGGGCATGTATGTGAAGCATTTTCTTGAGGATTGATGTGTGAGGGCTTGGCCCCTTGTGTTGTTGCCACCCTGGCCAGGTGGTCCTGGGTAATATAAGAAGGCAGGCTGAGCAAGCCAGGAGGAGCAAGCTGGTATGCAGCGTTCTGCAATCTCTCCTGCTTGAGTTTCTGCCCTGACTTTTCACAATGGTTGGCTGAGCAGAATGTGTAAGCCAAACACCACCACCCACACACACCCCAAGTTACCTTGGATCATAGTGTTTATCACAGTGTTAGAAAGCCAACTAGAACACAGCAGAATGTAACAAGTACCCAACTTGATGCAGTTTGGAAACAGTTAACATCCTGCTTCCTTACGTTCTTTCTAGACAACGCCCGCGCTCCTGTGTAAGCAGCTAGGACTGTAATTCTCACTGGGAGTGGATCCACACAGGATTACAGGCTCTCCTCCCCAACGCAGTGCTTTGAGAATCAACTGGATTGTGTTATGTATTGCTAGCCCATTGATTTGTGTTAGTGCAAGTACATTGCTATTTGCTTATCCATTCCGCTGGGTGTTTCCAGACTGGTTTCCGGCAGGTAGACAGTTTTGCGGGAATCCTTTTCTGCAGCACAACCTTCGTGACAAAATTGAATTTTAGAAGGAATGGCCATGCATTTTTTCATTGTGGGTAGACCATTCTACCCAGCCTGCAGCAAAAGCAATGGCTAAGGGCTCCAAGAGCTATCTGCTTTTGCCCTCGTTTGCTGTGAGCTTTAAAAACAATGTGGGCTGTGCTCGTGTGACTGTCTCATTTCATTGCTGCTTTAATTGTATTTTCCCTGTGTGTGGAGCACAGTGTTGTGTGCTTTGTGGTCATCTTTAAATCTTTTGTAAAATGTTCAGGACTGTGACCCTCTCTTTCTATAAAGTCTTGAACTGCCTTTGGCATTGATTTACACGAGTCCTCTGCGGATTCCAGCTATACAACAGTGTATGTATTCCTATGCTGCGGGATTTCTATGATCTCTCTAAAAATGCTCTTCCTACCTCACATTTGCAGATCGGGCCTCCCTTGCGGTGGTTCTCAACCTGCAGGTCACAACCCCCTTGGCAAGCCTCCATCTCCAAATATGCATTCATAACGTAGCAAACTTACAGTTATGAAGTAGCAATGAAATACTCTTATGGTTGAGGGTCAGCACAGCATGAGGAACTGTGTTAAAGGTCGCAGAGTTAGGAAAGTTGGTTCTCCTTTCTGTACAGTTGTGCTGGATAGTTGTGCTGATTACACTTGGGACTAGGGCCTTTCTTGGATGGATTGGATTTTTGTCATTTTGAGATAAAGTAATCCAGGCTGAACTCAAAACTCAGTACTGCTGCTCAAGCTGGCCTCAGGCTGGTGAGCCTCCTGCCTCAGCCTCCCAAGTGCTGGGGATACAAGTACGCACTTACCATACTCATCTTGTGAATGGTGTAAGGCCCATGTCAAGCTTCATTTTGCCTCCCCTGTGCAAGCCCACTTGTTCCAGTACAGACTGTTCCAAAGGGTTTCCTCCCCACACTCAACTGTCTTACCATTTAAAAAGGAAAAGCAAAGCCCACCATTGACCTAGATATGCTCATATAGATTTCTTTTTCATTACTATTGTGTCCTTTTTAATTTTTACACAAATGCTGCTTTACTTTGATTACTGACTCTAAATAAGTCTAGAAAACAAGTATTATAATACTTTGAACTTTGTTTTTAATCTTAAAAAGTTGCTTTAGCTAATCTGTCTCTTGTCTTTCCATATAATTTTAGAAACTTCTTGCCAATATTTTTTTTAAAGACTTGGGACTCTATCCAGTCTGCAATGAACTGGAGAGGCTCTCAAACCATGACTATTATCTTGCTGTGTGATATATTTTTTCTGTATTTAAATACTTTCCAGCTCTAATTTTTTAGACTGCACTTTGTTCTGAGGTAAATTTATTCCTTAGCATTGCTGTGGTTTGAATCTTCATTGTCTCCCAAAGGCCTGTGTGCTAAAGGCTTGGTTGGTCTGTTTATGATCGTGTAAGGGTGGAACATTTAACAGATGGGGAAGTTGAAATTGAGTGTAGGAGTAAAACCGAAGGCGTTGGAGTGTTTGTCCTGGAAGGAGTTAGTGGGGCCTAATCTTCCTTCTTTGTTTGCTTCATGGTTGCCACTGTGTAAGCAGATTCGCCATCATCGCTCCAAAATCTACATTTCAGAAGCAAAGCAACAAAACCAACAGACCATGGCCAAATGTCTCTAAAAAGCATGAGCTACAGAAAATATCTCTAAGAGTTGATTATCTATGCTGGAGAGATAGCTCAACTGGTAAAATGCTATGCAAGCACAAAAATCTGAGTTTGACCCTCAGCACACATGGAAAAGCCAGGCATGGCTCCATGTGCCTATGATCCCAGGCCTGGGGAGGCAGAAACAGGAAGGTCCCTGGGACTTGCTGGATGTACAGTCTAGAAGAATCGATGAGTTCTAGGTTCAATGAGAGACTCTATCTAAAAAATATTATGTGGAGAGCAATTGAGATTCCTTATGTTGACTTCTGGCCCCTAAACAAATATATACACAAATATATGCACATCCACATGTATTCACACACACACTCACACACACACAAGTTGATTAACTTAACTGAATAACACAGTATTTTTTATCCATTAAAAGTTTGTTATATTCTTATAGCCAAAGATATAGTTGTTCTGTATATAGTTGATTCTTAGAATTCTCAATGTCTATATTTGGAAATTTGTCTCCTAGATAAAATTTATTCATAATCTTCAAGTCAATACTCATGGAATTTCCTCAAGTATTTGTGGAAATGCACAAAGTTGTTTAAAAGCATGAACCACCCGTTATATACATGTTCCCAGCAGAAGTCAACATGGCATACTGCCTTCTTGTTTGAGTTTTCAAGATGTAAGCAAGTGCACTTTTCATTTGTTATTTTGGTGCTATACTTACTGCATTTTGTGCTTTTTCTTGGTGATTCTGCTGTTTAACATGCTCCCACAGAGTTACCCTTCCTATATTCTCTAGTGTCCCTAAATGCAAGAAAGTTATGATGTGCATCTTCAAAAAGATGCATTTATTAGATAAACTTTGCTTGGATCTGAAATCACTGTGCTGTTGGCATGAGCTCAGTGTTAATGAATTATCAGTGTCCATTTGAAAAGATGTCTTTAACAGAAACACACTTAAAAACAAAGGAATGCTTTGCTTGATTGACAAAAAACAAACAAACAAACAGAAAGCAAACCAAAAAAACCCACACAAGACTCTAACTTTATTTTTCCCATGGGGGTAAATACTTGGTATTGACTAGTTTATGTTCACGACAATTTTATAGAGAACTATCATAAAATCTTAAATGATATACGTTTGCTATTTTGAATTTGTATCCCAAAGCTATCCCATATTATTTCTTAGGACTTTTCGCACTAAAAGAAAAAAATGTATTTTTGTACAAATAATGACACTGTTACATAATCTTCTTTTTCTAATTCTCATTGTTTTCCCTTCTTGTCTTATTGCATAGGCCAGGATTGCCTAGTCAATGTCTAAAGAAGCTATTGATTAAAGTCAGTCATAGGTGCTGCAGTAGAGAGAGAAGCTCACCAATATGCTAAGCCCTCATTTTCCAAAGGAGAAGAGGGGTTCAGCCTTCTTGGAAAAGACTGACACTCAGCTATCTCACTCTAGTTACTTTATTCAAACATCATGCAAGGCTAATTGGAGCCTGGAAAGGTTACAGCTATCAAAGTTATCATGCCCTTGCTACCTGTGAGAGCAGACAGCCCACACAAATCTCAGTCCCTTCTGACCATGGCTAGCCATAATCAAAAGTAAGAACTCCAGGTTTCCCAGGAGGGTCTTAAGACTAAGGTTGGTACAACTACAAGCTCTCATGTATCACCAAGTGCAGATTCTCTAGAGAGACAACATTTCAAGGTTCAAACAGTCTCAAGACAGTTTCTCAGCCTCTATTGATTGACCCAAATATAGAAAAGGCTTTGCTGAAACATTCCACTCAAAGCCAGACACAAAGGCTCTACTATACATATCACTACAAGAAGCATGAAGATAGTCATTACCTTTCCCAACCGTAGGGTATCCATATTCAAAATCTCATTGTTTTAAGTATACCAGTAGGTTTTCCATAGATTTGAACTGATTGAATAAGTATAGTTCGTTTTTATATTCCTTTTATATTTATTGAGAATTTTTTAAATCACAAAACAATAGTGAATTTTGTGGTGCTTATTTCTACTTCTGTAGCTGCTTGTATTCTAATGCTAACGGGGTCCTCAAAATTAGTTTGCATGAGAGAGTCTGCATATAGCTTCTAGGAACCTGCCCCCAGTTAATTCTGTTTGGTAAATAAAGATGCCAGCAGCCAATACCTGGAGAGGAGAGAGACAGGTGAGATTTAGGATTCTCTGGCTTGGGACCAGGAGGAAGAGGAAGGAGAAGAGATGCCATGCCTGAGGAGTGTGCTAGACAGAAAGGCAGAGCCACCATGTAAAGGGACCAGGAGAATGTGGCCCAGAGGACTGCTCAATTGGGTCAGAAGCAGCCAAGATGGAACATATAAATTATTTTAAGTAGTAACTCGGAATTATCTGTGAGAGGTAGATTCTAGCTACAGGGAGGCTAGGCAGTTGCTCAGCTATTGTGCTGTAGAAGGCATATTAAATATAAAGGCTCCTTCTGTTTCTAGTTTGTGGAATAGTTTGAAGAGTATTGGTATTAGGTCTTCTTTGATGGTCTGATAGAATTCTGTGCTAAACCCATCTAGTCCTGGGCTTTTTTTTAGTTGGGAGACTTTTAAAGACTGCTTCTATTTCTTTAGGGGTTATGAGAGTGTTTAGATGGTTTATCTGATCCTGACTTAACTTTGGTATCTGTCTAGAAAATTGTCCATTTCACCCAGATTTTCCAATTTTGTTGAGTATAGGTTTTTGTAGTAGGATTTGATGATTTTTGCAATTTCCTCAGAATGTGTTGTTATATCTCCCTTTTCATTTCTAATTTTGTTAATTTGGATACTGTCTCTGTGCCCTCTGGTTAGTTTTGATAAGGGTTGATCTATCTTGTTGACTTTCTCAAAGATCCAGCTCCTGGTTTTGTTGATTCTTTGTATAGTTCTACTTGGTTGATTTTAGCTCTGAGTTTGATTATTTCCTGCCGTCAATTCCTCTTGGGTGTATTAGCTTCTTTTTGTTCTAGAGCTTTTAGGTGTTCTGTTAAGCTGCTAGTGTATGCTCTCTCCAGTTTCTTTTTGAGAAACTGGAAACTGAGTTTTTCTCTTAGTACTGCTTTCATTGTGTCCCATAGTTTGGGTATGCTGTACCTTCATTTTCATTAAATTCTAAAAAGTCTTTAATAGCCAGAAGCTGGAAACAACCCAGATGTCCCTCAACAGAGGAATGGATACAGAAAATGTGGTACATTTACACAATGGAATACTACTCAGCTATTAAAAACAATGACTTCATGAAATTCTCAGGCAAATGGATGAAACTTGAAAATATCATCCTGAGTGAGGTAACTCAGTCACAAAATAACAAACATGGTATGTATTCACTGATAAGTGGATATTAGCCCAAAAGTTCGGAATACACAAGATTCAATTCAGAGACCATATGAAGCCTAAGAAGAAGGAAGAGCAAAATGTAGATGCTTCAGTGTTTCTTAGAAGGGTGAACAAAATACTCACATGAGGAAATATTGAAACAAAGTGTGCAGCAGAGACTGAAGGGAAGGTCATCCAGAGACTGCCCCACCTGGGAATATATTCCATATATAGCCACCAAACACGGATGTTCTTGTGGATGCTGGGAAGTGCTTGCTGATGGAAGCATGATAAGCTGTCTCCTGAGAGACCCAGGCAGAACCTGACAAATACAGAGGCGGATGCTTCGAAGCCAACTGTTGGACTGAGTATGGGGTCCTGGATAGAGGAGTTGGAGAAGGGACTAAAAGAGCTGAGGGGGTTTGCAGCCCCATGGAGGGAGCAACAGTGTCAACTGGCCAGACCCCCTGGAGCTCCTGGAGACTGGACCACCAACCAAAGAATATACATGGAGGGACCCATGGTGCTGGCCACATATGTGGCAGAGGAGGCCCTTGTAGGACATCAGTGGAAGGAGAGGCTCTTGGGCATGAGGGTGTTAGATGCCCCAGTGTAGGGGAATGCTAGGAAAGGAAGACAAGAGTGGTGGGTAGGGGAGCACCCTCATAGAGGCAGGGGAAGGAGGGATGGGATAGGGGGTTTCTGAAGAGGAGACCTGGAAAGGGGAAAACATTTGAAATGTAAATAAAGTAAATATCCAATAAAAAATATAAAAATATATTTATACACACACACACACACACACACACACACACACACAGACTGTGTGCCTGTGTCTTTCATACAGGAACATAAACCATTTAGGTGGGAAGCAACCTCGTGATGGGATTTATTTAATATTAATACTACATACTTCTATTGATTTTATCACACAGTTCCTCTTTAGTCTTCTGATGAGGATTACACTCACAGACTTTTCAAAGTTCAAGCCAACCTCGCATTCCTAGAATATTTATATATTATCCTTTCAAATATTGCTTGATTTTATTGGCTCATACTGATTTGTGTCTGTCTCTATGTGTACTAAAAGTGTTGGTCTATAAAACATTTTTTGTCTCCATATTCTGTCCTATTCCAGTTTGTAAAGAGAGTTGGCATAGCCACATGCTTTAAAAAATGTCCTTCACTTTCTAGTAATTTCTTCTTTGACCCACAGGCTATTTGGACATAATATTCAATTTCCAAGTTTTTGATCCCATTAGGTGTATACTACACCTTCTGTTCTCTTGATACGTGTATGTGGTATCTGTTGGCATCAGATACAGGCTTTATGGTGGCTGGTTGCCTCCAAATTCAGTGATGACATCATCCCTAGGCGACAAGGACCCTCATGAGTCTGTTGCCATGGCAACCACCATACATTCCCAGTGTACGCTTCATCTGCGTGCTCCCTCACCTGTGCATGACCATGATTACATCACAGCCTGAATAAAAGGCAGGCACCCCCAACCCCTGCTCCTTCTTCGCCCCCTTCTTCTCTCCCCTGCTTTCCCCTAATAAACTTCTTCTCATGGAGCTGTGCTGGTCTGGTGTGATCTGTCTGGATATGAGCGGCCTTCTAACACAACATTTGGTACTGAGAGTCAGGAATCACTAGCTGCTTGTGGCAACCAGCACCTAGGACCACTGCTACCACCGCCACCACCACCACCACCACCACCACCACATAGGGTTTGACCACCGCAGCCACAGCCACCTCTTCCTCCTCTGCCACTATGTGGGTTTCTACCACCACAGACCACCACCACGGGGCACACAGACCTCTACCCCGTGGGTTAAATCCCATGGGCAGAACCTTATTTAGACAAGTCCACCAGCTGCACAGCCCCACTCTTCCTGTTACCAGACCACTAGACTTTCTTGCACAAGCATTGGCAGATCGGTAAGAATTTCCCTCCAGTTGTGGGGGAGAGGAGTTCCCTCTATGGTCTGCCCAACCTCTATGAGCCTAGGGGTTGGCATTTTTCAGGGTCCCCATGACCAGCCTCCTAGGTGACATACAAAATAGGACTTCAACCTTTGGGTGACTCCCTTCTCGAAATTGGTTCTCATAACCCCCTTGGGCTCTTGCAGCTGTGCAGAAAAGTCTAGGCCTAGGTAGGCTGTTCTCTGTTGAGTCCAGGACTCATCTTAGGCCTTAGTTGTTCATGTGATGACCTGGACATCTAGCCTGGTTGTGCATTTGTATTTCATTCTTGAACTCTTTCTCGGGACACTGGTACGAATAGTTCAGTAACATCCCATCCCTGTCACCCAGTGGGCACCTCCTCTTCTTTAACTGTACCTCTGGGCTCCCCACTGGGCTGTCTCCTGGAAAATCTCTAAAGTTAATGCCTGACTTGAGGACATCAAAGCTTATCTACAATAAGGTCTAGATTCAGTACCCATTAGACAATGGCCAGTTAATGACACACTAGATTCAATTATTTTTAAGGGATCTTCATACATACTGCCAGCATTCTGGTAAATGGAAAGTGGTCCCCTATTCCAAATTGTGTACCTATCTTTGCTCTAACCCCTCTCTCTGTTCTTCTTCTCCAATCCAACTTCTCTTAGCCACCCAGCCTTGGAGTAGGTTAATATACCTAGTGACACTCCACTGGAGAAACTGAACTACAAATCGCTTCTTTGTTAGAGTTTGGATCTTCTTCCCCTTTTCAACACTGGGACCCTATTTGGCTTGAACCTGTGCAGACCCTGCGCATGCTGCCGTAGTCTCTGTGAGTTCATATGTGTGTCAGTTCTGTGGCATCTGGGGGACTCTATTTCCCTGGAGTCATCCACCACCTCTGGCTCTTACAATTTTTCTGCTGACTCTTCCACATAGATCTTTGAGTCTTAGTGTGTGTGTGTGTGTGTGTGTGTGTGTGTGTGTGTGTGTAGGCAGATGGTGGGATAAAAATATCCCATTTAGGACATTCTCTTCTTTAAGCTCAGTCAAAGCCATAGAATATTACCTGTCTCCAGATAACAAACCTTACCATCCTCACATTTTCCAAGTTGTGGCCCATTTCTTCATCTAGTGTGGTAAAAAGTCAGACATGTATTAACTTCCCTTTGGCCATTTATTTCATCATATGATCAATACAGAGAAAATAGAAGCCAGAGAGTTAGGGAGATGGCTCAGCTGATAAAGTGCTTTCTGCACAAACATGAGGACCTGAGTTTAAATCCCCAGCACCAACGGACAGGTCAGATGTAGTAGTGGTGGATGCCTGCACTGGGGAGAAGGAGACAGGAGGCTTCCTGGGACTCCCATCCAGTCTATTCTAATTAGTGAGTTATAGGCTCAGTGAGAGACTGTGTCTCAAAAAGTAGGGTGGGGAGCAATTGAAGAAGATACTGTTGACCTCTGGCTTCCATGTGCACATGCATTTGCATGTACACACACACCCGCGCACACACACACACACACACTAAAACAAACTAGTGGAGTTTTTTTCTTCTGTAAAATAGAGTGGGAAGAGAACCCACTCGTCAACATCAACTTTCTTGCCTAGAAACATAGCTGACATTCAGCCAATCACAAGTACCTAAAAGACCTCATTTTCAGTTTACACCACAAAATTGGCATCAACTAAAGAAAAAAAGAATGTTCTTCAGCCCAACGGTTCTCTGGAGAAGACGGTCACTGAATCTGCTCCCCTCTGACATGCCACACTGATTGCCAAGTTCCAATCTGAACCCCACACAGCCTGTTCCCCATACAACCACAAACATCTGCCCATAGGTACACATGAGAGTGTCTGGGCTCCACCTCAAGGGCCAGGGATGTTTTGCAACACTGAATGACAACAACTGATAGAGGAATTCCAACTTTCCATCCAGCAAAACATTCATCATCCTGTTTATGGTTAGCTTGTACCTTGTAGATCATGATATGGCTTGGACCTGTTTTCGTCTGTGGAATGAAATAGCAATGCTTCAGCCGCTTCTGTCTCTGCCTTTAGGAGTAGAGATTCATATGGTAGAGTGGTGTGAGTTGTTTGTCCTGGAAAACGTAAATGTATTGAACAAAGTTGTTCTTTGTCTTAAAATCATGTAGCACTGAAGGTAGTCCCGTAGTACATAAGAAGGGAAGAGCTAGAGCCAGTTTAAAAAGATGTATCCTTTAACATGCCTGAGGATTTTGCCTGTGCATATGTCTGTGCCTCATCTGCATGCCTGGAGCCTGTAGAGGTCAGAAGATGGCAACAGGTTCCCTGGAACTGGAGTTGTGGATGGTCGTGAGCTGCCGTGTGGGTGTTGAGAACCAACCCAGGGTCCTCTGGAAGAGTGGCTCATATGCTGAACTGCTGAGTCCTTCCTCCTGCCCCTCCCTGAAGTCCAAACTTCACATAGAATTGCTAAGCTACACTTGTGTTTTCAGGTCATGATGGTCCTTCTGCATGGGTAAAACCATTGGTTCACAGATTCTCCCTGGTGTGTTGCTTAACTCAGCTCAGTATTTTAGTTCATTTGCTTTTTAATGTTGATTCACTCATTATTACTTTTTCAACAAACCATCTTTTACAGTTATTTCTATTTGTATTTATGTGTGTCTTCATGTGTGCATACAACCTGAGTGCAGTGTCCACAGAGGCCCAAAGAGGGTGTCGGTCTCCTAGAGCTGGAGACACTTCTAGGCATGCTGCATGGCTGCTGGGAACCACTCTTGTGTCCTCTGCATGAGCAGCAAGCACTCTTCACCCTGAGCCATCTTTCCAACCATTTTTTGTGAGCTGGGGATAATCACAACAGAGACAAAGGTTTTGAAGAATGTTCACTCAGCAGAGATCTACTGAGTCTTTAACATGGTAGACACGATGCTGTGGCTATCTGATTCCCATGAGCAGTGACCACTGCCAACATAGATTACAGGTGGTGAAGTGGAACTTTCTACTTTCTTTGGAGATTCAGTTGTGTCATGTGATGTTTTCCTAGTTACCTGTTCTTCTTCTTGTGGCCTAAGTTTCCTTAGGATGTCTCCTTTGTTGTTCTGTCTCCAGCATTAGTAAAATATCAATTGACTGCTAAAGCTTTCCTCCAGCTTTGTAGACAAACGCATTCCACAGACAGTCCCCATTCTTAGCATCTGTCTTATTTAGTTCCTGTTGCTGTAGTAAAACATCATGACCATAAGCAACTTGGGGAGGACGAGGTTTATTTCACTTTACAGTTCTAGCACAGCCCATCATCTGAGGAACTCAGGGCAGGAACTCAAGGCAGAAACCTGAAGCAGAGGCATGGAGGAACACTGCATACTGGCTTTCTCCTCAAGGCTTGATCAGGCTGCTTTCTTATACACCTGAGGACCCCTTGCCCAGGGATGTCACCACCCACCGTGAGATGTTCTCCCCACCCAACACACATATAGTGGGATGTCTCTACCACAGTGATCATTAACTAGGAAATGCACTCGTAGAAGTAGACTTACGTATGGGCCAATCCGATGGGAACAACTTTCTCAATGAGATTCCCCCTTCTCAGATGAGTCTAGCTTGTGTCAAGCTGACAAAATGAAACAAAACCAGGACAGCAGCTTTGCATCCTGCTCTTCCAATCTCTCTATGCTGCCAGCCTGTGCAACTCCCAGATGCCAAGCCCAGACCTTTAGAAGCAAGCATCAAAGAACATTTGGAGCAATCCCATGGTGGCCCTTCCTAGCAGCCAACTGTTACATCATATCAAAGTCACCATGTGGGCACAACAAAGAGAGCGGAAAAGGAAAAATATGTACTCTTGATACTAGATAAGAAGACCTCACGGGTACTGCAGTGGCCAAAGATGGAAATCATTAGGCATGATGAAAGTGCTGCAGGGCATAAGGGGACAAAAATGAGAAGCATGTGTATGTACCAAATGCTGGGGATGCCTCTCCAGAGATGGGGGGTAGTACTGTGGTTCATGCTCGCTCTCTCTCTCTCTCTCTCTCTCTCTCATGGAAATGTATCCCTCATCATGCATAAAATCATTGTTGGGTGTTGTGTGAGGTGGTGCATATGTGTGGTGTATGAATGTGCATGTATGTGCAAATGCATGTGTTTGTGTGTGTTTATACCCATGTGCATGAGACCAGAAGATTACACTAGTTGTCTTTCTCCATTACTTCCTGCCTTTATTCCATGAGACAGGGTCTCATTGAACCTGGGGCTTACCATTTCAGCTAGGCTGGCTAGCTAGCAAGCACCTTGGATCTCCCTGTCTCTGCTCCCCAGTGATAGGGTTATAGGCATATATGACTGGTCCTGACTTTTTATGTAAGTACTGGGGATTTGAACTCAGGTCCTCATGTGTACATAGCCAGTGCTCTTACCCACTGAGCCACATCTCCATCCTGAACTTTTGATTTCTTAACAGGCTTACAAGGACACCTTGGCAGCTTATCACAAGTCTACATCAGCTCTGCCCATCTCATTCAACAGTGACTAGATACCTGTCCTGAGAACTTATGTTGCTGATGGTGACTGCTTCAAGGGAGCTGTGCATGACACAAGCAGCAGTTGGTCCAGGATTGGCAAGACATTTTCCTAAAGGTTAGCAAAGACCGATTTGTTAGCCTGGGAAACGTTTCTTGAAGGCTGGCCTGGGAATGCCTACCTCAGACCATTGCTCTTAGATGGGTTATGTGAAGTCTTTCATTTCCATTGTCTGTCACTATATCAGCCTGTGAACAGGCTCCTGGAAGACTCTTCTGCCTAGCACATCTTGGGACTAGTGTTTTGACCAATGGTGTCATTAGAGTCAAGTGCCTCTGAGCCAGTCCCTGAAGTCAAGCAGGGAGGCCCTGCAACATGCTCCACAACATGCCCCACTTACACCATCAATGTTACTTGATCAGATGCTAAATGATATAAGCCTGTATTAATATGAAGAAATCCAAAGAAGGCTTCAAAGTGGTCACTTTACCTATCTTCAGATGTCAAAGGTTTATACCTGTCTTCCCACACTGAAATGGGGCAGTAGACTCAGGTAGCCACTCTTCTAATGGGATTCTGAGCATGGTACAGGTACAAGCCAGGCCATGCTGAATATGACAGAAAGATGTCACCAGAGTTGGGGTCAGAACCTGGCTGCTCTAACCAACCAAGACCAGTTGCCTGTCTTCAACAAGATGACAGTGAGTTAAGTAGACAAGATACCAGTGAACAGCATAAAAGGGCATATATTTAGGGTGGCTACTTGGGAAAGGGAACAAAGAGGCCCCATGACACCCCCTCTCCCCCACCACAGTCCATCTTTCATGCCCTGAAATGAGGTTTGGGTTTAAATGGAGGACCAGGGGTATTGGCAAGGTGTGGCTCCACACGTCATTTCCTCAGCTCCTGTCTCTCCTGCAAGGGCTATAATATGTAAACCTCTTTCCTGGAGACAAGCCCTCCCCTGGCTGGCACCAGGGGCATAGACTTTTCCTTCTCACAGGGTGACATTAGCAGCATCTAAGGCCCTAAGGCCAAGAGAACAGAGTAGGGAGGGTTAATTCCAGTGTATCTCCTACTGTCTCTGCTGCCAAGGACAGGCTTGCCGCGTATCAGGCCACCTGTTTGTTGACCTGGCTGTTGATGTAAAGTACAAAGTTTTCGTGCCGGGTTTTGTGCGATGCTGGGAAACCCAGGGATTCCTGCATGCTAGGCGAGCACTCTGCCAGCTCCGCCACATCCTCAGCCCCATATAGCATCAAACATAGTGGAAACCATGATTTATCGGAGAAGTCATTTTCCAAAGCAGATGGCTCTGCAGCCTTGGCAGGATTCCCTTGGGTCTCCTTTCATCTGCATCCTCCCAGGCCCACTGTTTGAAGTAAAAGAAACCAGGACCCCTTAGAGACAGATGCGCCCTTGTGTTGAGAGAGTCAGAATGAGTCTGGAATAGCCTGTTGTTACCAGAAAGTAAGGATTTTATTTAAAAACTTGTTAGAGGCAGTAGCCAAGGACCAAAGGAACCAACTTAAGGGTCTTTGTGGGTGATGCTGGGACTGTTTGAACCGAAAGTATTCATGTTTTTTTTTCGAGGGAACTTGAAATAAGTTAGGGCTATGAAGGACCAATGGTTTCATAATTATATCTCCAAAAAAGAAAAATTAAAGTTAGTATAAATATAAACATTTACATAAAATTAAAACTTAGTAGTAATTGTTTTAAGATTTACTTTTGTTTTCATTTGTCTGGTATGTGTATGTGGTGTGTGTGTGTGCACGTGCACGACACGCGCACACACACGTGTGCTTGTGCTGATGGGAACTGTCTTTGAAAAGCAGCAAAGGCTCTTAACTGCTGAGCCATCTCTCCAGCCCTGGTGGTAATTTTTTGTTTAAACAAAGGTATTCAACTCTGGATATATTTCTTGATACGATTTTTTTAAATGGGCATCAATTTTTATAAAGGTATTTTGTTTTTCCTACTACATTACTAGTCATAGGAACATAAATGTGTGTACACATTTGTTTCTGAGGGGAAAGTAGACTGAAGGAGCAAACAAGTCAATAATCCTGAATAGTACTGAGCTTTATCAGAGAAAGAGAGGAACACTTTGCCTAGTCCTGGGATTAGTATAGAATAATTCGGGCAAGCAAACATTTCAATATTTAATCTAGATCCACGATTGCACAAAGTCATCGAGTAGAAGACTCAGTAGACTGAAATACCAAAATGCCATAACATAGGTGGCTTAGAAACAACCCCTTAGCTCCCATGTGTTGAGGTCTAGAAGGCCAGGATCAAGATGCCAACAGACTGGCTGTCGGGTGAGGGCTCATTCTTCATAGAAGGCAACTTCTTGCTATGCTTTCGTGGGTGGAAGGGACAGACACACTCCCAGGGGTCTTTCAGGCACTGACACTACTCATGGGGTCATCATGGCCAATCCCTCCACCTCCCAACACTGTGGTTTTGGAGATCAGAATTTCAGCATGTGTATCGGGGGACACAGAGTTGGCTCATAATGAAGTTCTCTAAAGGAGATGAATTGGCCAATACACCAGAGAGGAAAAATGCAGGACCCTTTCTCAGTGCTTCATCTCACAGGAAATGAAAGCACCAATCAATCCTATTCGTTTCAATAATAAACTACCAATGCAGAATATGCTCTTCTTTAGAAAGGTAGCAGACCCAGTCAGTATATCATGTTGATAAGACAGCAAGTTTTGTAACTTTGGCAAAGTGAGATTTTAAAGGTTCAGTGTTTCTTTAAAAGTCATCAGGTTGTAAGGAACAGCAACAATAGTAATGATATTGACAAAGGGTGAAGGTGTCACCTTAAAAATGGTACTGTGGTCATTCCCAGCTTTGGAAGCTGCCCCCATGTGATGCTAAGTAATGTGTTCAGACTGAAAGTGGATCAGCCCAGCTGGTGGGGCTAAGCACGGGGTACTTGTTCTTTAGGGTCTGGTAACATTACTCCACCCCTGGGAAGATATACAAATATGCAACTGAAACCTTAGGAAGATATTAAAATACATACACCAATATCCCCTAGGAAGGCGTGAAGTGAGCAGATGAATTATCAAAGAAATGAATAAGCCCATTGTTCTGTGGCCTTAGGTTGGGCTTGAGTGGAAGAGTAATGGGAATTGTGCATTGCACAGGTTTGAAAAGCTAAAAAGTAAAGAGGAAGCCATAGTGAATTTATAGTTGTATTTTTAATGATTCAAGAGATTTTAACCAAATCAACATCATCTTAAAATATCAAGAGAACTTGTTCAAAGTTTTTGTTGCTTATTACATATTTACAAAATATAATTTGATGGGGGGAGATTCAGAGCAAATCTGAGATACCATATGTTCCAAGATTAATATATATCTGAATGATAATGCTTTTAAAAACACATAATAACCAGCATGCAGTGCATCACATCATAATATGAAAATGCCATTTGACGTAATTACACACTCATATTTTCCCCAGTCTTAAAAAATGAAAACAAGCCAGGCAGTGTTGGTGAATGCTTTTAATGCCAGCACTCAGGAGGCAGGAGATGACAGGTCTCTGAGTTCGAGGCCAGCTTAGACTACAGATCAAGTTCCAAGATAGACAAGGCAACATGGAGAAACTCTGTCCTGGAAAACAAAGCACGCACGCGCGCACACACACACACACACACACACACACACACACACACACCCCAAACAAAAATGAAACAAACAAACAAAAAAACCCCACAATACTTTGGTACTTTTAATCCAAAGTCAAACAGATTCTATTTAGGGGTTTAGAGGAAAAATATCCCCATGTCTTTATGCGTTTGGATGCTTGGCCCCCAGCTGGTGGGGCTATTTGGGAAGGCTATGTAACTTTTAGGAGGCAGAGCCTTGCTGGAGGAAGTGAGTCACTGGGTGGGCCTTGAATTCTCACAGAACACTTCCTGTTCTCTTTCTCTGCTTCCTGGAGAAATGGTTCTGCAGTTAAGAGCACTTACTACTCTATTAGAGGAAGAGTTTGGATACAGTGCACTGGGAGCTCACAAACAGCTGTATCTACAGCTCCAAGGGACCTCCAGTGCCCATTTTAGGTCGCTTTGGGCAACTTTGCACACAAGTGGGCATACACACACACACACACACACACACACACACACACACACAGAGACACACAAACATGAAAAAATAAATTTTTTAAAAAATAAGCAGGTTCTTAAAACAAACAAACAAATATTCTCTGATAGCACTGTGGAAATGAATTCCAAAAACATAACCACTAGAGACAACTGTGCAGGAGTCTCAGCAGCATCCTTGGGACTCTTCTGAGCAGATTAACTGGTTGGCTTTCATTCTGAGCTATCTTTTCAAGGATTTTATAGAAACAGCCTATGAAAACAAGCTCCCTGTCCTTCAACTGTGACACAAACCTACCCAGAGACTCCTCTAGCTCCACAGATGTGTTACTCCCGTGGGGCTTAGGGAGGAACCAGAACAACCCTTGAGAAATCTAGGTGATGAGGTTCCTTTGCCTTTGAGCCAGAGGCTATTCCATTGCTCTCCACAGTTCTTATTTTTTATCACATTTATTGATTTTGGGGGAGGTACACACTTGCCATGGCATGCATGTGGCGGTCAGAGGACAACCCTGTGTAGGGGGTTTTCTCCACCGACCATGCAGATCCAAGGGGATTGAACATGGGTCATCAGGCTTGACAGCAAGTGTCTTAACCCCACTGAGCCAGCTCAGTAGCCCACTTCTCAGTTCTTGATACTAGCTTAGAAGTGTACCCCACGGTCTGAGGATCATAGTATACAATTAGATGGTTTTTAAGTTGAAAAGGGTCTCATGAAACTACTAAAATGAACAAGCCATAAGCATCTTAAGCCCAGCTTTATGGGTGCAGATAAACCAGTCCTTACAGGGGAAAATGTGTACATTCAGACAGGTTTACCAGGAATTGAGAAATTTTGGAATCTACTAAGGCAAACGTTTAACTCAAGATGGAGAGAAATAATTTAAACAGAAATAGTAACAAGCTAAGAAATGACAATGTAGATTTGGGATAATAACAGAAATCAATATTAGAGATAGGCAAACATAAAAAGTGTTTATTATTTTATGTGTACGTATGTTTACACATGGGTGCATGTTCATGTTTGTAGAGGTCAAATGTTGACCTTGAATATAGTTCCTGAGGTACCAACCACCTTGATTTATGTGTGTTTGGTGTCTGTGTATGCAGCAAACATTCTCCTTACTGAGCCATCTCCCTGGTCTGCAGTCCCATAGTTTGAATGTTTGATTCTCAGCTGATATCACCATGTTGGAAAGTTCTGAAAATTTTGGCGCGTGGCCACTGCCAGGGGGCATGTCCAGGGTGGACTATCTCTTTTTCACTTCCTGCCTTGTTCTCTGTTTTCTGGCTTGCCATGGTGTGTATGAAGTCTCCAGCACACCCTCTGGCCACCAGGAACCAAACTTTTCTGTCAGCTCTTCTCACTGTGCTGGCCTGAAACTGGGAGCCAAGATCAGTCTGTCTTTAAGTTGATCAGGGTCTCAGAGACACAGAAGTTCTGAATACAGACATCATAATTCTCAATGTTTCTGCTCCAAGTTACAGCAGGTCAAACGCTATGAAGTCAAAGCTGTTAGACTGAAAAAAGAAATAAACACATGTTAGCATCTCTCAGTAATTGATAACACATGTAGAAAAATCAGTGAACGCATGGATGCTTGACCAAAACAGCAAACACTATAAAACAAGCTACTTATAGATCCACACTTGTAGATTCCACCCAATGAGCAAAACACATTCTCTTCAAGTGAATATGGATGTCACAGACGTAATTCTAGGATACGAAACAAGCCACCAGGAATTAGAAATAATTTAGTTCTTTCAAAGAACATTCTCTAACTACAGTGGAATTAAGTTTATATATATATTTTTTTAAGATTAAAATACTTGGAAAACAGCCAAGTATTTGGAAACTAACACATAAAAAAATCAAAAAAGTATTTGAACCAGATGAATATAAAAACATACCATCTCAAATGTAAAAATATGCTGATAAAATAATATTTGGGCCATGGAGGTGACTGAATAAGTAAGAGCCCTTGCCACCGAGCCAGATACCTTTGTTCATTTCCTGGAATCCGCATGTGGGAGGGGAAACACAAGTTGTCCTCTGACCTCCATAGGTAACAGATGCTTTCTCCACATACAAATTCACAAACCAAAGTAAATATACAACTTTAATATTTGAAGGAAATATACAGAAAGGTCTCAACTCAGTATCATTGGTCTCCCCCTTAAGAAAGAAACTGCTGGAGCCGTAGCCTTCTAGTCCCAGCACCAGGGAGACACAGCAGGAGGATCCTGGGTTGGGGTTCATCCTGGGCTCCAGAGTGAAAGTGAGCCCTGTCTCAAAGCAACCATAACCACACCCCAGAAAGGAAGGCAGAGAAGAAGGGAGTGCAAAATAAACTTCAAATTTAATGAAAAGAGAGCTGGAGAAATGGCTCTGTGGTTAAGAGCACTTGTTGTTCTTCCAGAGGACCTGGGTTCAATTCCCAGCACCTATGTGGTGGCTCACAACCCTCTTTTATGTCACTTCCAAGGGATCTGAACACCTCTTCTGATTTCCTTAGGTACATATGTGCTGCACACCACACACACACACACGATTTTTTTAGTTAATGAAAATTCAAATTTTTAAAGAAATCAACAAACTTCATAATCTCTAGTCTTATGGAATCTAAGATTTTAAAAATCTTACTATTTTTAAAAAGAAGAAGGGAGGTGTCTCACTGTTTAAAGTGCTTACCAGAGACTTTGGATCCCTAGCACCCACGGAAGTGTCTCATGGGTGTGGCAGCCCACCTGTAACTCCATTTTGGGCAAGGCAGGTACAGGGGATCCCCAGAGTAAGTGGCTAGTGAGGCCAGCCATATCAGCCAGCTCTAGGTTTAACTGAGAGATCCTGGCTCAGTGAAGAAAGTAAAAAGCCATGTGCAGTGATTCCCAATGTCAACCTCCGGCTCTGACCTTCACATACATGTGCACCCCACCTACCTACCCACACATGGGCGCACACACATGCAAACATTCACAAATACATTCACTTATACTGCACGCACGCACACGCACACACACACACACGCACACACATGAAAATGGAAAAATAAAAAATCAGAATGCACAACAATGTCAAGAAATAGGAAAAGACACAAATTGCAGTTTCTACAGACATTAGCAGGATCCAAAAGGAATGTGTGAGCAAGTCTACACACATAGACCTAAGAGCTTAGATGAAAGGGACCAATTAGTTGAAACACACAAGCAGTCAAAGTTCAAGATACGGAATGATGTAATAATCTGTTTAATAAAAGAAGCAATCTTTTACTTAAAACCCTTCCCACAAAGAAAAACTCCAGGTTCAACTGGCACCCCTGGCACCCTTAGTCAGTTGTATCAAACACTTAAGGAGTAAAGAATGTTAACTCCATATATATTCTTCCAGAAAAATCTAAGCAGACAAACTTCCCAACTCTCTTTTAGACCAACATGACCCTGATATGACCATCATGAAAAAGAAAATTGCATAGGCCTGTAGAGATGGCTTGGTGGTTCAGACCACATGCTGCTCTTGAAGAGGATCTGAGTTTGAATCCCAGCACCCATCTGGCAGCTCACAATTGCCTATAATCCCATCTCTGGAGAATGTGACACCCTCTTCTGGCTTCTGAGGCCATCCTACACACATGTCACACACACACAGATGCACACACATACACATAAATAAAATTCTTTTTAAAGAAGAAAATTCCATTTCCAGCTCCTCATCAACACAGACACAAAAATTCTTAATAATATTTTAGAGAATGGAATCTGATAACACAAAAAGATAAGGCAGCCTGGCTGCATGCCTTTCACATATGTAATGTTGACATAACATACAAAAACTCAAATTAGTGCCATTTACCATATTAAAGACCAATAAAAAACATCAGACTATCCTCTGATTAGATACACAGGCATATTCTCTGCTCCCACACAAGACATCCAGATGTTTGGAAGAGCCAATCCATACAGCCTTGGGAGGGACAATGAGCAAGAATTATCCCCTTACTGATATTTCCCTGCTTCTGGACTTGTACATCCAGGCTGGCTCCAGTGGGTGGGTATAATGAGCAGGTATCTTAGCTAGAGGCATGATAGCCCCACCTGCCACCACATTCCCACCGTAGGATATTGGTTTCAGTAGAGCTAAGACAGTAGGATTTCTGAGGGTCACATGGACGCTCAAAGCTCTCTTCCCTCATTGCTCCTACTAACCCTTCACCTCCACATCCCTCAGTGATGGCTAAAAGACTTTTTAGGTGGGGCTATACTCTGTCAGGGAAGTTGTTACCACCATTCAAGGCAACCCTCACTGTCTGTGCCTAGCCTCCTGGGTGGATTGCAACAGCAAGTCTTGGGTTTGTTTGCTAGCCAGCCTAAGTTGTTCCAATAGCTCCAGAGCCATCTATCAGATCTCCCATCTGTTTTTACAGAATAATCTCTTTACTTTGGTACCCTCCAGGTTTCCCTACCCAAAGCCCATTGTTAACATGGTTTCATCACCATGGAGAGGGAGATGTGGAAGAGATTTTACAAACTTTGGAAACAGGGCTGGCCAGGGAAGGGAAGAACACACACACACAGAGGCACACACACACACAAATTTTACAGATTACAACCTTAGAAATGCTGAGTTTTTAAATTGTTGCTGTTAAGATTTTCAAAGAGGAATGCGCGCAGGTGCATCCATGTGTGAGTTTGTGCACATGAGCAGTTTCTGTAGAGGCCAGAAGAGGGCAGCTCTGAGCTACCTGAGTGGGTGCTGAGAAGCAAATTCGGGCCCAGTTCAAAAGAAGTCTGACCTCTTAACTGTCGGTCATAAACTGGAGTCATCTCTCCAGCCCCTGACTACTTAAACACTGTGCATGTTATTTTGGGAATAATATAAATTTAAAATAAAACAAGGGAAAAAGGCACAGTTCACTCACTGCTTCCACAATCTCAGGCCCAAGCAGCCCTCCTGACCCTTCCTAGCACTCTCTCTGGTCTCACAGCCCATCAGTACCACCAACCCCAACTATCTTGTGGAGCCTGTTTTCCATTCCAGATCTTATCCACAGGCTCCGAAAACGGGTTTTGATTTTGTTTGTCTAGCTGTGAACTGTGTGTCTTGCCCAGATTCCAACTAGCAGCTAACCAATTCAGAGTACCTTGCCTGAGCTACACAACTCTGGCCACCAGGGCCCACGGTCAAGGCTCCGCCTCCAGCCTCCTAGCTCTGCCCCCATGAAGGGAGGCTACAGACTATCCTGCAGGAGTTGAGGTGTTTAAAAAGAAGCCCACAGACTCCAGGAACCATGGACGTCTACTGGAGCAGTCAATGGACAGTGGCTCAGATCAGTCTGTACTTTTCCCCTTTGAGGAAAGGCTATAGGTAGAAGTCTCCAATTACATCCAAAGCCCAGTGAAGGATATGAGGCAGGAAGTTAAGATGGTACCACTGTAGCTTCCTAGCCTGCCTATCAGGAAGCAAACTGCCTCTTTTTATGAGGCAGTCTGGGAAGCAGAGCCATCAGTCATGTCAACACAAATAGACCCCATAAAATTCAAAATGAAAGTCACTCTGACAGTTTCCATAAAAAATAGAGGAGGTAAGAGCAGCTAATCTCCCAGGGTCTGTTGCTCTCTCATGTCTTGTGACTTTACAACTTCAGTCAACAATGTAAAACAAAAGCAGAGCACAGAACACTTCCTCTGAAATTTAGCACAGGGTGCTGGAGCAGGGGCAGGCTACTTCCAAAAAAGTAGATTTGAAAGGTAAGATGCCCAGGTGCATTCTGATCCACAGAGCAGAGCATGCTTGTAAAATGCCTCCGTGCCTGTGTGCTTTCCAGCTGGCTCTGGGTCTATCCAGACAGGAGGATAGCTGACCGATAAGAATCTCTCTCATTAATGTAACCACAGTTTGCCATGTTTGCAGAAGAAGGCTTCAAGAAAATGGAGCCAGGAACTAGAAGTTTCCCACACCTGTTCTCCAATCTAGGTTCTGTGAGTTTACATGAGCTACTGTATGGGAAGGCAAGTAATTTTAACTTTATATGTGTGTTGGAGAGTCTATCATCTATGTAGGTGTGTGTGTGTGTGTGTGCGCACAGGCACACACATCCATATGCATGCACATGCTCGAATAAGCCAGAGATTTATCACAGATGTTATTACACATTGTGGGTTTTTGTTGTTGTTGTTTTGTTTTTTGGGTTTTTGTTTTTGTTTTTGTTTTTTGGGTTTTTTTTTTTGAGACAGGGTCTCTCACTGGCTGGGAGCTCACCAAATAGATTGGCTGGCTGGCTAGCAATCCCCTAGGACTACTGTCTCCACCTCCCTGCACTGGGATTATTAACACAGGCCACACCCAAATGTTTACAAGTGTTCTGGGGGGTCTAACTCAGGACCTTATACTTGCATAGCAAGCACTTTGTGGACTGAGCTATCACCACAACCTTAAGTAATTTTAACTTTGCCTCTCTGTTTTCTGTTGCTGTGAAATACCATGTTTCCATGGCAACAGGGGATGCACTTTCCTCTTGCTACCAGAGAAGGAGGTTCTAAGAGTAGCCTGCAAATCCTCTAGCCACAGAAAAGTTGCTTGTTCCTGGGAGGCAAACACACCCAAGTCCAGATAGACAAGCTACATCATGGAGAAACCACAGTTTTAGAAAAATCGGCTGGAAAAGCCACAGGCAAGAAATGCGGTTTTGGAAAAGCTTGTTTTAAGTTTGGCACACAATTTGGAATTGTTGCTCTGGAATCAGAAATACTGGGACAGGAAGGGCCAAGAAGATGGGCGAGACAGCCCGAGAAAATGAGCGCATGGGGAGACAGGAGAGGGCCAACGTCAGGGAGGTGGCCCATTCCCAGCAGGCATGCTCCTCCTGGCCTGTCTTCTTCTCTCCTCCCCTAGGCTGACGGCATTTGCTTGGTTTGCTACTGAGCCAGCCATTCTTTTACCTACTTAGCTGTCCATCCATTCAGAGAATATTATTCCATGCCACTTTGGCACTCAGCTCACCCAGATGACTCCTCATTACAGGGTCCACAGTCTAGATTAGAGATCAGGCTGATAAATAGGCAGACATAGTGAAACACAAGTGTCATGGCGGGCTAAGCACATGAGGTGGGCACTGTACTGTGGAGGAAGGGCATTTCGAACCTTTTTGAGAGGACTGACTGGCCTCAAGGGTGCTAAGGGCTATTTGACAGTGCAGAGGGTGTGGAGAGAGAGAGGCGAGGGTGCTCTGTGTTTAGAGGCAGCTGATGTAATGGCCCAGAGACCCAGCTGAGCCTGTGGTGCTTACAGGTCTCCGGTGGGTTTGGTAACTCTGTTAGTAACTTGCTTCATGGTCATCCAGACTGTTTACCAATCAGACTATTTACCAGACTGTGACCACTTGAGATTTTTTTTGTTTGGAGTGACTATCTCTAACTCATCTAGTTTCATCGAGATGGTTAAATCAGGGATTAAAGCACTTGCTAACAAGCATGATGACCTGAGTTTGGTCCCAAAGACCCACATCATGGAAGGAGAGGACCAACTTTTCAGCTTGTCCTTAGACCTCTACTCTTATGCTCTGGGATGCACATATTCCCCTTCTCAGATAAATAAATGTAATACATTTCTAAAAGAATGTATTCTTTAGTAATAAAACAGCAGGCAAGAGACAAGAAGCCACAACCTTACAAGACTAGCATTCTGGTGGAAGGTGCATGATGAATGAGTAAGTAAGTGCTCTCTGTAGTGAGCTGGAGGTGCTAAGAGCTGGGAGAGAAACAGAGGACCTCAGGGCAGAAGGCATGTCCAGGTGATAAGTTTTGGGTGGTTTGAACAGGAACATGGCACCTGTGTAAAGGCGTGAAGGAAGTGGAGGAGTCCTGGGGGCATCTGAGGGACAAGTGTTTCTGGCATAGGGAAAAATAGGGCAAGAGGCAGGTGACAAAGAGCAGGTCTGGAGAGGGTGAGACCTGGCATGGAGCCTGTGGGGTTTCAGTGCAGTGACACAGTGGCTCTCTAGAAAGACAGAAGTATCAACAAGGGACCTGACCATGAGCCTGAAGAGCATCACAAAGAGTTTGGCTTCCTGCTCTGTTCTACCTTTTCTCTGTTAATCAGGTAAAAAACTCTGACCAAAGCAACATAGAGAAGAACGGGTTTATTTGGCTTACAAGTCCAGGTCACAGTCTGCCAATGAGGAAAGTCAGGGCAGGAACTCAAGCAGGAACTGAAATGGAAAGCATGGGTCGGGGTAGGGGTAGGGGGAGCTCTGCTTGCTGGCTGGCACAGGCTTATGTTCAGCTAGCTTCCTTATACAGCCCATGGCCACCTGCCCCAGGAATGCCAATCACAGTGGACTGGGCCCTCCCACACCGGTTAACATCAAGACACTCTGCCCTTAGATTTGCCACCTTCTCAGGTGTCTTTAGGCTATGCCAGATTGATGAACACTAACTGGGACACCTATGCAGAACAAGAAGTCTGAGTTGAGAATGACGTCATCATGCCTTTACCTTAACACTGTCAAAAGTACTGACTGTGCCCTTGTCCGTAGGGACACGGCAAAACAAGTAGGAGCATCAGGAAACAAGTTCAATGTCCCAGGTGAGAGATAGTGGGAAACAGGGCATGGGAGCAAGAGAGGCATGGCGTGTAGAGAATTAGCCAGATCTCAGCATAATCAGCAAGTTAAGCCAACAGGACTCACCATAAAGTAACTGTGGGGTGTCAGAAGAGTCATCCAGGGAAACTGGGTTGGAGCCTGAGGACTTGGAGAGGAAAAAGAAGAGATGAGTAGGTTGGAGAGGAGAACCAGACTGCATTGTTAGCTTGAAGCAGAGATAGGGGAGTGTGTGAAGACAGGGCAGTTCCACAAAGGCCAGAGATGGAAGAGTGTGCCTGTGCAGAAGGTCGGGGGAGGTGTGCATACCAAGGTCCTAGGAATTCAAAAGGGTCAGGAGCTCACACACATAGTCATACCATGTGCCAAGCACACTTGGTGATCTGTGATCTCTCTCTCTCTCTCTCTCTCTCTGTTTTTCTCTCTCTCTGTTTCTCTCTCTCTCCCTCTCTCTCTCTCACTCTGTGTGTGTGTGTGTATGTGTCTGTGTGTGTGTGTTTGAGACAGGGCTTCACTATGTAACCAAACTAGCCTTGAAATCACAGCCATCCTATTTCAAACTCTCAATTTCTGGGATCACAGATACATGCCATCATGCTGGCTACGTAAAGCTCTCTTCTGACCAGTTTCTTCATTCTGTTCCCCTTTTCAGCTCTTTATGGACACATGATGACCTGAGCCTATCTCCTATACTAGCTTCATAGCCTGTTCTGAATGTAATGTATTCACTCCATGAGTCTCTTAGCGACTGGTGGAAGGTACCTTGTCTTCTGTATGGTATGTATGTGTTCATTTTTATAGGACTATTTTTCTCTTGCTAAAAATATTCGATTATCTCATGCCTTCCTGCAGGATGGGGTGGAATGGAAAGTTATTTCAACATCTAGCTTAGAAATCTGCTCAGTGAAGCCAGAGCACTTACCTACTGTAGGTTTGAGCACTAGCTACATGTGCCCACTGCTGGATGCCCTTGCCAGCAAGTTCAACCCAGACACTTCCTGTTTAATAAAGCAAAGCCGGAAAGAGGGCCCTTCCACCCACTCTTAGAAATTCCCTCTGCACAGCCCGGCCATTTTCCATTCCAGTAGATGGCACGGAATTGAGTTCACAGGCACAGAGAGTCTGAACATCTGTTTCTGTGGGTCCTCATGATGTCATCTGTTCTGAAACACCCTGGTCCCACACAGAGACAGATTCTAAATTGGGAGAGAGGAAAAAAATCCCAGAAGGAGAATTCCCACCAGGATGGTGTTCTGGATTTAAAAGGAACACCCAAATATGGCTTTTATGAATGGGCCAATTGATTAAAGGAGACACAATCTCCTCTCATTGATTCCCTGAGCTCTGTCCTTTGAAGAGAATGGGAGGGAAGGATGAAAGTCAAGTAAAACCAGACAAGGTCATTATCAGATGAGATGATGCTGAGAATTAGGAGTTCCATAGGGCCATATACATGAGTCTCTCTCTCTCTGTCTATCTCTGTCTGTCTCTCTGTCTGTCTGTCTGTCTCTTTCTCTGTCTGTCTCTCTCTGTCTCTCTCTCTGTGTCTCTCTCTCTCTCTCTCTCTCTCTCTCTCACACACACACACACACACACACACACACACACACACATTCAAGGTTTAGGGTACTTCCATTCATACATATGTATAATCAAACGACTGTTCAAAGAAAAATTGACTTGGATCCAGGACCTTGGACCCCTGTTTCTGCTACCTCTCTGAACCATAGCCCTTCACTGCATCAGGCTCTAATGTAGCTCTCCTGTCACACTGCTGTGACAGAATAGCTATCAGAAGCAGCTTAAGGGAGGAAGGATTTATTTAGGGTCACAGTTTAAGGGTACAGTAGAGGAGAAGCTATGGCGGGGGTTACTGTGCTTGGAGCGGGTAGCAGAGTCTCCTCTGACAGATCAGGAGGCATAGACAGGACCCAAAGCAGGGTTGAGCTATAACCATACTCAAGGCTCAACCCCAGGGGCCAAACATTCCACAGCCTTCCAGAACAGCAGCACCAGTTCAGAACCAAGTGTTCAAACACACGAGCCCAGGGGGGACATTTCATATCCAACCCTATCACGATTCAACTTGAATTTCCAAACATCATCACTCATACACCACTCTCTCTCACCTGTGCTCAGACCAGCACTGACCAGCACACCCCGGAGAGGATCTCAACCCCTTCCCCTGGAGAACCATGTAAGGTTACTCTTCTTGAAGTAGCACACAGTGTAGACAGACAGCCCCCTCCCCCTATGAGTCATTCAAGGGCACACTCCTCTGATTCTTCTGTCCCTTTATTTCAGTGTCCAACTCGATCCACAGTTGCGATGTGATTGAGTGGCTTTGATCTTTCAGAAACAAAGCAAACCCCTGCTCAGGCTGGATCCAAGTCAATTTTTCTTAAAATAGTTGCCCAAATATCCTGTGATACATGAGTGGGACCAAAGCTCTAACTTAGAGCTCTAGCATCTATTTTTTTACTTAAAGTAATATTTTGTTAATCCTGTGAGAATTTCATGTATGCATACAATGTGGTTTTCACCATCTTTTATTTATTCACTTTATATCTCTGCTGCAGCCTCTCCTCCTTTCTCTTGAATTTCCAAACATCATCACTCGCACACCACCCCTTTCTCACCAGTGTTCAGACCAGCACTGACCAACACATCCTGGAGAGGATCTCACCCCTTCCCCTGGAGAACCATGTAGGTGACTCTCCTTGAAGTAGCACTCAGTGTAGACAGACAGCCCCCTCCATCTCAAATCTTTCACCCTATTAGTCCCTCCCCTTCTCCTCAGAGGAAAGGAAGCTCCCCTTGGGTACCACCCCACTCTGGGACATCAAGTTGTAGCAGGGCTGAGGGCACCCTCTCCCACTGAGTCCAGGATAGACAGGTCAGCTAGGGAAAGGAGATCCAGTGGCAGGCAACAGAGTCAGAGACAACCCCTGCTCCAATTGTTAGGGGACCACATGAAGACCAAGCTGTACATCTACTACAAATGTGTAGGGGCCTAAGTCCAGCCTCGGCATGCTCTTTGGTTAGTGGTTCAGTCTCTGCAAGCCCCCATAGGCCCAGGTTACTTGACTCTGTAGGTCTTCTTGGGGTGTCCTTGACCCCTTCAGCTTGCTCAATCGTATCCCCAATTCTTCCACAATCCTTCCATCAGGCTCTACCTGATGTTGACTGTGGGTCTCTTCATCCACTGCTGGATGAAGCCTCTCAGGAGATAGTTATGCTGGGCTCCTGTCTGAAAGCTTAGCAGACATCACTGTCATTATTAATGACACAATCATTAATAGTATCACAGGTCAGCTCTCTGCCATGGGTCTCAAGTTGGGTCAGTCAGTGGTCTACTGCTCCTTCAAACTTTGCTCCATCTTTTCCCTGCACATCTCATAGGCAGGACAAACTTTGGGTTGATGTACCCCTCCCATCACTGAAGTTCCATCCAGCTACAGGAGGTGGCCCTTTCAGTCTCCATATATCCCCAGCTTCTAGGAGTCTCCGCTAGAGTCACCCCCATAGATTCCCTTCCAGGAGCCTCTACCATCCCAGGTCTCAGGTCTCAGAAATGCCCCCTACCGACTTTTGTTTTCTCTCCCTGCCCTCCACTGCCCCTCATTCCCCACATCTGATCCTCATCCTCACTCCCTTCCTCACCATCTCTACCTCCAAGTCTCTCCCTCCACCCACCTCTGATGTCTATTTTACTCCCCCTTCTGTGTGAGATTCATGCTTCCTCCCTTGGGCTCTCCTTATTACTTAGTTTCTTTGCGTCTGTGGTTTGTAGTATGGCTCTCCTATGGCTTATGTCCAATTATAAGTAAGTATATAACATATGCGCCTTTCTGGGTCTGGGTTACCTCACTCAGGATAATTATTTTCTAGTTCCATCCATTTGCATGCAAATTTCATAATGTCTTTGTTTTTAATAGCCGAGTAGTATTCCATTGTGTAGGTGTATCACATTTTCTGTATCCATTCTTCAGTTGAGGGACATCTAGGTTATTTCCAGTTTCTGGCTATTATGAATAAAGCTGCTGTGAACATCGGTGAGCAAGTGTCCTCCTGGTATGGTAGAACATCTTTTGGGTATATGCCAAGAAGTAAGATAGTTTGGTCTTGAGGTAGACCTATTCCCAATTTTCTGAGAAACCACCTAATTAATTTCCAGAGTGGCTGTACAAGTTTGCACTCCCACCAGCAATGGTGGAGTGCTCCTCTTGGTCCATGCTCCCACCAACATGTGCCATCCCTTGAGTTTTGATCTTAGCCATCTGACAGGTGTAAGGGGGAATCTCAGAGTCATTTTGATTTGTATTCCCCTGATGACTGAGGGTGTTAACGTTTCTTTTGTGCTTCTCGGCCATTTGAGATTCCTCTATTGAGAATTCTCCATGTACACAGTGTGCTTTGATCATACTGACCCACACCTGTAGCTTTAATGTTTTCAAAGCCTATTTTTAATGATGGTTCTTAGACACTTTAACCTCCCTTGTAGCCCACCACCCAGCAGAGGTAGTGGGAAGGAAAGGACACAGGGGAAGTGGGTCTGTTTAGAAAGGTTCTTTGGACCATATTCCATCTGTGTAGTTAAAAAATTAGCAGTTTAGTTCACAGGTCAGGAGTGGCAGCTCAATCCACTCGCAAACATTTCACAGATACACCGGCAGTTCAGTTGGGATAGCAGCAGCAGTTGCACGACCTAGCAGGAGCAGCCAGGCCTCAGGCATGAGTCAGAAGGAGGAATTAGGACCACCAGGGATGCCAGGAGCAGTTCCCAGCTGTGTCTCTCTCAACAAAGCAAAGATGTAGCTATGCAAGCACGCCAAGCCCAGCCTCCTTCGCTGTCCATTGAGTCCTGTTTATACTCCGTCCAAACATCACATGTCCTCCATGGGTCTTGTCTCAGCACGTGTTTTGCCTCAGCACCTGAGTCTATCTCAGCTAATATCACTCTGCCAATCAACCCGAGTCCCTAGAAATGGCAAGAAGCCAAAGCACACCACCAGAAGGGTTTTTGTTTTTTTTTGTTTTTTTTTTTTTTTGGTGCATTTCCCTATGGAGTCCCAACAAATGGTGCTCAGCTATGCAGTGTAAGGTGGACCAATACATGTGTGTCCTTAGCAAAGAATCCTTCATCATGAGTTCTTTCACATGCTTGCTTTAGCAGAACAGCCTTTCACTTGTGTCCGATTCAGGAGAACACTCACTCTTTCACGGGTTTGCCCCAGCAAAACACCGTCCAACACAACTGATGCTCCAAAGAACCCTAAAGGTCCCACTTCACACTCCTCTCCATCACTCCTCCCAGATCCACCCTCATGATCTCCACTCCCTCTGAAATTCATGTTTTCTTCCTTCTTAAAACATTAACTCACTGAGTCCAATGTGTGCTACCCATATATTCCTGAGTGTGGGGTCATCCACTGGAGCAGGGTCAACCTACCAGGGGGCATGCCCTTAAAGAAAATTGACTCTCCTCTCCCAGAAGCCATCAACTGCCAGTAGCCCCTCATCTGGGTCCGGGGTGGAGGTTCATAAGTCCCCCCCCTCCAAAGCCCTACTATCTCAATGGGATCCTCTTTGTGAATATATATATATATATCAGTATCAATATTTGGGAGTAGTGTTTTATCTTAAAACTTCAGAAAGATAGCAAAGAGTTCGCTCATATTTGCACCATGGCTTGAGAATGAGAACAGTCTATGGTCATTATATGCATAGTGTACTTTTAATTATTTACATCTGAGGAGAAGAGAGTTCACACACTGCCCGAGGCTGCTGTTTTTAGGAGTGCTCCTTGCCCGGCATGTGAGAACTTAACCCATAAACTGGATATAAACCTTTCCTTCAAAAATAAAGACTTCTTCCAGCACCTACAGGGTTTGTATGTACACAGGGCTCCCTGCGAACATCTCTTTTCCTTCTGAGAGTCTGTGATTGGTGCCTGCTAGGCAGAAAATGCTTATGTGAGCAGCCCCTAGTCTAAAGCACTAAGTCTTCACCGAGACTTCCAATAGACAACATTTCACATTTGTAGACGTACCTTGCAAGGGGTATTCAGGATGTCCATCCTGATTCCACGAGCAAAGGGCTTTTAGGAGTTTGCCTATGATTGCACCAATTTCTCCCAATGTACTCTTTCCTTTTGATGAGTTTGCTTTCCATCTTTGGACTGTTCGTGTGTGTGTGTGGATGTGTGTGTGTGTGTGTGTGTGTGTGTGTGTGTGTGTGTTTGGATACATGTGAGTTCATCTCATGTAGGAGCCACAGTGAAATCTTGGGTTTCATTCCTCAGGAACTGTCCACCTTGGAACACATATGCACATGCACATGCACGTGCATGCACGCGCCACACACACACACACACACACACACACTATGGTAAGGTTTATTACTGGACTGGAGCTTGCCAATTACCTAGACTGGCTAGCCAGTAAGTCCAGGGATCTGTCTCACATAATTTTTAAATGCAAAACAAATCATGTCAATCCTGTTCAAAAGTTAGAGTGGAACCCTAATGTCTAAGATGACCTTTTGTCTCCCTCTCATTGACACCTTCCTGGTCCTTCATTCTCTTACTCTACTGGCCCCTTACTGTTTTTCAGTCTGCTAACTTTATCTCACTTCATGGCTTTTGGGGTTTCCTGGATCTGCTGTCTACAGAGCTGCCCTAAGATCTTCTCCATGAGATACCGATCTCTGCCCACACACTTGCTACACCAAGTATAATGGCAGTTATTGCATTTAGGCCTTCTTTATCTCTAAGATAATGGAATCAAAATGCTCCGTCAAGGATGGAGTCTAGGAAGCCAGCAGCCAAAGGCACTTGTGGCCAAGCCTGATGCCCTGAGTTCAATCCCCAGGACTCACACAGGAGAAGGAGAGAATCAACTTCTATACATTTTCTTCGGACTTTCACATGTGTGGTGCTGTGGCAGGTTCAGGCCACACACTTGCAAACATGATAAACAAATACATGAATAAAAATTTCTAAAATTTGAGTCCATCTTTGAATTTGTTACTTGTCTTGTGGCTGAGACAAAATAGCTGACTGAAGGAGGGTTGACTTTGACTCACAGTTTAAAGGTGCAATTCACCATTGTGGGGAAGGCATGGAGGCAGGAATATGAAGAAGCTTGTTGCATGGCATGCTCGATCCAGAAGCAGATGGACATGAATGGCCATGCTCAGTTCCTTCTCTCCTTCTCATTCAGTCCAGGACCCAAGTCCATGCAACAGTGCCACTGACAACTGAAGCGAATCTTCTTTCTTTAGTTAAGCATCCCTTACAGACATGACCAGGGATCTGTTTCCATGGTCATTCTAAATCCCATCAAGTTGACAATCATAATCTTGTTCATCAAATGAATCTGTGGTCCCTGAAGGAGAGTTCAACATGTAGAGACTTAATAGTTGCTTGCTAACTGACTAAGAAACAATAACTAGGACTCACTGGGTGTTTACTACATACAAGATACTGGAGAAAGAGCACTGTCTTTCTGAATTCCCACTGAATGTGGTACTTAGTGTTTGGCTGCTGTTTAATCTCATTTTATGGATGAGGAAACTTCAAAATAAGCAGATAAAGACACTTTCATCATGTGTCAAAGTATATATAGCCACCAAGAGACTAAGCTGGACCTTGATCCCATATGGTCTCGTTCTCAAACTCCTTTCCTGGCCACTGAATTATACAACCCAGTAGCATCAGCCTGCCAGGTGAGGTCCACCAGGATAAGTTTACAATACCTTGTTTAGGAATTTCTCCTGTTAGGGAGCTGGAGAGAGCTCAGTGGTGAAGAATACTTATTGTTCTTCCAAAGGACCCAGATTTGATTCCCAGCACCCACATGGCTGCTCATAACCATATGTAACTCCAGTTTTGACACTCTCTTCTGACCTCCACAGATACCAGGCATGCATGTGGTGAACAAACATACATATAAGCAAATCACTCATACACATAAAATAAAATAAAATTTTTATCTTTAAAAAAATTGCATATGACTGCCATAAAAGCTGCTTAAACTGTCCCTAAGTGTTGAGAAGGCCGTGGCTGTCTAGAGAGGAGCTGTGAGTACCCTCTCCTCTCCAGTGTTCCTGGATGCACCTGTGAAGGGTTCGATGCATAGACTATGAAGGAGGGGCAGGAGAGAACGGGCCTAAGCTAGAAAAGGGAATGAAATGCTCACTTCTGGAAGCCTAGGTGTGTGTGCTCTTGTGTGTGTGTGTGCTCGTGTGTGTGTGTGTGTGTGTGTGCCTGTGCATGTGTGTGTTCATGTATGTGTGTGTGTGTGTGCATGCATGTGTATGTGCATCTATGAGGCCAATGTTAAGTGCCTTCCACAACTTCCCTCTACACTTCCCCATTATTTTACGTGTAAGACTGTTTTGCCTGCAGGTATGTCTGCATACCATGTGCATGCAGTGCCCAAGAAGACCAGATGAGGGCATGATACCCACTGGAATTGCAGATGGTTGTGAGCTGCCATGTTAGGTACTAGGAATTGAACCCATATCTTCTGGAAGAACTGCTTAACTACAGAGCCATCTCTTTACACACACACACACACACACACACACAGAGAGAGAGAGAGAGAGAGAGAGAGAGAGAGAGAAAGAGAGAGACAGAGACAGAGAGCTTGCTTATTTATTTATTATTTTGAAGATTACTGTGATTTTTATTCGAGTTGAAATCCTGATTAAAATAAAAATGGTGAAAAATAAAGCTTTGCAAACATTGTAAAATTACTACATTATTGATAAACTTTTATACTGATTGGATGTAGAAGTAAAACATAGTATTAGATTGAAGGCAGTAACAGCAAGCAATGTGCAAAACAAGCATAGCCCCTGACATAGTCCTTAGTAAAAAGCTGTTCTGGTTAGGTGATGCTTGACAGTACTGCACATGGGTGCCATTGCTTGGAAGGATGTACTCTGAATGGTGTCATTTATTAAAAAAGAAGAAGAAGGAGAAGGAAAAGGAGAGGAGGAGGAAGAGGAGGAAGAAGAGGAAGAAAAGGAGGAGGAAGAGGAGGAAGAGGAGGAGGAGGAGGAGGAAGAGGAGGAGGAAGAGGAGGTTTCTTATTGGCCAACAATGGCCAGAAAGAGCTTTGTCATCTTCACTTGTTGCTTGCACCTGTTGTGCTTGGGGCTTCTGATGCATCTGCTGAACACTGGGTTTTATCTGAACAAGGCAATGAAGGGGTTTGGGACAGATGAGCAGGCGGTTGTGAGTGTTGTGTCCAATTGTTTCAATGATCAGAGGCAGCAGTTTTTATGACCATGTATGGCAAGGTCTCTGAGTGACCGCAGTCCTGGCCCGGGTGGAGTTGTCTGTGCTGGCACCTTTCATGGAGTAGTAGAATCACTCAGCAGGGGAGGTAGGGCAGCTGAGAGCACACTGCAGAGGGGTCTTTAAACCATGTCAATGAATCCGGAAAACTCACGGCTCACACTGCTTAATAAATCTCAGTTGGCTGCTGTGGAATAAACCTCCACAGAAGCTTTTAGCTGAGTGCTGAGTGTCCTCCTGAGCCATTGGGAGTTTCCACTCCAGTTCTCATGGTTTCCCAGGCACATGGGCATGGGTAGACATTCAAATGCCCTGAGGTATCTGACCTGCTGTCCCTCTTAAGGTCTCATCTGAATTCTGATGGATAACATCTGACAGATTCCCAATTTATTCCTATGCACACACTTCTATCAATACAGGTCCCCAGGTTTCCGCTCTCTGTATCGCTGCCCGTAAACTCCAGGCACGAGCAGGGTAAGGATTACTCCTTCCCGATTTCCACTCAATTGACTGGAGATCTTTCATGAAATCCTTGCCATACATGGTCTTAAAAACTTCTGTTTCTGATCATTGAAACCATTGGACACAGCATCCACAATTGCCCGCTTGTCTGTCCCAACATGCTTTGTTGCTTTGTTGCTTTCTTGCTTTGTGGAGAATTTCTGCATCTTTCATAGCACTGGAGTTGGTGGCTGGCCAGATTGTCCCTTGGGTGACCTGTGTCATTGCAATGGGTTGGCTAGGGTAAGGAGGATAAGTAGTCCTCCAGGATTATTGAGAAGGTATCTGTCCTACAGGAAAGCCACCTGTACTGGGGCCTGGCCTGGCCTGGTCCACCACCATAAGACTGGATAGCCATAAAAGCCTGCTCCACCACCAGATGGGGCACCAAATCCTTGTGCTGCAGGATAGGCTGGAGCTCCCCCTGGCTGTGAGGTTAGCCTGGAACTGGATAATCCCCAGGAGCAGCCTAGTTTCTAGCTCCTGGGTAATTGTCATGTGGTGCTGGTAGGATATGGCTACTGACCAGGATAGGGAAAAATGACTTCTGACTTGTAGAGGGCTATCCTGGGAAAGGTGGGTAGCCTACTGGGGAGATCTCCTGGGTATGGCATTCTGAACCTGAAAGTAGCAGCATCATTACTATCTTACTTTTGGGGACAGGGTCTTTCCCTGGACCTGGACCTTGCCTGGCTTTTTTTTTTTTTTTTTTTTTTTTTAAAAAAACATGGGTACTGAGGATAAAACTCAGGACTTCAAGCCCAGCAAGCACTACCGATAAAGTAGATAAAATCATGCTCCAGCCCAGCAGCTGGTTCTTCTAATTTTTCCTATTTAGGCTGTGATGTTGGGTCAACTCCATATGCTTTTTCTACTGTCTTTATTCTTAAACTTTACTTCTCTCTTGCTGCCTAGAAGGGAAGGCATCAGTTAGCTTGCTCCAGAAGTCACCTGAAGACATTTCCTCAAGCTAAATCATCAGTGCGTGAATACAAGAAGGCTTTCTCCCAGTGAGAAACTGGAGTTAGTGGATAGCCCCTCCTTCAACAGCCAAAGCTGAGGTATGTTTCACAGTGTGCCTGAGGGTCCTCAGGTGCCCATGGCACTAACTATTCCTTAATAAACCCTTCGTCAGCCATCCTTCTGCGGATCAGCACTCTCCTCCAGAGCCAAACTGCTACCATCTTCAGGAGTTCTGCTATGCTCACTGGCAAAAGATCACAGCTGGCACAGCTGGACCTGTTGACTGTTCACCTTCCCTCACTGAAGGTGGGAAGGAAGGGGATCATGGAACCCTTACCTGAGTATTCAGCCACCCTCGGCAACCAGGTACCCGAAAATCTACCCTATTGCTTATGGCTTCAATGTAGGAGTGGGAGGGACTAGATCAGTGGTTCTCAACCTTCCTAATGCTGTGTCTCTTTAACACAGTTCCTCATGTTGTGGTGACACCCCCACCATAAAGTTATTTTTATTGCTCCTTCATAACTGTACTTTTACTGTTATGAATCATAATATAAATATCCGATATGCAGGATATCTGAAGTGTGACCTCTGTGAAAGGGTCATTTGGCCTTCAAAGGTGTCAAGACCCACAGGTTGAGAATTACTGGACTAGAGAATACAGGTGGGGAAGGACAAGGGGACAGGGCTCCATCTATGTAGACATGGGGAAGTTGTCATCACAGCCGGATGCTGTAGACCTTCCAGTGCCACAGACCTGCCCATAACCCTTTCACGCACTGCTCTGTAAGTAAGTTCAGTGTACTCTTGGGTCCCCGGGGAACTTTCGTGCACTGCACCTTGGTTTGTCATCAGGACCGTAGGAGAAGGAGCAGATGTTGTTTATGTCCCCCCCAGGGAGAGAGTTTCAGTAATCACTTCCTTCCGTGTTACACCTCCTCACTGTCTCAGGCTCTTGTGAACTGAGTTCTCCAAGGTTGATTGAGGAGAATGACTGTCTGAGGAGAGCTAGAACATAGTAGGTCTGCATGGAAAGGATCTTAGCTACTGTTAACCTCCTTAAATCCGTATGTGACCCACCTCTGTGTTTTCCTAGCATTCTTATGCCTTAGGTAAAATCTTTTTCTGGGGCTATGAGTAGGGGTGTACAAACAGACCTCTATCTCTCCCCAACTCATTCAAGAGCATCTGAGACCCATTACAGACACTCCCCTGTTTTGCTGTAACCCCCCTATTTGATGTTCCCACTAATGTGATTTTTCATGACATTTTTCATGGTTTATTTTTTCATGATGTTCTTTGTCCCGTTCCTATAAATACTTCATTATTTGGTCACTGAATTGGACCATGGCACTGGGATAATCTGATTTAGTTTCTCAGTCACGATCACTCATATTTGGCTTCAGAATTTACTCTACCTCGTTCCCTTTGAGGTGAGAGCTGTGTTCTATACAGACACCCATGTAAACTTTATCAACTGAAAGTCTTATCTCAGGATTTGACTCAGACAGACACCATCCTTTATCTGCCTTACCAGCTGACTTGGATATAACCAGCAGTCAGTGAAGCAGTAAGTGAAAAGGAAGCTGGCTTCCTTCTAGACATAGGTTAGATTATATCTCAGAATACTGCAAGGTACAGCCTTGTCCAGGGCCCTATCGAATGCCCTTAGTGTCTCTGCTGTCAGCATGGGTATGTGCACAGTGTGTCAACATGGGTATGTGCACAGTGTGTGTGGTCAGCATGGGTATGTGCACAGTGTGTGTGTGGTGAGGGTTGTCAACTCACATCATACATATGAAAATGAGACTCATCTGGGCATGAGAAGCACCTGGCTACCTGACCATAAGGATTCCAGGTGGGTCTCTGTTAGCCAAGGTCTGTGTAAGGACTAGCTCAATTCTTCATGAAATACCTGACAGGGAGCCTAGCTCTGAATGGAAGTTCAACCAGAATTAAGTCCCTTTTTCTATGTTAACATCTATCAAATTTTAAATGATCTCAGATAAATTTTTAAGTGTCGTCGGGCTTGTATTTCATAGTCAGATGATGCAGCTTGAGCAGTGCTAGGCACATGGTTCTCTTTGCTTCTCTTCTCACAGATATGGAACAGAGATAAACACCAGTAGTGATTCCAGAGGAGTTGGCCGTCTGCAGAGGCTGGAATGTCTTGACCACAGCTGCTGATCTGTTGCTGTACACTGCCATTTCCCCATGATGTCAGCCCCAGATGATCATGCTTCTCAACTTCTGAAGATGGGAAGAACCCTCTGAACTCTCAGGGAAGTTTCAAGGGACAAAATAACCTCAAATAGGAGCTCCAGAGTCGCCAGAAATACAGGTTTACTCCCCCATCCCAGGACACGCCCCTTATCAGTGCGGGAACACTGTTTACCCACGCCCACACTCGAAAGCAGGGAAGCATGTGAGTTACCTGATAAGCCCAGGGCAGAGGGACACTCGTTCTTCCATCCATGCCCTCTTTCCCCTCAACTCCTTCCTTTGCAATCAATTAATGGTAGATCCACATAGCAAGACTCACAGACAATGGCGGTGCACTGTGTGCCCCTTCTGAGCCCCACAAAGTTTCCTTAAAGACACACACACCTGGAAATGGAGTTTCACCAATGATTACTGGTACTTTCCAGAGGAACCTTGGCAACATGTACAAATACCTTTTTATTTTCCAACACAACAACAAATTTTTTTGCCTTTCATTAGCACTGGGACCAGATTCGATGAGCATTCAGGTGATAGTTTTCTGGGTTTGGGAATGGACAAACAGAAAGTATCAGCACATGTCATTGCTGTGGGCACTATGAATGCAGGGAAGAGATCCTTGAGTTTTCATCCAAATGAAGGCATTTAAAGCTATGGAGGTGGGGAAAATCTCCATGGAAGAGAACAGAGAAAGGAAGAAAGAGATAGGTGAAGGCATTGGGGCCTTAAAAGTAAGGTGATCATATAATTTGTTCCCAAACTGCAACACATTCAAGAGTGACAGGGAGCCATGGTTGGTAGAGAACCTGGGAGATCATCTGTAGACCATGACTGCATTGAACAAACAGGGCATGTGGTTATGCTAACATCAGAGTTAGTCTAATGAGGGAGCTGCTGGTCACTGCCATTTGTGAAGCCCTGACACAAGATTTGTGACAGTAGGAACTAGAGGTCGAGCAGTCACCTGGACACAGCCCAGGGCATGATGCCTTCAGAAGCCCCTCACTGGGAGCCTATTATGAACTGAAGTTTCTGGAACTTGTCTTTTGTGGTTAGCCACGGTCTGCTAACTCTGCTCACCTTCCATGGGGACAATGGAGGGGTGGAGAGGGCAAAACAGAGATGCGTACATGCTAACCAAATGTCCATGAAGACTTGGACATTTAATATAGTCAGCAAAATAATCAATTGTATCAGTTACTGAACTAGGGTTACAATTCTGTGGTAAACATGCTGTTTTCTTCTTCAGTGATATTAAACTGACCATGATCCAAATAACCTCCACTTGTAATTTTACTTAAAAACCAAAAAAAAAAAAAAAAAAAAAAAAAGATGGGGATCCATATAGCTCAAGCTAGCCTCAAGCTCTCTCTGTAACCAAAGACAACCTCAAACTTCTGATCCTCCAGCCTCTGTGCTAGGATAATAGGTGTGCACCACTATGGCCCAATTTATATGGTGCTAGCCACAGAACCCAAGGCTTTGTACATGGTAAGCAAGCACTCTGCCAACTGAGCTACACACCCAGCTCCTTAACTTCCTGCCTAGGCCCTTTATTCTATGCCTTTCTATGTCTCCTGGCATCTTCAATACATGTATAATAAAGCAAATAAAAACGTTATCTGTTAGTCCCAAATAGCTGTTTCAACAGGTAACTAGAAGAAAGTACGTAGATGGAGTGCCTTCCAGGTCACCCTCTCCTTTGACTCTCTAACCCTGTATGACCTGCATTTCTCCCAACCCCACCCTTTCCTGGTTTAAGCCAAACTGAAAAGCTAAGCCTGATTTAATCTGAGTCAGGGTGGTTTATTCAGGTTCAGATGAACAAGGCCATTCTCCTTGCCAGAGATCTCTAAGAACCAAATTGAAGTTGGTTAAAAACCAGTTTAAATTGGTTCCAAGCAAGTCAAACCCAGCCTCCCAAGATCCAGCCTGAGAAAGCTAGCCTAAACAGGAAAAATGGTTCCAGAGGTAGACAGATCTGATTCAGTTTAGACTGACTGATTGAGACCAGATAAACCTGCATCTGTCCTACTCTGTGGATTAGACCAGTTGAGGGCAGAAGGCAGTCCTGAAAGGAGGCTGAGCATGGCTCCCATGGCTGCCTAACATTGAGGTAAAGGGTGTGAAGTGACTCTCAACAGAGCAAACAGACTCTAAATAATAAAACTAGTTTAAGAACACATATATCATAGCAGACCACTTTAAAGGCCTCTGATCGGCTCTGATTTCAAAAGCTCTACCCAGCTGATTAGAACCGGCTTTGACCAGTTTAAACCAGCTTGATCTAGCAGCATTGCCAGATGGTTTCACAAATACTTCAATTATAAATTTACTATGGAGGAAAGATATGGCTAGATTACTATTGTTATTCTACGTTACACCTTTTCTGGCACTGAGGACGGAACTTGGAAGTTCAAAAATGCGAACCACACACTCTGAGGCTCCTCTGCTCTTATCATCTACAGTTTGCTTTCATAGATTATTGAAATACAAAGTTACCAATAGAGTTGTATTTACAGGTGTCAGTCTCTGAGCATCCTGAGGAGACCAAACTCCGTGGATGTTCATTTCCTTGGATAAAACAGTACAATATTTGCACATTTGCATGCACATCCTTATGTAACCCCTAAGTTAGCTATAGATTCTTAATTATACCTAATTAATATCAATTATGCAGCTAGCTGTTGTGATCTGTTGCTTAGGGAGGGAAGACATCCTGTACATGATCAGCGTAGATACAATGTTTAAGGAAAGATTTGATTTATTTTTAATTGTGTGTGTTTTTGTGGGATGTGTGGAAATCTATGTGTGTGTGCAGGTGCCCTCAGAGACCAGGATGAGCTTTGTGGGATCCCTTAGGGTTAGTGTTGCAGGTGGTTGTGAGCCTTGATGTGGGTTCTGGGAACTGAACAACGGTCCTCAGAAGCACTATGGGCTTTTAAGGGTTGAACCATTTTCCAGCCCCAGATACAGCTTTCAACCTATTGTTGGCTAAATCCATAGAGTGGAATTTGTGGATATAGAATTGTTTCTCATTGTCCCCCTCTCTGACAGCCTTATATATGTTTAATCCAAAGAAGGGTCTTAGGGCTGAGGCTGGTGAGATGACTCAGCAGGTAGAATCACTTACTGCCAAGTTGGACACCTGAGTTCAATCCTTGAGAAACACATGAGGAAAGATGAGAAGTGAAAATTGCCTTCTGACTCCACAAATGCACTGTGACACCTCCCCACCCCAACAATCAATCAGTGTAATTGAATTTTTTTCACAAGAAGGTGTGGTGACACATATCAATAATCCCAGTATCAAGAAGCTGAGGGAGAGGCTCACACATCCAGATCACTGTGGGCTGTGTGCTGAGGCCCTGTTTGTTTCTTATTTAAAGGCTCCTTAGTGGTTTGCACATCGTTTGTTATGTCCACTGACTTAGAAGATGCTTTTGATGTTAAAGCACTTGTCCCTCAAACCATTTCTTACACTGTTTACTAGCCCACGTGTTAATCACATTGGGAGCGATCTGTTTGCCTAAAACCACTTCCCCCCATAATTATCTAGAGATCAGCTTCCTCCAGTGGAAGAAAACTCTGTGTCCATGGGCTGGCCTTTGCATGGAGATATTTTTGGGGAAGGTTTTCTTTTCATGGGAACAACACAATTGAATGGCTTCATCCAAAGTAATTCATGAGATGCCAAACCCTCAGAAGGGTACATTCTCAGAGAAGAAATCCCTGAGGATCCTAGAGGACACTGTGTCCCTGGGCAGAGTCACTTTGGAAATAAATCAGGCACTGCTCAACAACCCTTCCATAATCTCAAGGAGAATGACATTCTGATAAAACCCTTTCACATTTCTTTATTAGAAGAGTTTCTGAACGAAATCATCCCTTGCAGGGACCACCACTGTTTATATGGAGTCACAGACTGGCTGATGGATAAGGGTGAAAATGAATTCAGACTAATGCTGACCGCCTAGGAGCCACAATTAGTAATGACATGTATTTATCTAAGAAGTTAGAGACTGGTCAAGTTAAAATATAACCCAGTTCAGACCGATAGCCAAGTGGAAAGATAATTCATATGGACCACATTTTAAACATATGTCTTTCCCAGACAGAAAGAAAATATTGGACTTTGTGTTTCAAAACCAGATACTCACCAGCCCTCATACCAGCTCTAATCTGATCAAACTTGTTTAAACAATTCTCTGCAAATACAATTTTTCCTTAGTTGTTTAAACTGGTTGCAATTGAATTAAAATGAGAACTGCCCTTTAATGGTCCCACAGTGACCTTCAGGGAGGTCAGGTCTCGGCCAGACTTAATAAAATGTCTGCCTCCTACCGAGTCCCCACTACCCACCAAGGCCCCATTTCTCTGGGGGCAGAGTTGCTTCTGACCTAGCTAGGAAAGAGTCCATTTGTACAGATGAAGATGTGGCACATCCTCTTGGAAGGAATGTGTATTCCTTAGACAGGGAGGGCAGTAAATGTTAGTTAAGATGTCAGGTGGTTACTGATATTCTGTATTGTTTTTTCTGATTTCCTGTCTATTTTCGATATTGTTGAAAACCCATAACACTTGTTATGAATTTGTTATTTATTCATTCAGTTCTATCGATTGCTGTGACAGTTTTTATTGTCACCTTAATACTATCTAGAGTCACTTGGGAAGAGGGAACCTTCAGATGAGAGTGACCTGTGGGCATATCTGTGAGAGGGAAGGCCAGCCCACTGTGGGAGGCACCATCCCTAGGCCATATCTGTGAGAGGTTGTCTTGATACATGATTGTTATGGGAAGGCCAACCTACTGTGGGAGGCACCATTCCTAGGTAATATTCCTAGAAATGAAGACAGAAGACTCTTCTAGGTGAAGGGAAAGTAAGAACCTTCAGGCCACCACATCTTGCCTAAAAGAAATGCTAAAAGAATATTTTCACAGTAAAGGGAAATGAGATGTCACTGTGTAACAGCAATAATAAGGAAGGAGGAACAGTTGATGTGGTAAACATTTAGGAAAACCTAAGTTCTTTAAAATATATGTGACAGGGGAAAGAAGATGGATGTCATAGTCTTAGGCCATGTGATCAAGGAAGTGATGTCCAGTGTTGGTCATTTTGTACTGGTTAGAAGCAATTCATAGCAGCTATCTGTATTTAAGAAGGATCACTCAGGGGCATACATTCACTATGGGTGGGGGCTGGTTTAGGTTACCAGATTTGACGGTAAGAAGACAGATGTTAAAAAGTAAGATGCAACTGCCTACTCCTTATAAAACTCATTTTACTTAAAACACGACAAGAGAATGATGTATCCCAAGATGGCTCATGATTACCCTGCCTTTGCACAGTGCTAACATTATAAGCATGCTCTACCCTGGCTAAGAGATTTACTTTAAATACCGTTGTGCATATGCGTTCGTGCGTGTGTGCGTGTGTGCACATGCATGCCATGGTGTAGGTGCATGTGTGGGTTAGAGGACACTTTAATGAGGGAGTTCTTATCTTCCACTGTGTTGAGGCAGGGATTTTCAGCCCTGAGTACTCCTGGCCTGGGAGCTCCTGACAGATTTCTCTATGTCTGCCTTCCCTTTCACTGCATGCTGGGATTACAGATGCTTCCCTCAACGTCCACTTTTTTACTCAGGCTCCGGGGGTCTGACTCATCATCAGACTTGTGTGGATGTGCTTTGACCAGCTCGAGCAACCTCCCCGGGCTTGGATGTGTAATTGTTGATGGATAATATTTTTCTTCCAGCACTGGACACAGAATTCTGAATTGACAGATCTTTCTTTCAACGCAGTAAAAGCAGTAAAGGTGTTATTCTAACTCCTTTCTGCTTCTATGCTTTGCTGAAAAAAAACGTGCAGCCACTGGAGTTATTGCTTCCCTGTGTGAGGGGGTCATTCAGTTATTTTCAGAAACACTCTGCTTTTGGCTTTCTTCAGTTTGATTCCTGATGTGTGCATTCCTTTGATTATATTCAGTTTTGGATTCACTGAGCATCTTCAACTCTTTTGGTTTTTTCCTTTTTCTTTTTCTTTTTCTTTTCTTTTCTTTTTTTTTTTTTTTTTGAGACAGGGTTTCTCTGTATAGCCCTGGCTGTCCTGGAACTCACTCTGTAGACCAGGCTGGCCTTGAACTTAGAAATCTGCCTGCCTCTGCCTCCCAAGTGCTGGGATTAAAGGCATATGCCACTAGCCCGGCTAGTGTGACTTTTTAATTATAAATTTTCCATTTGGTTTGTCATTAAATCTTCCATTTTGTTGTTGCCTTTTATTAAAATGTTGTTTCTGAAATATTTCCCTTTACTTCACGCAGCATGGCCATTCTCACTACTTTTAAATGTTTTGACTGATAATTCTAACATCTATCTGTGGTGTTATGGGGTCGGCATCTCTTGGTTATCTATTTTCTTATCAGGACTTAAATGGCTTTTTATATGCCGAATAACTTTGGATTATATTGTGACTGTTAAATAATTTCATTTCTCCTCGGTGTGTGCGTGTGTTTCGTGTATGTGGGTGTATACATGTGTGTTGATGTGTGATGTATGCATTTGTGTTTCTGTGGGTGTGGGTGTATACATGTATGCTGATCTTCACTTATGGCAAACAAGAAGAAGCAAGAGGCAGACAGGAAGGGCTGGATGGGATGTCCCAGGCATAGACATGCTTTCAGGGACTTATTTCTTCGAACAAAGTCCTATCTCTTAATACCCCATTCAGTATGAACTCATCAGTGGATTAACCTGTCAGGGACATTAGAACCGTCATGATCTGGTTACCTCTCAATAATTAGGTAAACTGACTGTGGGCTAAGCCTTTGAGAATGCTTCACACACAAGCAAAAGTGCAGGAGGAGGAAGGAGGCCAGGGCTAGTCCAGTGGAGCCTTGAGTTCTCCAGTCAACCTGCCCAATCGATTTCATTATCCTGAAGGGCCATTCTAGTCACTCTTTCAGATTTTCTAACTGCATTGATTATTCTTCCTAACTCCATCTCTTCTGGATTGGGATTCCCTCTTTGCTCTTGGTTTCTGTTTTGTCTTTCAGCCAGTGTCTCACTGTGTTGCCCAGGCTGACCTCCAAATTCTGTGCTTGTCTCGGCTTCCTAAGTAGGCAGGACCACAGGCAAATAACGCTGTACCTGTCTTCTGTTCTCTCTCTCTCTCTCTCTCTCTCTCTCTCTCTCTCTCTCTCTCTCTCAGACTTAATTCACTTTATTTTTCTTCTATAAAAACCCTTAGGTGGTACTCACAGCTGGAGCCTGGGTCCTCTGAACAGAGACTCTGGTGTGGGTTTACAGAAGATATCAGTGAATTCCTGATAAGGAGACTTGGTGAACACAGTCTCTTTCCAGGAATCAGAGGTCAGGTAGCTTTAGATCTTGGATCAAAGGTGGACTTGGTAAAGTTTCCCAGGTGGCAGTGCTGCTTCTGACTGATGTGTAGCAGACATCAACACCAGCCATCACCTGTAGCTTCTTGGGTACAGGAACAGAGACAATGTCAGTGCCTCTGGGGGATGAGGTGCACCAACACAGAGCCATAGTGGCCTTACTGCAAAGACTTATGGGGCTTGCCAATCTTGTCTGCCCAATAGCCTCTCTGCTAGAATGAGGGAAAGCTAAGCTAAGATGGCCCCTGGAATGACAGTGGCTACCTCCTGGAGTGCTTACCACCAATACCAACATGAGTGTCCTCAGTAGCGGCAAAAGCCTTAAACCTGGTCCTCCAGCCAGCCTGAGCCACTTCTGCTCTGGCAGGATCCTTAGAACCTCATCCTTTAGGGATTTGCCCAGGAAACAGCCAATAATCTCAGATTCCTTAATGGCAGGGAGAACAGGTAGGTTCCCAGGGATTTGATCTTCATGGCCTTAACCAGGCAGCCCAGCTGGTGATGGGATCCACTCCTTGCTTTAGTTTTACCTCCATGAGACCTGTAGCCTCTTATGCTTTTTAAGCCACGGTGAATCAGCTCACAGCTCATTGAGAACAAGGTACTTGCTGCCAAGCCTGATGACCTCAGCTCTATCCCTGAGACCCACATGACAGAAGGAGTGAATTGATCTGGAAATTGTTCTCTGTCCACTTCAAACATGTCCATGCACATTCATACAAATACAAAAAAATAAAGTAAATAAATATGATAAATAGATTAAAAGAAATAGTCAATCAGTATGTGGGAAATGATCTTAGTTTATCTAAAAGATATTTATTCTCTAGAGTTTCACTTTAAAAAATTTAGTGACACCAATAAATAGCTCTTTTTCATAGCCTGACATGATTGGGCACTCCGTTTAAAAGGGAAAAATCACAGACTGATTTTCCACTCACAATGTTACTAGACATAGGCCCTGTCTGCTCATCACTCAAAAGGCAACAGCTGGGAGCCGAGAGTCTGTGAGATCAGTCTCATCTGACAGCCAGCATCCTGAGATGGAGAAGTCTGTCTCTCTGAACTTAGTTACATAATTGTATGTACCTGGGTGGTACATGTGGACATATGTGTACATGTGTGCCTGCTCATGTATGTATTCAGAAGCCAAAGGAAGAGGCCAAGAATCAGCCCTACCACCCTCTGCCTTGTCTCTCTCATGCCTACTTTCTAACTGAACCTAGAGTGAGGCTGGCAAGCGCCAGTGGTCCTCCTGTCTGTCTCCATAGCACTGGTATTAGAGCTGTGCACTTGGCCACATGTAGTTTAGTACACGGATGCTGGGGCTTTGAACTCAGGTCTTCTTGCTTATATAGCCATCGCTCTTACCCACAGAACCATCTTCCCAACTCTGAACAGGGCTTCTTTAATGAGGGAAAAAAGGTGCAGTAAGATTTTGTGTTGAATATTCATTTTTATTGCCCTGGGCAAGCACCTCCTTTTCATTCCTTTTGTGGAAATATCTTAATCCAGCATCCTCTTGGGGCTAGTTCCTGTATCTTTAGCAGCCATGGCACTTTTCTTCAAGTTAAACCCCATGGCAGTTTATATGCTTTGTGTAAATTAATGCATGGGATTAACAAATAGGGAAGAGAATTACCCATGTTGATAGTACATGAAGGTCACCAGGTGTTCTGGGGCCTGGGAATCAAAAGAGAGATTACTCAGCTGCTTGCCTCTTCATAATTTCATTACAGCTGCTCTTCAGCATTGAGAATGCTGAGCAAGGGGGAAGGGACAGACCTTGCGGGAGTGACTCTCACAAAGGAGCTGTCATAAGGATGCTTCTACCAGAAAATACGTGGGCTTTGGGGATAAGCAGCTCTCCAGCTCTGTCTATAGCAGCCAAGCATGCTACAGCATATTCAGTTTTGGCGTCATCTACCTGGAGTCAGCATCAGACCCCAACAATAGGGCTTGGTTTCACAAGACTGTCTCCAGTTCAGATGCCAATCACAAGTCTGAGAAGCTGTAGACCAGGCTTTCCATAAATATCCTCCCAGGATTCAGCAGTTTTCTAGGGTGGCTTATAGAACTCAGGGAAACACTGTTGTTAAGCTTTCTATCTCATTAGATAGGGTATATATAACAGCCAGAGAGAGACCAAAGAGAAACAGAGGCTTCTGTCCTGTGGAAATAGGGATGTGCTATCTTTTTGGCATGTGAATTCATTCACCGGTGCGGTAGCTCATCAAATCTCATTGTTCAATGCCCTTTCTGACTTTACTTTCTCTCTCTCTCTCTCTCTCTCTCTCTCTCTCTCTCTCTCCATCTTTCTACCCATTCCTGGAAGTTTGCAGGAAGGCTAAAACTTTCAGCCTTCAGATCACTTGGTTTTGTTAGTGATCAGTCCCAACTCTAGGTATCTAAGGCCCCTCTCTGAAATCTCATTAGTCTAAACTGTGGCTACTAACAAACGGAAACCATCCTATCAAAATTACCAACTACTGCCAGCCATGCCTCTTGGGGCCATAGCATTTATGAAGCCTCTGAAAAGTTCCCAGAATTCCAAAGTCATACAATCACAGAAATAATCCGCAGCTGGCAAAACCATGTATCTGTATGAGGCAAGTCATAGCCAGCTGCTGCAGACAGTCTGAAGTCACCCTTCATCCCTACACCTAGAGTTAAAATGAAAGCACATTCTCATAATAGTTCTGTTTCTTAAAGAAGCCAAAATTCTATAATTCTCAAAAATGTCACAACAAAGAGTACTTGGAGAATCAACCAACATCAACCTTTAGGGCACACATATGGACACACACACACACACACATGTATCAAAGCAGAGTTGCCTATCTGTGCTGATATTCCATACAGGCAAGATGAAACCAAACTGTTCACCTGCTCTCTCAGGAACTGGAAAGATAACAACTTGGTTTCCCAAATAGACTGGTTTCAACTGACCTAAGAATGGTATTCTTTGTTCCTCAATATCACACTAAGAAAGAGTAGCATGCAGTAACTTTATGTTCGACAGTCAGTTATGTATGTTATTTATTATTCTAGCCCCCTGAGGTCATGGTCTGAGGACAGTGACTTGAAATGAGCAAGCTGTTGCTCCCCTCCTGCCCTTTATGGCTGTAGCCAGCTGTGCCGTTCCACCCACTAGAACATGCATCTAGTTGGTGGAATACAGTATGCCCTGATGTTAGCGCTGAAGAAAACTAACAAATAAAAATCCAACTACAATTTACCAGGTTACAGTTTTGTGCTCTGACTTTGATTTAGACTCTGAATCTATGAAATGACAAGTGGTTTTAGAATCTGGTGGAGAAAATGGGAACAGGACAGTGGCATGGCAGGTGTGAATGAGGTCACATGCAGAGCATGGATCCCCCGCAAGTTGCCAGAAACCCCAGGTCTGTGTTTTTAGTACTGATTCCTCCTTCGTATGCCTGTACTGTTTTCCAGAAGCCTCTACTCCTCAGAGTCGGGTGAGGTTCCCTAAGCTCTCCCTCTGGGTCGTAGTCTAGGCCTTTATCTGTAGTGCATTCAAAGACAGCAGTGGTATCTAGGAATCACAGCAGAGATTGCTTTTGGAGCAATCAGATTGCCAGGTTTTATTTACAAAGACTACCATATTTTATTGTAGTAACTGTTTTAACAGTCATAGTGTTCAGTAATAAATTCCAGTCTCAGTGGCTTAACACAATAAAAGATCCAACAGGGACTTAGGGCTCTGGGCTAATCCCAGGCCTCTGAGACTTGGGCTAGACAAGGCACCCACCATCCTGACCCCTCTACAAATGAAGATCGTGATCTATATGTTGATCTCACTGAATATTGATCAATGCTATTTTATTAAAACAACAACAACAAAGAAACCACATACCCTTTCCAAAGTCCGCCAAACACATGACCACCTCTAGGTTCAAGGGGACAGGGAGGTGAAATCCTCCCTTGTCACTGAGGGAGTGGGATCTTCAGTAAGGTGATCATACCCAAACTGCAAGAGTCACTATTACCACTTGAGTGTTGGGAAAACCAAAACCAAAACCAAATAAGAAGAACAACAAAAAACCCTCAGACTCTATAAAGTCACTTTTCCAAAAGGTCACAAAGTGAGCAGAGCGGGGAACACAGGCACATGCACGTTCACTTAGCTCTTGCACGCGCATGCGTCTTCCATGACTTGGGGATTCCTTCTTCACAAGCCCTCCTGCAGAGGATAGTTTTTATTAGCTTCAAGGGAACTTCAGTTGCCGACCAGGAGAAAGTTTGTCCTCCCAGTTAAAGTTAATCTTGTGAAAATGTGTTTCTCCCCTCCGTTTGCAACAACCTGCAGGAAGGAAGGAAGACTGGACGCAGGCCGGCACCCTTTGACCCGCCCATAATATCAGATTACAGACTATTGGGTGATGTGGTTTTTCTCTACTCTGTGGTATTTTCCATCCACAAGACAAGATCAGGAAACATTTATATCTTAATCCCCATACTTTTTCTTGCCTGAGTTTGTTCTCTGCTTGGTCTCATACCCTTTCTTCATCCTTAAGAGAGGTCGTGTGACAACCCATGAATGGCAACATAGCTAAGCACATCAAGGACGCATGAAGCTCCTCAGCAGGAAGGTCTGTTCCCACATTGCCACTGGAGTCAAGTTAGCAGCAAGTTAGACTTAAGCCTCTTCTCAGAAGAGAGTTCTGGGGCTCATCGAGGTTAAGTGTCTGCTCAATGTCACATGGTTAGAGCCCAGAATAACCCCAGCTATTATTACCTCCCCACCTCCAATAACTATTTTATCTATGTCACTCATCATCCTTCCCTCCAAGAACTGCCTTGATACCTGCCAGACAATACAGGGCTCAATACCTTGTCTGATGGCATCCACAATCCAGGAAATGTTTTATTACTTGTGGCAAGTAAGAGCAGTGAGATTATTTGCTCTTAATGTGGGAATTTGTTGGAGAGCTTGTGCATACAGGAAAGTACAGGTCAGGGCAAGTGCTTTCCTGAGCATGCTCAGTATGAGGATGGATGCTCAGTATAAGCATGCTCATCACTGTTCAAAAAGGGAGGGATCCTTCAGGTCGTAAGAGCATGTGTGCAGAAAGAAGAGGTGGTAGACACGCATACTCCTGGGCAGAGAATGTAGTGTAAGAAGCAAAATTTACACTAGATAGCCTGAAGGAATGAGTCACAGTGATCTGGTGACCTCCGCTGGTTCCCATGCAGGTGTGTTAACAGTCTCTTAAAGGGACAACAACTTTCTCCCTTGGAAGTCTTGACAGTTTGCTGGGAAAGATGGCTGCTTGGTAGCTAACAGCTTGCTGCCCAACACAGATGGGACCGGTCTCATTCATTGTGAAGGGGATACAGGGTGAGGTGGTATTCATGGGGCTCAGCTGCTGGGCTCCAGGTTTAAGGAAAATTGCTTCTTAGACCTCAGAACTCTTCATGAACATATCTAGAAGCCTGGGGAACAAAGCTAAGTTCTGGAAAGACACATAAGGAGAGGCAGAAACTGCAGGTGCATGCTACCCAGCTGGGTCTCAGGACAAACCGTGTGTGTGTGTGTGTGTGTGTGTGTGTGTGTGTGTGTGTGTTGTCTAGTGGTGCTTTTATTTTACTCTCAAAGAAGAAAAGCAAATTGATTAGGTGAAGTATCCCCTTTACATGGGGCTGAAAATACCCAGGTTTAGCTGGGCAGTGGTACACTCTTTTAATCCCAGTACTTGGTGGCAGAGGCAGGCAGATCTCTGAGTTTGAGACCAACTTAATCTACAGAAAGATTTTCAGGAAAGCCAGGGCTGCACAGAGAAAACCTGTCTAGAACACACACACACACACACACACACACACACACACACACACGCTTGTATGCACGCAAAGAAAGAAAGAACATAAGAACATAAGTTTGGAAGAAAGAAAAAGAAAGGAAGAAAGGAAGGGAGATTAAATGTGTATAGTATTTGAAATTTGAGAATTAGAAAGCTACATGGGAAGCCATGAATTTGAGACTATCCTGGACTATATGCAGAAGAAGAGGGGGAAAAAAAATCCTCTCTTAACACTAGGATTCCATGAGTTTAAATAGGAAAAGCTGGACATAGCAGGAAGCTGGCCCTGGACATGATCCTGTGGTTTGGGACTGATACCTAATTAAGGGAAAGCTGTTCAGGGTCAGCCCCCAACAAAAGCTCTGTGACTCTCCCCAAATCAGTAGGCATGGGAGCTGGGTCCAAGACATAAGCTGTGGGGGCTTTGTCCTGCAGCCCTGATGTGCCATTGTGGTTGTATGGTAATCTTCCACATTGCTGTGAATGAAAGAACTGATTTCAAATGCAGCTTGAAATGTTTTTTGAAAAAAGAAAGCCACATACTTCTCTGTGGATGTCATGTTTCCCCAGATGGATCTATAATGAGCCATGTCATTTCCCTCTTGCATTTTCTGAGCCAGTGGTAGATCCGAGGGCTGGAAGAGGCTTCAGAAGATGTGTGAGTGGTGTCTCTTTTTTCCAACAGGTGTGGTTGTTCCGCTTCCCCCATTGAACCAATGAGGCAACTGCAGCTGTAGAGTGTGTGTTTTTCTATAATGGATGGCCAAGACTAATGCTGACATAGGTTTTGGGACTTGGCTGTCTAACATCAAACTGTTTCTTATAAACAATGGCTTCCCTGCTTCATGATCAGAGCTGTAGACAGGACCCTTTAAAGGGAAAAAAGGAGCAGAGGAGCCTGGGAAATAGTTTGTCAATGGCCTGCATGAAGACCATTGCAACACCCATGCAAAAAGCCAGTTGTGGTGACTGATACTTCCAATCTCAGTGCTGGGGAGACAGAGACAGGTAGACCCCTGGAGGTTGCTGGCCAGCCATTTTAGCCTAACTGGTGAACCCCAAGACTCAGTGAGACACTCTGTCTCAGAAACCAGTGAAGAGATGGTTCAGCAGTTAAGACTCAGGTTTGATCCCCAGCATTCAAAAAGTGCCTCACATCTGTAAACAGCTCCAAACCCAGAGGATCTAACATTCTCTTTTAGCCTCTGTGGGTGCTGGGCACACATGTGGTACACAGACATATGTGTAGACAAAAGACACATAAATAAAATAAAATAGAAAATTTCAAAACCAAGGTGGATGGCTCATGAGAAGTAGCCTCAAGGTTAACCCCAACTCTGCAGGCATGAACATATGTGTGCAAGTACATATATATGTAAACATAAACACACACCTGCACACACAAAATTTATACTGAGGCAGTCAAGTCTGGTGAGGAGTCACCATTGGTCCCCAGTAGGCAGTCTTTGGGAGAGTGGTGAGGTGAAGGTTGGTTTGTGAGACAGGTGAAATAATCAACTCAGGCTCCACTTGCCTTCCTGGGCTGTGGCACGTTGGTTTTCTACATAGGCTGTGTAGGAAACCCCTGTTCCCTGGCTTTGCTGTGTCTCACAGGCTTTACTAAATGTCATCTTCAACCAGAAAGCCAATTTGCTAAGAGAGAATATTGCCAACGAGTCCAAGGTGATAGTAATTTCCAGAGATATAAGTTGATTAGCTTCAAACACAGCAATGCTTCTGGAGGAGCTCTCAGCCACTGACTGTCTCTGGGGTTTGCAGGACTGACCACAGGGGGTATAAGAGGCACTGTGTGCAGTGTGTGAAGGACAAGCCCTTATTAGGAGAGTCTCCCAGGAAGCAGGGAGGGCAAACAACATTCCTTTATAGTGATGAATTTCTTTTAATTTTCTTTGAATATTTTCATTACAAGAGAATTGTGGAATTACTTTTTGCATTACTTTGAATATGTATTTTTAAAAAATCAACAAAGGGGCCACCCCTACTGGGATTCCTTTTATTTGTGGGGAAATGACACAACTTTCAGAAGTGTTCATGAGCATTCCTGACAGAAAATGGGCTAGCATGGAACAACTTTCTCCATCATTTGAAACCATATACATTTCTACTTGTTGATTGGCAGCTACCACTTCAAGCTGGGCCACTCCCTAATTTGTCATCCAGGATAGCAGGGTCTCCTCTGTCCTAGTCTCCAGCTTCTATTGCTTTCAATACAATGAGGCCTTTGTGGTTATCTAGTGTTTATCCACCTGGCAAGTGCTTCCCAGTCATCCCAGCTAACCCCCTGCCTCACATCACTCATTTTTCTCTCTTGCACCCTGAGCCCTGGACACACCAGGCTGTCTCTGTCTCCCTCTGGCCCTTCCCAGGTGGCTTCCTTTCTAGAACAGGCCTTTCCCTTTTCTCCTGTCTTGCTTGGGTCACTTAGCTCATCCTGGCTCATCCTGATTCCTTTCAGGGTTGCTTCTATTAGTGAGAGGCAACTTCAGATGGAAGGCTGCCTCCTGGCTGAAAGAGGGAAAAAGAAAAATAATCCAAATGCCTGGAATTCCAAAAGTTGTGCTGTACCAGGTAAGGCCACCTCTATATCTCTGCTGACAGGATGTGGGCAAGAGAGAGAGGAAGAGAGAGAGATGGAAATAGAACGGGCAGAGCCAGATAACTTGAGGTGTGCCTGAAGCCTCTGGGACACTTCATGGGAATCTCCAACAGCCCTCTGACAGCCCATCTAAATATCTTGACTTCTGTGACCTCAGAGACTATGGCTGCAGACAAATTAGTCTCTGGACTGTCATGTAGTCTTGTTACAGGTCAGATTGCAGCTAGCCATAGGAAAGAACACAGGCTCAGTATGTAGGTTACTAGTTTAGACCTCTGGAAGAGGAAGGAAAAGAAGCGAGTTAAGAAGACAAGCAGGACCGTTTATCCTGAAATACTTAGATCCACTTTACGAATGGCTTATTTTTAATCGCACCTTCTTGTTTATATTAGGAGAGCACACATGATACCATGGAGCGTTTGTGGATGGCAGAGGACAGCTCGATGGAGTCAGGTCACACCTTCTACCACGTGGGTACTGGGGATCAAAATCAGGTCATCAGGCTTGGTGGCAAAGCCTCTTCACCTGATGAACCATCTTGCTGGCCTCCACAAAACCGTTTAAAACAAACATTTACTAAGCACTTGAAGAGACTTTATTGTTGTTGATTTTATTGTTCCTGACAAGATAACTGACCAAAGCAACTTTGAGGAGGACGGGTTTGTTTTGGCTCACTGTGCCAATGTTCTGTTTGCTCTCTCCTTTATGTTTAGTCCAGAGCCCCAGCTAATGGAATGAGGCCCCACGGGCAGTCATCCTGGTTGGGTTTTCCTACCTTAATGAAACCTCCCTTTCTCTCTCTCTCTCTCTCTCTCTCTCTCTCTCTCTCTCTCACACACACACACACACACACACACACACACAACTGTGTGTCTCCAAGGTGATTCTAAATTCTGTCGAGTTGATAGGATCAACCTTCACACCATTTCTCCTTGTAACTCATTTGCTGAGCACAAGCCTGCTTTGACTTTACAGTCTATACACATTTCCAAGCAAGGAGATGAAGAGAACTTTACAAGAACTGTGATGGATTCTCGTGACTGAACAGGAGGTTGAAATGAGGGTTTTGGATCCATGTCTGTTTTCTTTCCGCCTTCAAATGCTAGCAGCTAACACAGTGGTTTCCCTCCCTGATGGGACACAGCCCCTGAAGTACCATTCATGTGTTCAGAGCTTGAAAGTCTGGCTTCAAGAAACTGTCTACTGGTTAAACAACGTACAGCCAAATGACTCTGGGCTATGTTGCTGCTGTCTCCTCTCTTGCAGTTTCAGCCTCAGGGCTCCTTAGTGAGGGGAGGAGCCAGAACCCCGTGCTGCTTTCCTCCATGGACACACTGAGCTCAGGCTCCTGCTTCACCCACAGATTCTGAGATCCCAACACTCTTCACATTTCAGGAGCCCTCCCTCCCCCCACGTGATCTCTGTCTGTCAGCCTGGGGTTGTGGCGGTGGGGTGGGAGCAAACACAGTGCCTGTGTGGCTCTCTGAAGAGAGCAGTTTCAGGAGATGGCAACCCCCCACAGGGTGACTCCATTGTTTTTCATCCCATCCTGAGCAACATGGTTACATAATCATTTTGGCAAATTATTTTGGGAAAACAGATATATTCAGGGGCTCTCTCTCCTCCATGTGCAGAGCTGACACATTACAGGATTATGGATTTTCTTCCTACTATTTCATGGGCCCCTCTAGGGCCAGTGGGCCAATTGGGAGTAGCCACATAGTAGAGGCTTTAATGGAACATTGAAAGGGGCCTTTAATCAGAGAGTTCCAACCATGGTCTGTTTTCGGAGGTGGTAAGCATCCTATCTCTGTAGCTATGTGAAGGTGGTATGTTATATATAGATGACATTAACACCTGAGGCAGACACTCGGGTTAAGTGACTGTAGCTGGCCTGTAACTGTAATCAGAAGCACCTGCCCTCCTTTCCCCAGTCTTTGAGTGAGGGCTAGTGGCTTATTTCATACATGGGCCAAAATCCTCCCCATCTGAAACATCTATACATACATACATACATACATACACACACACATAAATATATACACACATACAAACATATATACAAACATATATAATCATATATACACAAACATACATATATAATATACACAAGCATTTATACATATATACAAACATGCATATGTACATATATAAACATACATACATACACACACACACACATACGTGAGTTAATAACAAGATGTGTAACAGTACTGACAGTAAACAGTGGGAAATGGGAAGCATCCCCTTCTAGCATAAAGAAAGTGTTCTTATATAAATAATTCATCTTATAATGATTGGAGTTTGTTTTAAAGATTTAGTTTTACTTATGTGTATGTGTATGCCTGTGTGAGTGATTGCTGTGTGTGTGCAGAGCTCACAGAGGCCAGAAGAGGGCATCACATCCCCTGGAGCTGGAGTTCCAGGTGGCTGTGTCCTGCCCAATGTGGGACCTGGAATATGAGCCCTGGCCTCTGGAAGAGCGGCTGGGGCCTTAAACTGCTGACCCATCTCTCCAACATTAGCTTTAAGGCCAGCATTTCTTCAAAAGTAAAACAATAAAGAAGCCCATGTCCTTACCTTGGGCTCTGTCCCTGTCTCATTCTGTTACTAAATACACTTTATCCTTCAGGAATTCTTAACTTCTGGTGGTGCTGGGGATAGAGCCAGGGCCTCACACACGCCAGGCAGGCACTTTGCCCTCCCCTACGCCCAAGCCCTGTTTATGCTCTTTGTTTTGAGATAGAATTTCCCTAAATTACTCAAGTTGGATTTGAACTTTCAATCCCCCTAATTTAGCCTCCTAGTACCTGGGATTATAGACCTGTACTACTAGGCTGAACTATGTTGTCTGAAACATAGTTTCCTGTAGCTCAGGCTAGCTGCAAACTGGATATGAAGCTAAGGATGACCTGGACCCCTGATCCCCTCCTCTAAGGAAGTGTTGGGATTACAGGTGTGAGGCCATCACCTGGGTATTGGTTTCAAATGTGTGAAATGAGTTAGAGTGTGCAAGATCTCTTTGATTCACTGATCTGGACCGGGATCCTGCTAACCACACACACCCAGGTGCCTCTCATCAAAAGTTGTTTGTTTGAACCAGATGGACTCAGTCAGCCCCAGCTCCAGGTGCCAGGCTCTCAAAATCGGCTCTCCCTCTTTGGCCCCATCCCTGTGTTTCCCAGCTCCCTTTGTTATTGTTTTAATGGGGGGGGGGGGTATCTTTCCTGTCTCTTTTTTCTGCTCCCACAAAGCATACCACACCCACTCCTGATGTGGCCTGGCCCTGAAGTAGGATGCTTGCGTTCAGCCACCACCCACATTAGCAAAAGGGTACACCTGCCATTTCCCAACATGCCCTCCAGGCAGGCTTTTGAGGCAGCCATAAACAAACAGGCTCATTCACATCAAGGGAGAGAGACTCCCTGTGCCTAGAGGCCTCTTCCATTGTTTAAGGTCAACCTGCCCTCTCTGGAAGAAGGGGGACATTTTCCTACTCTTGCTTGCTTTTCTCAGCTCTAGACACTTGGGTTGAATTGAAACCTTTTAGCATCTTGTTTGGACTCAGGAACCTGGGAGTGAGACCAGCTCTCTAGGGCTTGATGACTTAGAAGGCAAAAGTCCGAGAACCTTAGATCAGGCAGGTGTGCTGAGTTGTCCTGGTTCTTAGGGAGCTTTTCCCTTAGGGATGTCCTCTAACCCTGGAAGCCAGAAATGAAAGCTCCACGGTAAACCAGCCTCAACCCCGTGGTTGCAACCGGAATGGCTGTTTCTCAACACTCAAGGTTGTCCTTGTCTCTCTGTTGCAGCAGCCCTTCAAAAGCTCCCATCAACTGCCTACTAAGATGAAGACAGTCTCTGACCTTCAGACTCAAGTCTCCACTGCCTTCTCCTTTGCCCTCCCATTGATGGCGCTGGGTAGCCCGGACCCACTCTAAGTTCCATGATCACCACTCTCCTGCCCAGACAGTCTTCCCCTCTGCTGCCTCTCCTGGTGGATGTCCCTTCTCCAGGTTCCCGGGGGTCCCTCTTCCTCTGGGGTGGTGGGGTGGTCCAGGGCCGGCTCTCCCTTAGGCGGCCGCCAGGGGGCGGCAGGGGCGGCTGGAGGTGACAGCGGGAGGCCGCGCGGGAGGGCAGGGCGCGCGGACCGCGCTCTCGGCCCGCAGACTCCGCGCCTGAGCCGAGCGCTGGGCACTCACTGGCCGCCCGCGCACCGGACATACCGGGGCGCAGCGGGAGCCCGTGTGGGGCGGGCGACCGTCCATGCGGCGGCGCTCGGGAAGCACGCGGGGCTGAGGAGTCGGCGCTCTGGACTAGCCCAGGTGAGCAGATCGCGCAGCCCGGCCCGCCGCGGTCCGGAGCCCGGGGCAGCCTCGCAGACTGGCGCGCGTGGGTACGTCGGGGCCCGCAGCAGCACGGGACATCATACCTGCTTCTTCCCTTTCTCCTTCCTCTTCTGCCTCCTCTTTCTTTCACACTTCCCCTTCCTCTTCTCTTTCCCTTCCTCATCTATTTCCCCTTCCCTTTCTCTTCCTTTCTTCTTCCCCTTTCCTCTTCCTCTTCTCTTTCTTTTCCCCTCCCGTCCTCTTTCTTTTCTCTTTCCCTTTCCTGACTGCTCTGACTTTACTCTCCATCCCTGACCCTCAACTCTAGGGCCTGGCCATATGGGGTTGGGGGAAGTAGCCACTGGCCCTCCTGAGATATGCTCAGTTCAGAGTTGCACCTACAGCACTTGTAACCCCCACCTCAGCCTTGCTCCCTTTCGCTTAGCCTGGGATTGCTGGTGGAGTGTCAGCACCTCTGGAGCCCCAGCTCGGGGCCTCCATCATTCTGGCTTCTTAGAAAGCTTTTGATCCCCAGGTCAGGATAATCATTGCAAGCCAGTGTCAGTGCTGGCCTAACTGGACCTCTTGCTGCTTCTGTACCTCAAGTACAGCTCATAGACCCCGTGGCCCTGATGTGATTAAACAGTTAGCCTTTGAACACTTTGTTCACCTGGAAGTGGGAGAGATCTGGAAGTGAAGTTTCATTTTTCTTAGAAATAGCTTCAGCTGTGTCTTGGGAAGAGGATTTTGAGGTACCCACTTAGCATGTGGAATTATGGGTCTAGTGAGATCTTATGCAGTCTTGCAGCTTTCTGTGCTGTTAAAAGTGCATCCCTTGGTAGATAGTGGCTCACCCTTTGGCAGACAGTAAGTGAAATAAAGCTTTGGATCTGGGGCGCTGAAGCCCATTAGACTCTGGAGTAAGTGAAATAGATAGCCAGAACTCAAGGAATTATCAATTCCAACTTCCTTTGCATCCGAGACATCTGGGCATCAGCTAAGATCTCCCGCCTTTTAGAGCCACTGGGTTATCTTTGACATCATTGATGTCTCTGACCAGGTAGAGACAGAAGTGATGAAATTGCTGGCCCTGAGAGAATCTTAACTGGGTCTCTGTGTACAAAGGTGCAAACAGTTTTCAAATGTGATTTAGATGTAGCCCTACTCAATTCCTATAGATTTTTGTTGGCACCATAGTTGAATTCCTTTGAAAGGCACAGTTCTACTCTGCAAATTAATGTGAGGAAGCAGATGAGAGTCCCGGGACTTTCCTATAAACCTCTGCAGGGCTGGAGTAGGGAATTCCCGAAGGTCCAGCCTGCAAACTGAGTTTGGGTGGTGAGAATGTGTGCAGCCCCTACTGACACAAGTGGGCATGGAGGGGATGATGGGCTCATGTGATCTCCATGCCCAGCCCAGGGCGGGGTACCAGACTGGCCTTACCCTCACTCTTCTGAGCTGAAGTCTCTCTAGCCAGGTGTGAAGTAAGAGAAACCACACAGTTTTAGAGGAAGATCAGGCTTGAAGTTTTTGTTTTTGCCTAGCAATCTTGTCTGCTACATAGCTGAGCATGGCTCTTCCCTTCTCTACAGGAAGTCTCTCCAGGACTTCACTTTTATCCCCATTGGTTGTTGGTGTCTGTGTTCAGGACCCAACCCCCAGCACCCTTATCCCGTTCCCTACATGCATTGCTCATTTATCACAAAGCCCCTTCCACATCCTTTCATGGTGTCTCAAATTATTTTCCTGCTCCTACCTTAAACCATCTCCAAATTACAGTAATGATCTCCCTCCTGACTCACAGCCATGGGTGGCTCTCTTCCTTTTAATCCATCTTCGTTCATGCTGACAGATTAATATTCCTGAAATTCTGACCTCACCGCATCATTCCCTGCAAGAAGTCACAATGGTTCCCCAGTATTCCCTTCCATTTAATTTTTCTTCAGCAAATACTTCTGAGCATCTGTTGTGTGCCAGGGACTATTACTGTGTGCTGGGGGCTTATAAGGAGCAAAACTGACTGGATCACTGTCCTCCAGGGGCTGTGAGGAGAGTAGCTAATAAATGACCACCCAGGGAGAAAGAAGGGAAGTAAAGGAGCCAAACAATGGGGGGGGGGGATATCCATGGGCAGACACAGATGAGGGAGAAATTGATTCTTATGCACATAATAGCTTTGAAGACCTCAGCCCCCTTTGAACCAGGAATGATATTTTAATGACAGATGCAGAGTCTATTGCAAATAGCACTTTCCTCCTCCCCTTCTCACTCACTCTGAAGCAAGGCTTCCACACGTAGCCCATACTGGCCTCGAGCTGTTCATCCTCCTGCCTTGGGTACTAGAATACTGAGACTGTGGGTGTTTATTACCATGCCTGGCTTAGCACTCACTCCCCCCGACCCCCCCAGTCTGTCTCTCTCTGTCTCTTATTCTCTCTGTGTGTACAGAGGCCATAGGATGCCTATCTGAGTCTCAGGGATATGCCTGTGTTTGCCTGTCCAGGCATTATGCCTGGCTTTTTTTTTTCTTTTTCTTTCTCTTTTTTTGCCCAGGCCTTAACTCGGACCTTAAAGAGTAAGTAGTGGGGAATTGGAATTGTGATCTTAGAAGATCCCCCCCTTTTTTTCTTAAAGGGGCCTTTGAACAAACTTTTTGGAAGCAAAATAATTCCTTCTCACCCTACCTGAAAGCATCGGAGCCCAGCCTTCTGCCCATGGTCTCAGCAAGAATTAAGAAGATCAGAATACCTTGGTTTGAAAATCCCAAGCTGCTGGAGGTGTGACATGAGCTGGAATGGTACAAATAGGCCTGGCCAGGCTACCACAGCCACCCTCCTTCCCTAGACTGTTGGCTGACAGGTCCTCATTTAATAGGTCTTTATATTTGCCCTTCTCCCATCCCCATCTTCACAAGTGACAATGTATCCAATGTAAGGCCTGAAGGCTAGTGGGGGTTGAGGCCCCATAGGCAAAGCCTTGATACACAGTAGATGCTCAATATCACTTTCCATCTCTGCTGTCTAGCCTGACTGATCATTGCTTGACAGAAGTGGGTACTCACTAAACATTCAAGAAGAAACCTGCATGCAAGCTCAGCCCTGTCAGGTGCAGGGTTTTGTGTGAAGGGCTCAGACCTGCACTCCAGCCCTGCCGCTGGACATACAGCTGCCCTATGGTAACCAGCCAGCATCCCATCTTCTTTCTACTTCCTGCCCAGTGTCCCCTGGTCCTCTAAAGAGCACAAGCACTGGGTAGGCTGTGGGTTTGTCTCCCTGGTGATTACTCCTCTTGTGAAAGTGGCCACTTTTTGTTTATTTCTCTTCCTTTCCCTAATCTTTCAGCTAAGCTGATGCTGTGGTCTGTCCCTGGGAGCCTTAAGGATACCTTAGTGGAATCCAGGCAGCTTTCTCCCTCTTTTGGGTGTGGTCCATGGAGTCCTGAGCCAGGCTTGAGCCTCTGTGTCTTGTCCCCGGAAGGGTGGCACTGGACAGCTCACAAGCACCCTCCCAGGCCCCTTGGCAGACTGCCCGAGGCTTGGCCAGCAGGGAAGACAGGGGTAATGAGTGATTAATAGGTGCCTCAACTAATCTCCTGCCAGGGGAAATGAAGGACCAGTCATGGGCTGGGAGCTGGTCTTGACCTGCTCCAGGTGGGCTTGGAATGTGCCCAGCTCAGGATGGGGATTAAGGCTTGAAAGACAAGAGGAAATGAGATGTTAACCCTTTAGGCCAAGGCTCTCTGAGTCCCAGCAGGGGAATTATCTGCAGGCATCTGATGGAAGCTGGGCATTGATTTTGATTTATCACAGGGATACAGCCACGAGTCTGACTACTGTGAGGATGGTCGTGGGCCTGGACTTTGTGAGCATTTTCTTTGAGGTGAAGTTCTGAGAGAGATGATTAATTTCTGCTGCCCTGGAGGCTGCATGAGTTGCTGGGAATCTACCTGCTAGCCTCCTTGGGCAGCTGCTGATGGTATCAGCAAGTGGCAAATTTACAGTTATTGAACATGGAACTCGATTTTTCTCCTGAAACTGTTCTGCCAACGGCCTGTCCTTTCCAGGAAGATAAACAAAGAAGGCATTTGCCCCTGGGCTACAGACCTGCTCTCCACAATGGGGTCCTAGCCACTCCTACATCAGCAGCATGTATATGGAGAACAGAAGGTGACAGCTCTCCAGAGGCAGCTGCCTGAGTCCCAGCCTAGGTCCCAGCACACCATAGGCTTCAAACACTTAACCACTGTGTTATAATTTTCCTACCTGTAAAATGATGCCACAGTGGCTCAGCATACCCCGTGGGGAGATTCAGGACTTTGTAAAATGCTCACTCAGCCCCAAGCACACCCCAGGGACGCTTCAGTCCTAGCTATCCATTTATCCTTGCCCATCCCTGTAAATCTCAGACCAGCGAGCAGAAGCCTTTCCTCCTCTCCCCTCCTCCTGGGCTCCAAGGCTCACTTCTGCGAAGTGACTTAACTCTTTGATTGATATGGCTTGTTTGACCCCTGACCCCGCATGCTTTAAATTCTGGTTCCACCCTCCACTGCTGGCCCCATGGCCCCCTGCTGCCCTTTTGATTAGACCTCCAGCCCCTTGCCCCCTGACTCCCTGCTAGCTGGACAGAATGCTGGTGGGCCGGGCGGTGATGTCAGCCAGAACCTCTGGTGGCATAGGTCAGTTCTCTCTGCTCACTGCTAGGTTTGCTGTGACATCCCCAGGACAAGTGGCTGAGGGTAGGAAAGACTGCAAAATCAAGAGTAGTGGAGACCATCTGGCCAGGATGCACACCCAAGCACCACCTCCATCCTGGCTTCCATGAACTCCGGTTACCTCAACCTGGATGGGCGCTGATAAGTTACAGTTACCTAATGTTTGATACGAGGGCCAGTCCCTCCAGTGGATGGGAGGATTCCTGGGAGCTACGAAGAGCTTGTTGCTAGTTAGAGGGTGAGTGCCAGGTAGTGCCATGATGCACATATTTTGTTCTTACTTTTGTTTCCTTCTTTCTTGGTGGTACTGGAGATTGAACCTAGGGCCTGACCAGGCATGGCAGGCAAATATTCTATTACTGAGTGACATCCCCAGCCCTGTAGGGCAAGGTTTGAAGTCTCATTTCTGGTGTGTACTGACAATGCAGCCTTCACCTCCATGGAAAGTCTGAAATAGACTCCTCTATGTAGCCCTGCTTCGCTTATGATGCTATAGTCTGGTCCAGGCTTTTACCCTGCTTCAAGTGCAGAGGCTCTCTGGCTACCTGAGGGAGAGAGCGCTACTGTGCATGGAGCCCCACATCAGGTGCTGGCTTTACCTGGGTGAATTCAGGTTCTCTGAGATCAGCCAGACATTATCCTGTTCCATAGCTTAGACAGCAGAGGCTCACGTAGCAAGTGTACAGCAGGGTGACCTTTGAGTTCTACCTGGCTCTAAAACAGATACTCTGGGAGCAGACAGTGAATAACAAACAATCAGAAAGCAAAACTCCATCCCTCATCTGCACGTAGTATGCCAGCTGCCTCTAATGGTCTGTTTGTTCCTTTCTATATACTTATATATGTTTTTTGTATGTATGGTATGTGTGTGTGTGTACATGTTCATGTATGTGCATATAGGCCAGAGTATGATAGTAGACTTCCCCAAGTAGCCTTCTACCATAGTTTTTGAGGCAAAGTGCCCTTATTTGTTTTCCATTGCTTTGTTAAACACCATGACCCAGAGCAACTTGAGGAGGAAAGGGTTTATTTGGCTCCCACACCCTGATGGATTGTACTCTATCACTGAAGGATGTTAGGGTAGGAACTCAGGGCAGTAACCTAGAGGCACGCACCAAAGCAGAAGCCAAGGAGGAATGCTGCTTATTGGATCATTCGGCTTGCTGCTTACTGGATCATTCGGCTTGCTGCTTACTGGATCATTCGGCTTGCTTTCTTGTATTTCCCAGGACTACCTGCCCAGGGTTGGCACTGCTTATGGTGGGCTGAGCCCTCACACATCAAACATTAATCAAGAAAATGCCCCCACAGACTTGTCTACAGGCCGAAAACACAAAAAAGAACTAACCAAAACACTGTGTCTCTCACTCAACCTGGGAATTCACTGATTCAGTGATGCTGGCCAACAATTCCTGGGCATCCTCAGCATCTGTACCCTCAGCACTGACATTACTGAGGTGGGCTGCCATGCTAGGCTTTTATGCCTGTGCCGGGAATGTGAGCTCAGCTCCTCTCATCTGTTTGGTAAGCACTTTATTGACTGAGCCATCCAGCAGCTCTAGAACAATGTCATGTGATAACCGAGCTGACGCACCTTTGTCTTTTTTTTTTTTTTTTCACTAACATGGATCTGTGCAAATATTTCCCATTTTTAAACAGTTATAGAGAAGGTTATTTGATTTTTATTTCTGTGTGTGCTTGTGTGTGAGTGTGTGCATATGTATGTGGGTGCCAGTAGAGGCCAGAGACATTGTCAGATCCCCTGGAGCTAGAGTTACAGACAGTTATGAGCTGCCTGATGTATATACTGGGAACTGAACTCAGGTCCTCAGAAAGAGCAGCCAGTACTTTTTAATGCTGATCTACCTCTTCAGATTTGTTTTTAAACATTTTTCTTCCCATTTCTTAAGGATAGTAATGCTCTCCATAGCCCTTCCCTACTCTGTGTTAGGAGCTAGAATGTTTTTGGTTCTTCCCCAGTCTCAAAAATCAGCACATTAGTAAAAGCATCCAATTTGCTGCTGCTCTTTATCTATTTCTGATCTCATGTTCTGCTTTGGAGTCACCCTGTCATACTTGATATTCAAGAACCCATAGAGAATAAGCTCATGGAGGCCCACGTGAGCACCTGAAGCAGAGGAAGACTCAGCGGTGACCCGCTCCTTTTTTTTTTTTTTGTTCGGTTTCTTCCTTGGGCTCAGATCAGAGGAATTTAACACCCTTTGCTTAGCAGGCAGGGAAGACCCATGGTAGGGTGGGGACTTTCTGAATTCCACAGAAGGAAATTATGTCAGTGTTCACAAAGGTTCCTTGAAGGAAGGTGTTGGCAGCTTCTTAGATTATGCTCACACATGTTACTGATTCCATATGGGTCATGCTGTGTATCCATCCATTCATGCTTCTAACCCTTTCCCAGTCCCTACTGTGCACCAGGGACCAACACCATGCATTGTAAAAACATGTGGATTCCATAGCCAGCTGCTGCTTGTGTGGCTTTGGACAGCATCAGTTGAGCATCAGTTTTCTGTCTTGTACAGTGGGCCAATAATCTCTATACTTAAGAAAACCTAATAGAGTTAGCCTAGTGTTTGCTCAGACACTGTATTTTTTAGCTTCCTGTTACTGTAACAAAGCACCTGAGGCAATCAACATAAGGAATAAGGGCTTGTTTGGGCACGTGGCTTCAGAGGTCCTATGGTTGCTTGGTTACATTGTTTCTTATTTGTGGCACCACAGAACATCATGGCAGGAACATGCAGTAGAGGAGGATGTCTACCTCGTAGTGCCTCAAAACCAAAGAGAGAGATGATGGGGCCAGATTCCAATATGCTTCGAAGGTTAAGTCCTATGTGACATCTCTTCTTCCACTAGGCTCTGCCTCCTAAATTTGCTGCTACCCACTAATAGTGTTACCAACTGGGGACTGAGACTTTTAACATGTGGGCTGGAGAAATGCCTTTGTGTTTAAGAACATGTGCTACTCTTTCAGTGGATCCAAGTTTGTTCCCAGCACACACATGGTGGCTCCCAACTGCCAACCTGTAACTCCAGGTCTTCTTGGGGATCCTACAGTTTTGGCTTCCTTAGGCACCTGTGTTCATGTACATATTGCCACACATACATAAAAATGATAAAAACAAATCTTTTAAAAGAAAAACATGTGCCTTTGAGGGGCACATTCAAGTTAATGTAGACATGAAGGGGCTACTATGTTCCTTAGTAAGCATGAAAACTCTGGTCTGTCTTATAGGTATATAGGCTATCTATCTATCTATCTATCTATACTCACACACACATATATGTGTGTATGTATGTGTGTGCATGTATGTCTTATAGTTTTATAGGAAGATGCTGTTTCTGTCTAAGAGCATGGTGGTTATTACAGCCATAGGCAGAGGCAAGTGATAGGAACATCATTATAATAACCATAGTGAACAGCACAGCAGACCCAGATTAAAGGCACTGGACTCAGTGGTGGGACTTTAGAAAGACATGGAGTGGGAGACAAGGGGAAGAGAGAGGATTAAAGGAAGCACAAGCCATTTGTACTTTCTGAGAATGCTATATTCTTGATTAGCTTTCAGGACCCAGATTCTTATAAGTAAGACTTCCCATGCCCCCAGAATGAATGCAGTGTCTGGCTGTGCACGACAAAGCTCCCACACACCATGCAGTTGCTTCTGATCCACAGTATCTCTTAGCATCACCTCCTCTCAGCATGCCATGATGGCTCCTTTGCTCTATCAGAAGCCGTGAGGTTCTGTTGTCCTCCTTATCTTGCTGTGTTCTCAGCCTGGCTTGTACATATGACAGTCTGACAGATGGTGTCAGGCGGGGTTCAGCAGCGTGTTCCTTACAAGGGGTCAGAGGGTTGATATCCGAGCTTTGTAGGACATGGATCTCTGTTGCACCTAATTAGTGCTGCCTTCTGAGCATGAGCGAAGCCACAGGCAGTCCAGAAAGGAAAGGTCATAGGTGCATCCCAATAAAGCTTTATTTAGGGGGGCTGGAGAGGTGGCTCAGAGCAGTGAGCCCTTGCTGCTCTTGGGGAGGATTGGTGTTTGGTTCCCAGCATCCACATTGGGTGGTTCAGAACTGCTGTGACTACAGTTGCGGGAGATCTGGCGTCTTCTTCTGACCTCTTTGGGGACCTGTGTACATAAACATGCACACACCCTGAAATAAAAATAAAATCTCACTAAAACCCTGTATGGATACTCTGATGATCCCTGCATCCATGTCACATCATAGCACATTCTCTGTCTATCTGCCTGTTTGCCTGCCTGTCTGTCCATCCATCTGTCTATCTCTCTCACTCTGTCTTTGTCTTTCTCTCATTTTGTCTGTCTCTGTCTGTCTCTCTGTCTCTGTCTCTCTTATTGTTCAACCATTTAAAAATGTGACCATCCCCCCCCCCCATAAATGGCAGTCAGTCAGGCTTGACCTATGACTTCTAGTCTAGTTTACCACACTATTGAAAACCTTTTCAATGCCAGGAAGAATGACTGTGAACATCATGTGAGTAATTGGTATTGTTGCTGTGACAAAATACTTGACTTGCAGTTTCAGAGAGGAATGGTTTGCCCAGCTTATAGTTCGAGAGAATGATTCCAGTGTGGCCAGGAAGACATGGCAGTAATGCAGGAGTGATAGCAGGGGCAGGAAGCTGCATGGTTTTCCTGCACCCACAGTCAGGAAGCAGAAAGAGAACAGGAAGCAGAGCCAGCGTGTGAGATCCTAAGGTCTACCCACAGTAGCCTACTTCCTCTAGAAAGGTTCTGCCTCTTAAAGGTTCCACAACACCCCAGACAGCACTACCAACTGGGAGCCAAGTTCAGATACACCAATGTGTAGACGGCTTACAATGAAACCACAGCAGTGCCCCAGAGAGTCCACAAAAATCATAGGTGTCCCAAAGAGTCTAGTTCAAATCATAAGTTTTAGCAAAAAAAAAAAAAAAAAAAAAGAAATGGTTATTTGTGAGCTTGGGTTGTACCAACTTATTAACACAATTGCTATACTGCACCTTGCTATACTTTGAGTAGTTTATGTAGTGAATAAAAAAAATTATAGACTTAAATTCTTAGCATCAATGACTTTAGTAATGTACTCTACCCTTTCAAGATTCAGCCAACAGCAGGTTGAATATATATATTTTGAAAAAAATTACACACACACACACACACACACACACACACACACATTTGTTTGCTTGTATTTCAAAGAAGGGTTTCTCTGTGTAGCCCTGGCTGTCCTGAAACTCACTCTATAGAGCAGGCTGGCTTCAAACTCAGACATCAGCCTGCTTCTGCCTCCCAAGTGCTGGAATTAAAGGCATGTTCCACCACTGTCTGGCTCAGATTGAAAATAGTTTTAAAAATTTATATCAGTATTGAACATGGTCAGACCTTCATTCTTGTCTTTATCTACTAGAGATATATGGTACACTGCCCATTTACCTAACATGTACAGTACACTAGGCAGTATAAGTAATTCAGGAATGGTTTAAAATATCCAGGCAGGAGGATGAGCATAGCTCATATGCAGTACCGTGCCACTTATATACCGTAGCCTCTTGCATAGATAATATTTGCAGTGTGTGAGATAGTATCAGTACCCCCAGGAGTAATTTAAGGCATATGGGAGGATATGCTTAGGTTATATACACATACCGTGACATTTTATATGAGGGACTTGAGCATTCATGGCTACTGTTGCTGTTGTTGGGGATGCTAATGAGCCAGTCATCCTAAGAACACTGATGGATGAATCCATTGTATCCTGTTTTAGTTCCTGATTGAAAGGGTGTTTTTCACATTGCTCTCTTGTTGTATTTGATCCTGGAGTCCAGTAGTTCCGACTCCTCACATCCTGATGGCCTGTGGTATGGAATTTGACTTGATTCTGGCTGAATCTACCAGGGGAGGGCACGGAAGGCACTCCCAGGCTTGTATTTGGCACATGGTGAATGCAGGATAAACTTGTCCCCTCTTCTCCCAGCTAGACTTAAAAGTCCTGTGTTTTTGGTCAGCTCCAAAAACATGCTGAGCCTCTTTGAGCTTGTTTCTCTGGTTCTTTCCACATGCAATAAAGTCACTAACCTTTTTCAATGGAAACAAAAACAGAGACTGTTGGAAAGCCGAGTTCCCCGCCCAGGTCACCAGCTCTCCCTTATTGGACAAAACACAGCTCTGTGCAGACTGCTGGTTGGAGTCCGAGGAGAGGCCCCAGCTCCAGGGCCCAAGGCTCCAGCTGGGTGCAGACCTGGCTCTCCAGCCAGGAGGGGGGCTGCCTGGCCGGTTGGCTGCTCCCATCTCCACAGCTCCTGGGTGTATCTTGGTTTCAGAGATTCCTATGGGTAGAAAAGTGGGATTCTCTCCAGATGGGAGACCACCAGCCCTGAAGGTGACTGTGAGGCTGTGGTTCTTGGCTCCCAAATCTGCTTTCACTGTATGTGTTGGATAGAAACCCGACTCCAGCAAGCGTGTGTTTGTGTTGTTTAGGGGTGGATGGCACATAGCCATGTGTGCTTTCTGGCCTGGGGGCTTAGGATGTGAAGGGAGGCAGCTGTTGTCCTTTGCCAGTGAGGGTTTTTCTCATTGTTTTGTTGGGCAGGGGGCTGGTGTCCTTGGGCGGAGAGCTCTTTGGTGTATAGACAAGTGGTCTTGGAGTTGTGGGCCTGAATTTTGAGTTCTCTTTTGGCATTGGCTTGCCATTTGACTGCCAGAGTCATTGCCCATTGTTGTATCACTAATTCTTCACTCCTGAACGAACCGTGATTGACTAGATCATTTCTAAGGGACATTTCTCAACTGAGACAGGTTTGGATATTTGGCCTTCACCCTTCCTCAGCAGCGATATGATGCGATGTTTCTTCTCTTCCTGGAGAGTGGTCTTCATAAGGACCTTACCACTACCCACAAAAGCAAAGATACACATCCCCTCTTGTCTGCCCCCCAGCTTGTGGATTCAGTGGGGCCACAGGAGGAACTGTGCACCTGCTTTATTTCATCTTCTCCTCTCCCAGCAGAGGAATGCGCATGGGGAGCTGATGGAGAGTGGGAACCACCACCATCTTGCCCAGAAGTACTGATGACTCCCCTTTTCTCAGCTGAAACCAAGTGGGGACTTAGGATTTGGTCTCTGGCGGAGCATGGTGAGGGAAAATCCCCTCCCCAACTTTAGCATGACAAAAGAAGACAGTTAAATGATGGCTTTAAATAAGATCGTTGTTCATAACACAATGCCTACGATGTGCAGGGTTAGCACAGAATCAGTCAGGAGAACCAGGAAGGTCTTCTGCTGAATGAAAAAGGTCAATAGGTCGAGGCCAGCACTAAGCTGACAAAGATGTTAGAGATACACAGTGAAGTTTCAGAAGCCACCATCATGAAAGTGCCCCAATAAATAATTATCTATATGTATGAAAGAAATAAAAAATGTCTTAGTAAAGAAAAAGACTCTATTATCCATCAATTATCTGTCGATCTATCTGCCTATCAAACATCTGTCAACCATCTATTATCTATCAATCATCTATCTATCTACCTATCTATGTATCTATCATCTGCCTATCTATTTAATGATCATATATTATCTACCTTTCTAGCAGTTAATTATGTATATATCTGTCTTCTTTCTGTATAATGCTGGGATTGAATCTAGGGTCTTACACATGGTAAGTAATGTTCTACCACTAAGCCCTGGAAATTTTATTTCTAAATAATAAAATTATTACAAGTTAACAAGTTGTAATAATGTCTAATTCTTGTACAAAGTGGAGTGTTTGAATGGAGCTAATTTGCCTTCATCTCAGATGCTTGTCACTTTCTGTAGAGAGGAAATCTGAAATGTACTCAGCGAGTATGAACTATTTATTGTCGTTAACTGCTCACTAAACTATGCAATAGATTAAACAGGGACATGCTCTGTACCCTTCCTCCGTTTCTTCCTTTTGCCTCTGCTACCTTTAACCACCATCTGCACTCTGCTTTCATGGGCTGAATGGTTTTAGAATCCACATGTAGGTGAAAACATGGGTGTGCCTTCTTGTGTCTGGCTTATTTCACTCAGCATAATATTCTCAAGTTCTATCCACGTTGTCCCAAATGACAAGGTCTCCTTCCTTTTTAAAGGCCGAGTAGTATTCCACTTAGCATTTCTTTATCCATCCATTTGCTGAAGGCATTTGTGTTTATTTCTATACCATGGCTGTTGGGAAGAAGGCTGCATGGAACCTGAGAGTTCATACATCTGTTCACTAAACAGATTAAGTACTTAGGAATAAATACAGAAAGAGGAATTGCTGCACCAAACTTTCTTTGCAGTTTTTTGAGAAACTTCCATATGGTGGTATTCCATGATTGTTGCTCTAACTTCCTGTCCGACTGGTGTGATTTGAACATTCCACCCCTGTGACTCTCAGCAACAACTGCCATCTTGAGTCTGTTGATAATAGCTATCCTGACATGTGTAAGATGGAAGGAAGTTCATTCCTGCTTTAAAGTTCTGTTTCCCAGCGATTGCCGATGATCGGCATCTCTACGTGTTCTCTTGAGCACTGCCTATCAAGGTCCTTCGCCTACTTTTTCACTGTTTGTTGTTGCTATTGAGTCGAGTCCTTTTTGTATTTCAGATATTAATCCCATTCGAGAGTCACAGTTTGTAAATACCTTCTCCTAGGCAATTTTTTCACACCACTCCTTTTCCTTCTGCTTGCAAATGCTTTTGTGTTTGCTGTAATTTTATTCATATTTTTGTTTTGTTGCCTGTGCTTTGGGGATAGTATTTTAAAAAGTCATTACTCATACCAGTGCTATGCAGTATCTCGCTGATTTTTAAAAATAGTTTCTAGTCTCATATTTAAGTTTTTAATCCTGCATGGAATTTTTAGAAGTGAAACACATAATAACTGAAATCAAGTCTCACTGGATGCACTGAATAGGAGAGTAGAGACAGGAGGATTGAAACAAATTGGAGATGTAACGAGTTACCCAACCTGAGCCACAGAGAGCAACGGACCTGGGCTAAAAGCCAGGGCTATAACAAAAGATCTGATACCTGTGCTTGTATAGTCCCAGGAGGGAAGAGAGCAGACAGGGCCGGAAGCTTCCAGATGGAATCATTCCCAAAAAAGTTTTCAGATGTAGCATAAGATACAACCTCAGCTCGAAGAAGTCTAGTGCCAAGGGACAGTCTCTTGCTGGGTAGCCCAGGCTAGCCTCCAGCTTGCTGTTGTCTCGCTGCAGTTTCCTAAGTGCTGAGATTACAAGGTCATGGTCAAACTTCTGAAAATGATTTTGAAGAGGAATAAAGAGGAGAAGCTGGAGGGGTGGGGGAAGGGTGGGGAAGAAGTGGTGTGGTTGGAGAGGAAGATCTTAGGTCACAGTGATGTGCCTGCTTATCTGCAATTGAGTGTGTGCATGCATGTGTGCGTGTGTGTGTGTGTGTGTGTGTGTGTGTGTGTGTGTTCACATGTGCTTGGTTTCAAATGTGTGCATGTAGTGTGTGTGTGTGTGTGATACATGTGGAGGTCAGTGGTTAGTGCTGAATGCCTTCCTCTATTGTTCCACGTTACTTGTTGAGCTGGGTTTCTCGGTGTACCTGGGACACACAGATTCAGCTAGTCTAGATAGTCAGCTTCCTCTGGGGATTCCCTGTCTCCACCTCCCAAATGCTGGGATTACAGGTGTGTGCCTGGTCTCTGTTCATGGGGATCCCTGGGGGTCATAATTTTCATCTGAATACTTGTGTAGCCACTGCTTTACCCATGAGTCATCACTTGAGCTCCCCACTTGGTCTCTGAGAAAGGTGTGCGGTGGGGGGCGATGTATGGGGGGAAGTTGGAGAAACACTGACTGCAGTTGAGTGGCTGGTGGGTTGGATGAGGCTGGACAGAAACGGGACGGAGGAGGGGTTATGGGAGAGAGAATGCAGAGGAAAGACTGAGTTGGCAAAAGATCGATCCCAACACACAGAGAGTGGGGCTCATAGAAGACTGGGTGAACACTGAGCTCCATTCTCTGGAGACATGGTGACACCCCTACTGGTGTACAGGGCTGGATGTGTAGCTAATGACTGGCCTCTCATTACATGGAAGTAGCCATCCACAGGAGGAAACTAGAAGCTGATGGATGGATAGGTTGCGAGATGTGGGGCTCCTGGGAGCTCAGTGTGACATCCATTTGCAGAGGTCATGATGAGAGAACATTGGTCAGAGTTTGTGGCGTTTGAGCTAATGCTAGCAATTTTTCCAATGTCTGCTAGAGCGAGCCAGTAAAGGGAGACAGATGTGAATGGAGTCACTGCAGTGCTGCCGGGGTTTAGGCAAAGGGTCTGTTAACAGCTTTCTTCTTCCTAAGCTCCATTTCCCTTCATTGTTTTTCTTGAGCTCAGTTTCCTTCGAAGCCGCCTTGGTTTATGTGCTGGACATCTCTTTGGTATTGGCTTAATCTTTTAATCACCACGCCTGATTTCAGCTTGACCTAAAGCTGGCCTGTCACGGATCTTGTCAAGGACATAAGTCTAACATGCTCAATTTCTGCTTCTCTCTGAAGGGCCAGTCAGAGCTTCCAGCACACAGGCTGCAGCTGTGGTTGCTACAAATCATTGACCAGATTTCTGTTGCTTAAAAAAAAAATAAAATGACGATGTAACACAAACCTGGTGGAGTAAGCCTCAGGAGCTGAACAGGAAAAGGCAAATTCATTCTCCTGACAATCGGAAGTACCAAGGGCAGAAAATGGACCTAGCTGATTTATGGCTTATGCTCATGAGCAAGCGTGCAGGGAACTGGGGAAAGATCCTAGACTCAAGGCCAGAGCTGGCAGGGAATGAGCTGGGTAGAGTGCAGCTTATACCTCCCCTGGCTGGAGCCCGGGTACTGTGCAGCAGAGGGTGTTGGCGGTGAGGCCTTTGGGGAATGTCCAATTGATGCTGAGTGTCAGGAGGCCTCAGCCATTCTGCATTAGATTATGAGACAGTAAATAAATGAGCACTTTTCTATTTACATTTCTCTATAGGTTTTTGGCTTTTGGTGCATGATTTTTACCATTTTTAAAATATGGGAGTGGGGATTGATACCCAAGCACATGCATAATTTTTCATACATAGAATTTTTTTTCCTAATAGAAAAACCATGTTATCCATGCCTCAGCTCTGAAGTTTTACCAGATCCATTTGTGAATGAACATGTCACTTGCTCTCTAGGAATTTGTTCTTGTACTGTTAACACATACATGAACCATCCTTCCCTGGTTGTGTATGTGTATATGTGCGTGTGTGTGTGTGTGTGTGTGTGTGTGTGTATGAGAGAGAGTGAATTAGGGATGAGTATGGAAATTAATGTATGTGTATGGACATAGAAGCTCTACAGAATGACAAAGGACTGTTGTAGGTGATGGGACATAGATCCTAATGAAGAAAAGACAGGCTAAGACCCTAAGTCAGAAGGGAAACATGGTCTGAGCCGACTGTCTCCTTGTCCCATGGCCACCTTGCTTTTGGCCAGATCGTCTAGAAGCACACATAGGTGTTAGGAATCACATGGCTCACTGTTGAAGGTCCAGGACAGCCCATTGGAAAAGCTACAGGTCACATGCAGAGCTAAGCTGGAGTCATCTGTTCTTTTTCCTTTGATAATCAAAATCCTGGCAGTATAGTCTGTCTATGGAAGAAGATTCTGGAAGAAGTTGTAATTGAGTCGTGGAAACAGTTGGATTCTGCCTCTAGGTGTCTGAATCCTAGGGAGGGTTACCTGTGGCCCATCAGGACTACTTCCTGGGTGTTCAGGACTTTAGGAGTCCTTGAAAATGCCTACACTGCCACTGTTCAGATCCCCAGCTGGGCAGCCTGCCTTGAAGAGAAGACCCTCCTGGTGAGGTAGAGTGCTAGACTTGGATCTTACCCAAATGGGTACCTGCTGTGCATGAACACTGTGCCAAGCACCGACTCAGAAAAGAGGAGGAAGACTTAATGAAATTGAGTTCTTTATATGAGACTTAGACTAAAACCATGTCACTAAGCTGATGGATATCTGGTCAGTCAGATGCTGAAGCTAGAAGAGAAAGTCCCTCCCTTTTGATCTGATACATCTGAAGCTGAGAAAGGCAATGCTCCAGAGTCTGGCACACATGACTTGTGTATTTGAAACATCCTGCCTGCCTGATATTTCAACACTTGAATATTTTCCTTGGTTACCTGGGAGACACTTTTTCCTTTTAAGATTGAAAACAAACAAATCCACAGCAGTGTTAATGACCGTGAAGATGATGCTGACCATGCCGTAACCAACTTTCTGCAGGTGAGGAAGGAGCTGCAAGGGTGTTCTCCCTTAATGTAGAACAAAGCCGGTGGTGATGTGTTTGCTTGCAAGTAGCCAGGGAGTTTGGATAGATCTCCACATTTTTTCCTAACTCACATTCTGTGTGTTTCCTCGTTGCTCAGGGTGAACTAGTCAGTCTGCAGCATGGGGGTTCCATGGGAAGAAATGAGTTTTGTGACTTAGTGACAAGAGGAAAAAAGGGCTGGGTCCTATGATGTGACGTGATAGGAGGAAAGACCATTAGCCAAGGACAAATTGGTCAGGGAAACATTCCTCTGGCTGTACTCCATCCAGGGGAGAAGGAGCTGGGAATGTGAAGAGGTCAGGGGAGGCTCCAAGGTCAGCTTCAGTGTACACCCTGTGGCCTAGGGCTGGATTTCCTGCAAGGGCTGTGTGGATTCATGGCTTCCTGGAGAAGGTTTGAGAGGTTAGACCCTCCACAGACGCAGCATTTGTCTGTATCTGCAGTGGTTAGTCTGACTGCCTGCTCTCAGGCTTCTCTGTGGACATTTGCTGAATATGCATGGTAGCATCTCCAGAGAAATGAGAGAGTCCTGCTTTCTGGGATGTCAAACTCTGGCTGGGGAGATGGCAAGAACAAAGACTTGAGTTCAATTCCCCAGCACTCACATAAAAAGATAGGTAAGGGATCTGTAATCCCAGCACTGGAGGGGTGGAGACAGGTGGGTTCCCAGAGCTCGCTGGCCAGCCAATGTCGCCAAACAGGTCAGCTGCAAAGCTCAGTGGCAGGCCTTGTCTCAAAAAATGAGGTGAAGGGCTGGGCAGATAGATGGCTTGGCTGTTAAACACTAGACATACAAGCCAAAAGATGGGAGTTTGGGTCCATAGAAACCCATGTGAAACAAGAGGAGGGTGGGGCACCTGCTTGTAATTCCAGCCTCTGGATGCAGAGCTAGGCTCTCCAGAGCTAGCTGGCTAGCGAGGCTGGTCATACTGGAACACTCTGAGTTTGCTTGAGAGACCCTGCCCAGTGAAAAAGGAGGAAACTGACCAAGGATAATTGCACTTATCAACCTTGGGCCTTCAGTGCACATGCATACACATCTGCAGAAAAACAACACACACACACACACACACACACACACACACACACACGAAACATGGAAAAGGGGATAAAAAGAAGGTAAGCAACTAAGGAAGACATTTGACACAGGTCTTTCTGGTCTCTTCATGTGTGCATACCCCACCAAGAGAAGTACGTCATGTTTATCATTCAGCCATTTGTCCATTCAGCCAGCTTTGTATTGCACCCTGCCCTCTCCCAGGCAGTGTATCTGAATGCGAGTATTTATAAAGTTAATTACAGTTTCTTGCCTTTCGAGACTGTATCTATCTATTGCCTTTAGAGATGTTCCTATCTATCGAGGAGCAAGTGTAGGCAGGTGGTGTCTGAAATCTGTTCAAAGACAAGAGTTCCTTCTCTTAAGGTTCGAGGCTGTGCCCCTCCCTCTCAGCTGGCATGTTTGCACATTAACTTATTAATTAACAGTTAATGCTAACTATTGCAGGCATGCCCAGCCTTTTGACACTGCAGTAGGACATTGTTGTCTACAAAGTTCACTGTTGAGAACTACGCAATTCTAGTTACAATAAACAAATAAATAAAGGAATTCTTATAATGTTCTAAAGAAATTTATAGTTGAGTGCTAGGCTGCATTTGTAACTGTGCTTGGCTGCATATAGCCGGTGGGCTGCCTAGAAGGCTATCCCTTCCTCTGCCTGCTCAGGGTAGCCTATTCACTTTAAGCAGGGCTCCCTTGAAGAAATAAAACCTCATTTTCTGCCTCTAGCTTTTGGCCATTATTTCTAGCATCTTTTTCACTTCTCCAGCCAAAGCTTCCTCTCACCCTTGAGAGGAAGTGGTTTCTTGGTTGGGGTATGGAGACCCCCTTGTCACCTCACTGGTCAGTATCATCTCCTCCTGGTGGCTCTGGACCTTGGTCTTTAATCTCTAGCTTGCCACAGGCTCAGCTGGACCCTCAGTCATCTCTCTGCTATTCGCCCATTCTCTCTACAGAACAAGGTTTATCCATTCCAAACACATTAAGTTCCATGATGACTCTGGAAGCCTTCACCCATTATTGGTCCTTTTCCCTGGTCTCTCGTCCTTTAGCCAGATGTTGCTTTCCCAGTTTGTTTGTGGGTCGGATAGCACGCAGTGTCCTATCTTAGGTGCTTAGTTGGTTTTTAGTCTTCTTTGGCTTCCCTCTCGGAGACCTGGGTGGCTGGGACATAGCCAGGCTCCTTCTAAAATCCTTGATCCTGGTTCTTTGCTCATGAGTCACTTCCTGTCCCAAGGGACTAGTGCCCTTTGTTTGGTTGGGTGTTTGCTTTACATTGTGTGTGTTCCAGGCATTTGTGTGGGAGGAGAACCAAGAGGTGGAAAACAGGGACCTGGAGTTGGGCCCTTCTGGTGTTAACTTGAGGGGCTGAGCAGACCCACCTTTTCAGAACCATATGAGTCAGGTAGAAGCTTCGTTCATAGCATAAGGACAAAGGGCAGGAAAAATACTCAAGAATAGGGGGCAGTGTGGTTGTATCATAGCTTAGGGCACATTGGCATCTTTAGGGGTCAAAGGAACTATAGTCTGCCCTGGCTTGGATCTACCAAGATGCTGTTCTTGTGCCCTCTGTCTCAAGACCTGTGGCTTTCCAGGGCGTGGGGACTGTGACTGAACCAAATCGGGTGACTTGCTCAGCCTTCCTAGTATCTTACTGGATCTGAGAGAAGGTGAGATCTCCGATCTCTCAGGAGCATCCACTCTTACAGAAACTGCATTGTTAAAATATTATGTTCAATGTCAAAACTATAAATCAAGAGCAAAACTCAGAAGGAGCCTCAGCCCCATGAAGCCTTTGTTTACTCAATGGCTCACTACTGTTGCCAGAAGTATCTTCGGGGAACCTCCTTTTACCACCCCTCCCCCAGAGCTAACAATGGCTCTTTCTTGTCCAACTCATCAAAATCAGCCCCACACTGCTTTACACGGTCTTAGATAAGAGGCTTTACTGGGCTCCTCAGGTTTTATTCCACACAACCATAGTTCAAATCTACTGTGTCTTCCCTTTCCAAGAGGGGACTTTGAACTTGCTTGTCTGTAAGCCGCAGTGAGGCATACCCTCCCTATATGTGATAGATGTTGGCATTTCTCCTCTGATTAACTCATTTTCCTGTTAATAAATGCTAGTCATAATCCACAAAATTAATTTCATGATGTCAATATGGGTGGTAGGGACACACAGTTAGACAAGCAGAATTGGTTGAATAGAAGACACCTCATGGAAGTCAGTGTGAACCACCAGGAAATGACAGAGCTCACAATTCTCCCACAGGAAGCTCCCAAACCGGATGTAGGGATGACCAATCAATTCTGATGAGGAGCTGGGACATAGTGTATTCTAGAACTTTGAAGCCTGAGGCAGGAGGATCAGAAGTTCAAGGTCAGCCTGCATCATCACTTAGTAAGACTGTCTCAAAAATCAAAATCCAAATCAAAAACTAAGACATTAATCAAAAGACACACTGAGGTAGTGTCTTCCATTTTTTTTTTTTTAATTTTGAAGTTATTTTTTTTAAACTTTAATCAAAATGTAATTGTGCAACCAACTCTAGTGTGTTTGGCTTATTTATTTTTACCTATCAGTGTGTTATACAACCACATAAACATACTCCAAATATAAGTTTTAAAGGGGTGAAGCAAAAACGAAAGAAGCCATGTTTTATATGGCACGCAGATGGGTGCCTTCCTTCTGATGGGTAAATATCTTAAAGCGTAATACACATGGAGGGAGATTAGAATGGTGCCCTCAACAGTGATTGGTTGTAAAACTGTTTCAGCCTGTGTAGAATGTTTGCTTTGCGTGAATGAGACTCTATGTTCAATCCTAGCACTGCACAAACAGGGCATGGTGCAGAGGATTATAAATTCATGGCCCTAGGCCACTAGAGTCCTCTTTATGGGTCCTTTACATAGCACCCAGCCCTCTCTTGCAGTCTCTATCCCTTACGTTTATTACATATTACATATTGATTAAAGGTTTCCAGTCGTTGCCCTTGTGAGTTAATCTTGATGTCTCCTCATCTCCTGCCATAGCACTGTGGAGGTGACCCAAACACATCTCTTGGTGAGTAAACAGTTATTAGCCAGTGGTTATTAGGAGCTTGGCAAAGCTTGCTCTGCCTTCCAAGTTCAGTGCCTTAACTTGGTGTCTACCTGCCCTGTACCCACCTGAGGAAGGCTGTGCTGGGAATTGGAGAATATTTTAACTGATCTGGTTTGCTGGCCTTCTTCCTGGTAGATCACAGTGTAACTTCTGGCTAACAGTCAACACTGGAAGGGCCTTCAGTACCTTGAGTAATTGCCTGTGCTGCCGATGGGTAATTAGCAGTGATTACAGTTAAGAGGCTTTCTTTCCTTAACCCAGGAAGGGCTGGTGCTAACTTAAAATCTGGGTTCTTTCCCCCTGTGCATAGGCATGTCCAATTCTCATGACTATCTTTTTTGTTTGTTTGTTTTTGTAATTTATTTCCTCATCCCTGAAGTCCTGGGAAGAATGTGGAGAGCAACAGTCTTTGAAAACTCTGCCTTTGTGTGAGAGAGGGTCCTTCCTCCCACCCCCCACCTTGTATTCTTTTTTTCATGCATCTGACTTTCCTGTAAGGAGCAGTGGGAGGAGCAGGGGTTGGCCATCCTCTCTTCCCTCAAGTTCCATTCCGTTCCACTGAAGCCTCCCAACCTGGCTATTTATACTTGGCTTCCAGACTGCTGGTTTGCTTGCCAGTGTTTAGAAATTCTATCTGGTAAGGACCCCGGAATAAAGTGGCGTTTGTAGGTGAAGGGTTCTACCTGCTACATTTTAGGGTGATGACATACTCTAAGTGTCACTTGGTTTCTTGCCTGAGCATCACCAGAGCTATCTTTTAGTCAGTCAGTGTCTCTCTGCATCAGCCACTGGCCAGGCAGATGTCACAGGTCTCCTCATTTAATCCCCATGACCACCTTCGACAGCCTTTGCTTCTGTCTCGTGTACACCAAGATCATTTCAAGCTTACTAAGTAGCTGTGGACGATCTTGAACCCTATCCCTTGTCTCTACCTCCTAGGTGCTAAGATTATAGGCATGCTAGCCCTGCTTTACATGGTGATGGGGTGGAGCCTAGGGCTTTGTGTGTGTTAGCCAAGTTTTCTGCCAGATGAACCACATCTGCAGCCCTCACCTGAAGTGTTTTAGGCAGTTTTTGTTTGTTTGTTCATTTCTGTGCTGGGAGTTGAATCCAGGGTCCTATGCATGGTAAAAAAGAACGCTAGCTCTGGGCTATATTCTCAGCCCTAGGCAGTATTTTAAAGCAGTTTTATTGACATATAACATACTTCATCAGCCATTTAATGATTTTTCGTGTATTCACAGTGTTGGGTAATTACTATCTTAGTTTTAGTATACCCTAGGAACAAATGGTGTACTTTCCCACAAGCTCCTTCCTCCTCTCCTCCCCCAGCTCCTGGCAGCTCCTCATCTACTCTCTGTTTCTGTGTAGTTTTCTATTCTGAACACAACTTATAAATGGAGTCATGTAATGCATGTTCTTCTGTGTTGGGGTTCTCTCATTTAGAGCGCTCTTCTCAAGGTTCATCTGTGCCACGGCCCCTGTCAGGACTTCATGCCTTGAATTGTTAGGCGGTACTTTTACCATACTCTACGGGTGGGAAACCAACATTCAGACCTGCCAAATGACTTTCTCTGGTCACTTAGCCAGACAGAAGCCACTGCATTTCCAGTGTAGTTGTGACCAAGTATAGAAGCAACTTAAGGGAAGAGAGGTCTGTTGTCATGGTTTGAGAGGATGTGGTTTATCATGATAGAGTGAGGTCATGATCATGACAGCAAGGGGTTCTTGGTCACATGGTGTCTTAGTTGGGGTTTCTGTTGCTGTGAAGAGACACCACGATCACACCAACTCTTATAAAGGACAGCATTTCATTGGGGCTAGTTAGTTTCAGAGGTTTTTAGTTCATCATCATCATAGGGAGAATGGCAGCGTATAGGTAGACATAGTGTTGGAGAAAGAGCTAAGAGTTCTACATCTTGGTTTGCAGGCAGCAGAATTGAAAAGGCTACTAGGCCTAGGTTGAGCATATGAGACCTCAAAGCCTGCCCCAGAGTAACACACTTCCTCCAACAAAGCCACACCTACTCCAACGAGGCCACACCTCCTCAATAGCGCCACTTCTGATAGGCCAAGCATTCAAACACATAAGCCTATGAGGCCATACCTATTCACAGCACCACACATGGTGCTCACCACCAGGATCCAGACAAAGATGAGAGCTGATGGTCATTTGCCTCTCTCTGTCACCTGTTGCCCTCAGTCTGGGATCCTAGCTCCTGGGTGGTTCCATCTATATTCCAGATGGTTCTTCCTCTCTCAGTTAAACCTCTCTAGAAATGATTCCACAAACACAATCAAAGGCATGTACTCTAGGAGATTCCAAATACCCTCAACTTGCCAATGAAGATTAGCTGTCACAGTCAGGGACTGTACTGAGAGTCCCTGAAGGCTGTCCCCTCCTGTTCATTCAACATCACCTTCCAGCTGGGAAATCCTGGTCACCATAACTGGGAAGTGGCATTTTTTTCTTTTTATAGCTTCTATTTGTGTGTGTGTGTGTGTGTGTGTGTGTGTGTGTGTGTGTGTGTGTTTGCCAAGGCATACGTGGTGACATCAGAAGACAACTTGTGAGGGTTTGTTTTCTCCTTCCACCATGTGGGACCTGGGGATCAAAGTGAGACTGGCATGTTTGGTGTCTTTACCTGCTGAGCCATGCTTCAGCCCTCAGATAGTTAATTCCAGTTTCTTCATCTGATTGGGCTCTAGAATTTTTCTAAGCAAGTGATACTAAAAATTAACCATGCTCATTTCTATAGGAGTTGAACACCACTTGAACCTGTAGAAAACTGGGGACACCTCTGAGGAACCTGTGCCTTAGCCTGGACCTGCAGCATCATGGTTTCCCATCTCACAAGCTGTCTCAGGTGAGCAGAAAATCCCTTAAAACAGAGACAGTCATGGGGTGTGGCTCTGTGGTGTACACTTGCCTAGCATGGCCAGACTCTGGGTTCAGCCTGTATTGTATAGCAAACAAGCATATACCCTTGGCTCAAAATGGAGTTTTTTATTCATGTTTTACTATGTGGTTCCTTGAAGTAATTGGCCTTTTGGCTGTGTATATCACTAGTATTTGTTACAGTAGTCCAGATTTGCCGTTGTCTGCAGTTCTGAATGTCTTTCTTATTTACATATTGTGTGTATATTACATATCTTATGTAATAGAATTACAAACTCTATGTCCTTCCTATGTGACATATCTGTAATAGAATTACCTAAGGAACTTGAAAACTATTGTGGTCCCCTATGACCACAGGTAACCTTGGTTATGACCCCATGGAGTTTTATGTAACCTATCTGGTATCATTAATATCCTGGTACCTTCTGCTCAAAACTTCCATGTCTTTCCACTTTAATTTAAAAACCTGATCCTTATGTTAAGTACGTGTGTATTGTGAGCTGAGTAAGTACTGCGTTTTCATTTTGTACTTGAGAAAATCAGTTCTCAGAGATATTAAACTATGAACATGGACTCTGTGAACTCAGAATAAGGGCTTCCGCCATTGGAAATTTAATCCGTGTCATTGGAACTGTTTTCAAACTTAAGACAAAAAGCTGATAGGGAACTGGGGCTGTAGCTCATCTGCTCAATTGGTAGAATGCTTGGACTCTCAGCACCGAATCAGCTGGGCTGCATTGCACGTGGTAATAATTCCAGCACTCAGAAAATAGTGGCAGGAGACTCAGAAACTGACTGTATGACTAGTTCAGGGTCAGCCTCGTCTAATCAACTGATAGTCTTTTAAAAATTATTTTATCAGGGCCAGTGAAATGGCTCAGTAGGTAAAAGCATTTGCCTTATAAACCTGATGATGTAAGGTCGGTCAGATAACTGACAACCGAAAATAGTGAAGTTGTGTTCTGAATTACACACCCACCCAGCCACCCATACACACACACACACCACCCCACACACAAATAATAATAATTTAGAATTTATTTCATCAAATTCTTAGTGAGATCTCAATATATAAAATAGACAACAGGATTTTATTGATAAAAATGAACTCTCTAGGTACAGATTTGTAACGTTTACACATTGTCAGATCAATGAATCTGTTGTTGTAAATACCAGCGTTTGAAGTCAGGATCTCCAGATGACTCTCCCGCATCTCCCTCACACTGAGTTTATTCAGTGTTTGTTTTAGCTGCATTGTCTTATGAGCATCCTAAACATCCCAAGTAAGGTCTTGCAGTTGATAGTTCTGTGATGGGGTCACTCTGAGGCCTTGGGATGCTCTTTACATACATCGATTGCCAATCTGGATAAAGGGAAGGAAGAGCTTGCAGTCCTAAAAGACGAACCCTCGGAGGGTCTTAGCCTGCCTCCTCTCTAACCATGCATTAGCTTCAGATGCCAGCGACTCGTGCGAAACATGCAAATGGTCTGTAATGTGTTATGATGTCAGCACATGAGATCGCACAGCTAGGCTGCACCATTTGCCAAGCAGATGCTTTAGGGCCCAGGCCCAGTATTTAATTGAGTGTAGTGGTTGTGTGTGCTTTAGTATGTTGTTGCTTGTAAAGTTTTACACAAGTCATGTTCGGGCTAGGAATCCAAAATCTTACAGGAGCCACAAAACTTTGCATCGATGACATGGACACAGGTATGTCACATGCCAGCACATGTCTGCAAGGGCAGAAACTTACCATTCTCAGTAATATCCAGATATCAACAGAACAACCTAAATTAACACTTGGTGGCCTTAAAGCTTACCACTTAAAAATGAAATTTGTTTTGAAACAGGGTCTTGTATATCCTAGGGCCTTAAACTCTCCATGAAACCAGGGATGATCTTTGAACTCCTGGTTTTCCTAATTCCACCTCCCCAGTGCTGGAATTGTATGTGTGTGCCACCATGAAGGTCTGGTGCTGGGGCTGGAACCTGTGACTTGATGGGCAAACATTCTAGCACCCTCAAATCATACGCTATTTCTGAACATACAATATGTGCCAGACTGATGAGAGGTCCCAAAGTACTGCTGCAGAATGGCACATAAGTAAGAAATGAAGGCAAGTCAGTCGGGGCAGGAGGCATCTTCTGCAGCGGGGCACATGGCACTATGGTATAAAGAAGTAGAAGTTATAGCCAGACCTTGAATGGATGGAGAGAACCAGTGGAGGATAAGAGGGGGATTCCCTACCCAGCTAACAGCTGTAAGTGCACGGTCATCTAAAAGTCCCCCTCCCCCAAGCACGTGACCACCCAGGCCACATAAGGCATTTCAAGGGGAAAGTCCCATTTGTTATGTTTCCCATTTTACATCCTGGAATCTGAATAGATGCCCCTTCTGCATTGATGGGTTGTGGAGGTAGTCATCCTCATGTGAGGGAGGCCTCACAGCAGGCTTGCCTCCTACCTCTGCTCTGGGCATGGATTCTAAGAAATTGCCTACATCTCTGAACTTAGCCCAGTGGGAGCAACTGGAAACTGCATGAGACCTTGCTATGTGGCTGGTGGGGCTGTGGAATCTTGGCAGGCCCTGCATTGGGTCCTGTGGCAAAGACTGTTTTGACAGGTCTGCTTAGTAGATGCTTTATCAAGGGTTCTGCTGTCAGGATGGGAGAAAGAGAATGTCAATTATGTGGGTGGGCAGGCAATTCTGCAGGAGTTTAAACTAGAGATTTCCGGCAATCCCTTGCATCATAAGTCAGACATGCATCACTGCTGTATATCTTTAAAAGTGTGTGTGCATCTTTGTGGGTCTGTGTGTGTCTGTGTGTGTGCATAGGGGGGAGAGAGGTAGGCACTCAGAGGACAACTGAGTGTTAGCTCTCTGCATCCACCATGTGACCTTGGACGTCATCCAGCTTGACATTACATGTCCACCCACAGAGCCACCTCACCAGCCCAGTCATTGTGTGCAAGTTTTTCTCCAGGACCATGTAAATCTATTTTATATTTTACAAATAAAACCAATGCTACAGCGCTTTGTTTGTTTGTTTGTTTGTTTTGTTGCAATGCTTTTCCACATGTTGGGGTTGGGGTTAGGGTATTCCAGTGAAGAGTGAGAAGCCTCTGCCAGAGCTGGTAGAAGAGGAGCAGGCACATTTGCTTCCATATTTGTCAAAGTGGCCCGATGCATGAAGATGGATGGGAAGAGTCAAAGGAATTTTCTACCTAGAGAGAAAGCAGGTTGCAGTTAACACATACTGCACAGAATCCGAGAGGAAAACCAATTCAGGGGGATTCACAATTCTGACAGGCAGAGATTTAGTTTAAAAATCCTCCCCAGTCTTTGCCAAGCCACAGAACAACAGAAAGTCAGCTTCATCCACATTGAAAGAGACAGTGAAGCCCGGGAATTAACATAGACCCCTGCGCTCCTGCTCAGAGCCTATCGCAATGCAAAGAATTCTAGTCAAAGCCAGTATTGGGAGATACATAAAGGTTTCAACCCTGGATGAGCTGGTTAGCAGGTTCTTAAGTCCTAGATAAGCTCAGATGCACATGGAAGCTTAAGGATGAGTAAAATCCCTTTGGATCAAAAGATTGGAGGAAGCCAGATTAAGTAAAATTTATCTACATCTATTTTAAGATAGAAAGAAAATGTGCTAAATGACACAGAAGTGTTTGTATTTCTTAAGACTTCAAATCACATGCCCTGTGTGTATATATATGCGTTTGTGTGTGCTGTGTGATATATGTGGGTGTGCATGTCCACTAGCACATATTTGTATGCACCTAATCATTCAGGTGTACATGCATGTGTGGTAAATGCATTCAAGAACCAGAGGTCCAATCCAGGCCTTTTCTAGTCTCCCAGACCTCCATCCTTTTAGAGACATGGTGTCTCTCTAAACCTGGAGCTCATTGATTCCCTAGACTGACTGGGCAGGCAAGCCTGAGGGATCCTCCCATCTCCGCCTCCCCAGGACTAGGATTACAGATGTCTGTTGCCATGTCCCCAACCATTGGGCTTTTACATGGGTTCTGGGGATCTGAACTCAGGCCCTGATGCTTGCATAGCAAGTGCTTTACTCACCAAGCCACCTTGCCAACCTTACCTTTTTTGTAGGTATGCCACATCAGAATGGCAGGTGCTCTTCACCCACTTCTCAGAGTGCCTTAGCAGAGCTGACAAACTTCACATTTCCAATAAAAACAGAGGAGGAAACAAAACTACGGAATGCCAAGGAGGTGGTTACGTTGGCAGGAAATAGAACTGATTTGGCCGTTTTTATTTTGAACGGTAGTTTTTGAAGAAATGCAGATGTAATTAGGGCCATTACAGCTAGATGGTGGATTTTATAGGTCTTACAGAGGAGAGGTCTGGATCATTTTAAGGATTTTACAGTCCATGGCCTTAGGTCAAGTGTCTGGTTTTAGTCTTTGAAAACATTAGTTTCTCTTTTCCTTGATATACACTCAGTAAAGTATTATTACTTTAATGCCTGTCAACCATTCCACTTGGAAATACGACCAAAAGGGATTGAGGAAACGAGAGTGGGAAGGGTGGCTGCTTTCAGGGCTAAGGGAAAGGATCCCGAGGACAGATGTGAGGGGAGGTGGGTTCGGAGAACTGTTTGCCTGTGTGTGAGAGTGTCCAAGATGGGGCTGGCGACCTGAGGTGTAGTCAGTCAGTGAACGCTGGTCTCCCCCAGGGTAAAGATTGGAAAGGTCAGAGGTCAATCACTGTTCCTTTTGCTATAGATCAGGAAGTGAAGGAAAAGGAAGAGGAGGCACTGAGTCATGTATTTAAACTTCCTAGTGTTCCTAAGGCAGGCCAGACAGGCATGGAGGCCCCTGCCTATGATTCTAACCTTGGGAGACTGAGGCAGGAGGATGGACAGTTGACACAATATAATGAGACCCTGTCTTAAAACAACCCCAAACAAGCAAGACAAACCAAGAGTCAGACTAGGATTTGCAATTGCTGCCACCTACACCACTACTCATGGGACAATAAATACATCAAAATATGGAAGGAGTGGCTGGCCAGTGGTGCAAAGGATAACCCACTGTTAAGTGAGCCATCGAACATGGAAAGTACTGATTACCTTTTATATGAAAGAGATTAGGACAAAGTTTTATATTCCTGACTAGGATGATCAGTGACTTAATTAGGTTAAAGCAGGCAAACCATAGGAGCAAACACACCTTCAACAGTTTACTTTAAACTTAAAACATATGTATATCGGAGCACTGTGCACAGGCTGTTTTGATGTGGGGCCAAGAGCATTTCTTTGCGCATGAAGCCCTGATCGTCTTTCTTGCAAAAACCACACCCGTAAGCAAGCATCATCTGAGTTCCCACTTTAAAGCGGTATGAGAGTTTAAAGACTTTGCAAAGCGCTCTGAGGACAGAGTTATTCTAGATTTTACAGGTTTTCTTTTCTGCCTCTAGTCATCCATAGTTGTCCCATCCACACCTAATTTGCCAGCCGCTCCCTCCCCCTTGGAGGCTTGCCTTTAGTGAGTCTTTCCACAGCATTGAGCTCACTTTTGTAGAGACAACCATCAAATACTCCTGCTGTGCTCTGATTCATGGCTCCACGAGGCATTTGGGTATTCTGTGCATTCACAGAGCTGTGCTACCGATGCAAACAGATTTGGGAACACAGGGCATGCAAGTGCTCCTACACCAATGGGGGAAGTGTGGAGGTATGTCCAGGAAGAACCTACTGGAATCTCATCTGTGGGTTTCTGGTGGGAGCCATCTGAACGGCAGACATAGAGGCCAGAGGAAATAAAATGAATTTCTGGAAGAGAGCCCTGGCAAGGCCTACCTATAAAATGACGGCAAGCATCCAGACAGGGTTGATTTTGCCTTATGCCTGGCACAGCCCTGTACCTGGACCTTGTCCTCAACACTCAGTGCTTGATTGTAGGATTTGCTAGAACATTCTGTACTCAGATGGAGTTGAATGGTGTCAAGGTGTGATCGCTGGGCTGCCAGCTAGCCTTTCCTTTCTTCCCCAGGTAAAGGTTTTGCCTTCCTCCTCAAGACTTAGAACCAATTGCTCTACTTTGCGGGACTCTTCTTTTCCCTTGCCTTCCTTTTACTGACTTCACTGTCTCTCCCAGGGTGAATTATGGGATGCCTTAAAAAAACAAAACTGAAGAGGAGTGTTGCATCACACAGCCTCACTTTGATTTATTGCTTCTTCTTTCTCCTTTCTCTTCTTCATCTTCCTCCCTTTCCTAGTCCTTCTTTGGCTTCTGATCCCCTCTTTCACCTCTAGCCTCTTCCTCCTCTGGTTATCTTTTTCTTTGAACATGGTGTCATGTAGCCCAGGCTGACCTCACCTGTACTGTAGCTGAGGATGGCCCTGTGGTTATTATCCTCCTGCCTACACTATCTGAGTGCAGGTAATACAGAACTAAACCACTGTGCTGTACCTAGCTTCTATGGTGCTGGGGATGGACCCAGGGCTTTGTGTGGTCCACAGGCTAGCACTGAGCCACGCCCCAGCCCCTCGTTTAGCATTTCACTAGTATTTCCTCTTTCCTCTTTCTTTCCCTCCACCTCTTCATTCTGCTCCCTGTTCTTTTTTTTCCCTCAACCGCTTTGAACTGATCTTTCTGCTGGCTTCAGAGAGATATCATAAGTTGGAGAGACCGCGAGGAACTCAGCAAAGGGCTCTGATTCTTCAGCTATGGCATGATAGGGCACCTTGCATCTCCAGAGAACTCGAATGGCTGCCAAACCCGAGGACCTGTAAATACGCAACGAAGCCCACATACAGTTAGAAAGGTGTCCAAGTCCATGCCATAAAATGGAAATGGTTCACTTCTCACAGACCACGCAGGCCTTTCCCCATAGTCTGTCAGATTTGGTCTGTCTGCAGCTTGATTGCATTTCCCTGTTCTCTCTCCTCAATTGTTTGGAATTGACTTTCCCAGTTTCCCCTACACTCAGATGGTGGAGGCAGGAGGATCATAAATTCAGGGTCATTCTCAGATTTCCCAGGCCAGGGGCACCTGCTGGAAGACGAGTTAAGAGGACACAGTTGTTCAGTGAACAGTTGGTCTCTCAGTTGAGAGACAGAAGGAGGTAGTGACAAGTCTGAGCCTCTGTCGCTTGCCAGAAGCCTACTGTGCTCTAGAGACTGTGTGCACCAACGACCAGCACTTTGAATGACTGACACTCACACGGTGATGCTGGATAACAAAGATAAGTTCCTTAGGGCAGAGCATTCTGCATAAGAGGGTAGGGGGAATACATAAATTACACTTTAAAACATTGGAATTCACGTGATTGCCAGCCACTGCCACCCCATTTGCTCTTTCTCTTCCTCCTCTTCCTCCTCCATCATTCCTATTGTCTTTTTGCTGACAGGGCCTTATGTAGCCCAAGATGGCCTAGAACTTTCTTATGTAGCTAAGGAGGGCCTTGGCAAGGAAAATGGATGTATTAAGATAGCAAGGGGTTAGTTTGTAGAGATAATACTGCTGTCCCCAGGCAGTTCCAGTGTCTGACAAGGTTGGAGCCAAGGGTGTGGTCACCCTAGGTGGGGATTGCATGTCATTACTGAGATTTTGGCACAGGTTGATTCAATTCTAGGTCGTTCCCAGTGTATCTCTTGGTTGAATTAATAGAAGGAGAGAAGAAATGAAGGGGATTTCCCACTGGTTTCCCTGGTTTTGGTATTTGGGATGCTCAAATGGTGTTGAGCCCATTGAGGGGATGTGGCCTAGGCAGTGTTGAGACACAGCCCATGCTGGAGTTGGATGATTGGGTGTGGGGTGAGGGGATCAGAGTTGGCCAAGGCAAATACAGAAGCCTAGAGCCCTACTTCCGTGATGTAAATCTTGTACTGTTTTACTAAGCATTACTGTTTCATAGAGTGTTTGAAACCTATGCCAGCAGTGGACAAATGGTGTCTCTCTCTCTCTCTCTCTCTCTCTCTCTCTGTAAAATATTGAGTAGTTTTGACTGCAAGGTGGATCAGAAAGTCTTAGGAAGTATGTGGCTCCTCACTTCCATATTGAGGGGAGCTTCTGACTTATTTGCCAAAGGTCCTGCTAGCTTTCAATCTGTCAGAACGTTGCAAGCTGAGAGCCCTTTGCCAAAGCAAACTATCCAAATGAAATAACCCAGGAGCCTCACACAGACACATACATGATCCCCCGTTCCCCAGCAGTCATCTGGAACGGGGTCAGGAGGAGCAGGGGTTTGTGATGGGTTGTCCTGTGTTTGGAAGAAGTGTGGGCACAGAGACTATCAATTAGTGAGGTATGTGTGAGCAGGGGTGGGAAGCCCAAGACAGCATCTGCTGAGCAGGGGTGGGAAGCCTTCAGCCTTTGGCAGAGCTTCCTCTGGCCCCTGGGGTTATATATTGCTCCGACTGCTGTTATTGCAGTCCAAGGAATGATTTCCCCTCTGGGTGAATTTATTTTATTCCATTCAGAGCAGAGCGCATTTAATAGCTAAGGTTTTATCCCACAATGGTTTTGTTGGGGATTCCTATGTGTTTGCGCTTCACCAGGGCCCAGCTAGTGAAGGGGAGAGACACTGGAGTGTCTAAATATAACTCATGTTGTATCTTTGAAGTGAGACACATCAGCAAACATGTCTCTTGGAAATCTGGTGAGATTTGGGGTGAGTGTCATACAGAAAAAAATTAAAAACCCTTTTGATAAAAGAACATTTATAAAAGGACATTTCAAAGCTTTAGAAATATTTCAAACATTATAAAATCTGTTCATTCCCATGAGTTTCATCTGTCTACAATTTCAGGGGTTATCTGGATGGGAAGCACCATTCACTAATTCAAGGCACCATTCATTAATTCAGTGCACTATTCATTAATTCAATACATTATTCATTAATTCAATGTATCAAGCACTTTCTGGGTCATCACTTTGCTAGGTACTGGGGATAAGACAGAGACAAAAATCAATGCTCCCTTCTAATTTCATGCTACAATCTGTACATGTGTTTGTTTGCATGGTGTATGCATGTGTGTAGAGGTATATGCATGTATGCCAACATGTATTATGTATGTGGAGGTATGTGTATGTGGGTGGAGGCACATGTCTGTGTATGTGGTGTGGTGTGTGTATGTATGTTTCTCACTGGCTTAGAGCTCACTGAGTACGCTACGCTGGCTGACCACTAAGTCCCAGAAGCCTGTGTGTCTCTGCTTCCCCAGCACTCTGGCATTCCAAGGGAGAGCAAGCTTACCTAGCCCTATCACTCAGATTCTAGGGCCTGAACTCAGGTCCCGTGCTTGAGTGATAAGCACCCTCTTGTCTGTGATAGTGCCCCAGCCCTGTGATACTTTCTAATTCAAAGAGAGTGCTGGGTAAATGTTACAAGAGTCATTTGGGGAAAAAGAACTTGTCTTGGCTGGAAGGTGTAGTGGTTCAGTGCAGTAACTACAAAGTCTCATGAGAGACAAAAACTCTAAGCAGAGCCCCAAGCAGCTGAGGAAGAGGTGGAATGGACAGGCAACTTGGAGTAAGTTCTGAGACAGGAAGACATAGAATCTCCCATTCCTGCTTATCCCTGTGAATGCTCCAGTGCAGTCTGGAGTCAGTGATTATGTGAAACTGCTCCTGTTGGCACTATACACACGTGGCTACTGTGTGAGCCAAGGGATCTGGGGACTGAGGTATGGCACATTTATTGAGCTGCTATTTGTCTTCATAATGAAGCCACATCAATCTGATTTTCTTTGAAAAGAGTAAACCGTGCCAGGCTAGGTTAGAAATTATGCTGATTTGCCCACAGAGGTTCAAAGTGTATGTTCCTAAACATTAGCTCCCTTGAGGTGGCCTAGATAGGCTATATTATTCCAATTTTACAGACTTGGGCAACTGAGGCATGGGAATGAATGTGCTTAACCAAGGTCATGCAACCTGGGGACCTATGCTCCCAAGCTGAGATATGAATGTTTTTATTTCTGGGATAAACCGAGTCTAGTGGGGATAGAAATAGAAGATACCATCCTCCCCGGGCTGCCTGGGAGTACCATCCTCCCCGGGCTGTCTGGAAGTACCATCTTCCCCGGGCTGCCTGGGGAGCCGATCTCCAGATGTTCCTCCCTGCACTGGAGCACATGTTGGGTGGTTTTTCTGGTCCATTGCTGTGTGTGCATATATATGAGTATACATGAGCGTATATAAGAGTGTTTATTTACATGTGTGTGCATATAAGGATGTCCTTGCTTAGGAACTGTCTGCCTTGTTTGAGATAGGGACTCACACTGAGCTGAAGATGGCCATTTCAGCTAGGCTGGCTGCCAGAAAGTCCTCAGTCCCCCTGCCTCTCCCTCCCTAGCACTGGAACTACAAATCCATGTCACTCAGCCTACAGAATGGAAAAGTTCTCTCTCTCTCTCTCTCTCTCTCTCTCTCTCTCTCTCTCTCTCTCTCTCTCATTTATTTTTTTACCATTTACACATCCTTTGGGGGTCTAATATCTAAAATATATAAAGAACTTAAGAAACTAGATATCAAGAAAACAAATAACCCAACTAAGTAATGGGGCACAGATCTAAACAAAGAATTCTCAAAAGAAGTAACCCAAGTGTCTCAGAAACACTTAAAGACATGTTCGACATCCTTAGCCATCAGGGAAATGCAAATCAAAAATACTTTGAATTTCATCTTACACCTGTCAGAATGGCTAAAATCAACAACAACAACAACAACAAACCAAAAACCTTGACAGCTCATGCTGGCGAGGATGTGTGCAGTAAGAGGAAGACTTATCCACTGCTGGTGGAAGTGTAAATTTGTAAAGCTACTTTGGAAATAAGTGTGACAGTTTCCTTTGGAAGCTGGGAATCAATCTTCTTCAAGATCCAGCTATAGCACTCTTGGGCATATACACAAAAGACACTTTATCCTACAACAGAGACACTTGCTCAGCCACGTTCACTGTTGCTCTATTCATAATAGCCAGGAACTAGAAACAACTTAGATGTCCCTCAACAGAAGAGGAATGGATAAAGAAAATGTGGTACATTTACACAATGGAGCACTACTCAGCCATTAAAATAAATGACATAATGAAATTTGTAGGCAAATGTATAGAACTATAAAACACCACCCTGACTGAGATATTCCAGAGCAGCAAGACAAATTTGATATGTATTCACTCATTTGTGGAAATTAGCTGTTTAGTCAACAATAACCAAGCTGCAATTCATAGACCCACCGAGGTAAGTATGCTGTAGGGGATAGAGGGAACATGTAAATCTCCTTAGGAAGGAGAAGTACAGTAGGGAACTGTGGCTGGATGGAGAGACTAGAATGGGAAGATTAGGTACAGACTAGGAGGGAAGAGGGGGTTGAGGGGCAGACAGTTACATTTAAGGGGCTTTTGAAAGATAGCGTGGAAACCTAATATGGTAGAAACTTCACACACACACACACACACACACACACACACACACACACACGTACAGGTGCATACACATATGCATGCACATACATATGAGGGTGATGTAAATGAAATCCCTAAATAATGGGGAAGACAGAGTCCCAACTGGCTATCTTTTCTCACCAAATAAAGCTTCCAGTACTGGAATTGGTTTAAATCTAATTGAATTGTTGGTGAAAAGGGGTTATCTCATGAGAACACCCAAACAACCTAGGCTGTTACCAAGACTATGGGTTGCTCTCTACAAACTGGCATCAAGGCCTCATTGCTGAAGACAACTCTTACACAACTCAGTGAACTGGAGAAGTCAAGTTCCCCACATAGAGCCTTCGCCCCTACGTTCTAGCATCTTTGGTACAGGGAGGTACTCTGCATGCTTTAGAATATGAGAGTGTAAGGGAAATGTAGACACTAACCCACCCACAAACCCTTTGATCTACAGTGGTGTCCTGCCAGCAACGTATGCTAAGGCAGTGGTAGTTCAAAGCTTATGGGAGTAACCAACCAATGCCTGATTTGACTGAAGGCCCATTTCACAAGATACCCATGCCTGGCCCTGCTTGGGTAACCAAGAACCTGAGACTAGATAGCTCAGGGACCTAGGGTAAAACCAAATAATACTGGCTTAAGAAAAAGAAAAGAAAACCCATAGTAATAAAATGACTCCCAATGACATTCTGCTATAGTCATAAATCAGTGCCTTGTTCAGCCATCATCAGGGAAGCTTCCTCCTGAAGCAGAGGGGACACAAATCCATATATAGATACACCCAGCCAGACATAAGAGAGAGAGAGAGAGACAGAGAGAGAGAGACAGACAGACCAACTGACCTTGGAACACTCAACCCTAAATATATGTCTTAGTCAAATCCCTCCCATCAGAGCTCAGGGAACCCCTTGGAAGAGGAGGACACCAAGAGAACAAAGCCTTCTATATCAACATGAGCAAAGCTCATATGAACTCACAGAGACCGAGGCAGCATACCCAGGGCCTGTACAGGTCTGTGCTAGGTCCTCTGCCTATACATCATGGCTTCCAGTTTAGTGTTTTTTTTAATGGGTCTCCTGAGTATGCAAATGAGGGGGTCTCTGGTTCTTAAGCTTTCTCTTAATCTCCTTTACCTCTGTTGATTTGTCCAGTCCGACTTTGATAGTTTTTGTTTTATCTGGTATTTTATTTTGTTATATTTCAGTATCCCTTTGAAGTCTATTCTTTTTTATTGAGAGACAGAAAGAGAGTTGCTCCACATGGGAGGGAAGCTGGGAAGGAATTGGGACAAGCAGGAGGAAGGGAAGCTGCAGTCAGGTGGTCGGGATATATTATGTGAGAAAGAATATTTTAAACACAAGGTAAAAACAGAAGACAAACCCAAGCCCATACCAGCATGCCTCTTTTTCACTGAGGTTTTGGAGACCCAAGTCCAGTCTTCATGCTCACACCTCAAGTGCTTTCCCAGCTGAGCTATCTCCCAACCCCAGGTTCTGAAATCATCTCTTCTCTGACTTTACTGCCTGTATTGGGTGTTTTGCGTCTGCATCATGCTTCATGATCCTCACAGAAGATGAGAATATGTGTGGCTCAGATATTTTAGCATGCCCAGGATCACCCAGATGGGACTAAGCCAAGGTAGAAGGATTTCTGAGAGTTCAAATCTAGCCTGGACTGCACAGTGGCTGCCAGCCCAGCCTGGGGTATCTAGAATAAGACCCTGTCCTAAGAAACATTTCTTAAAAAAATGAACCAGATGAAATCAAGCTGCAATGAGGTGTGTTTAGGGTGCTTTCAATGGATGATTTTTTGTTGTTGTTTTAGTAAATAATTATTTGAGTTAATTGAAGACTCTGTGACATCACCATCTAGATCTGTTATTTACTATAAGCCGTGTGGATGTCAAACAGTGTAGATCACTGTTTCTCAACCTTCCTAATGCTGTAACCTTTTTTAAAAAAAGTATAGAAGTAGAGTTTATTCAGGGCATGGGGAGGGGAGCTAAGAGGGTAGTAGAGGCAGAGAAAGGCAGAGAGAGGGAGGGAGTAGAGGAGCAGAGGAGTGAAGGCCGCCATGACCATGTGGAGGGGGGAGGGAATGGGGGAGAGGTAAGAGAAGAGAGAGGCAAGAGATAAGAGAGGAGGGGGCTAACACAGTTCCTCATGGTGTGGTGACCCCCAACCATAAAATTATTTTTGTTGCTACTTCAGAACTGTAATTTTGCTACAGTTATGAATTATAATGTAAATATCTATGTTTTCTGATGGTCTTAGTTGAACCCTGAGTCCAAGGGGTCACACAGCCCACAGGTTGAGAACCACTGATATAACTGTTTGTTCATTGGAGAGTGCAGATAGAGCATGTGGGCACAATGGGAAATCCTTCTGGGTTGCAGTGGTCTAGTTAGAGGCTCAGCGCATGCGAAATTAACTCTTCAGACTTGTGCCTTAAATTTAATATTATATGCTCATATAATGCGCTTGGCCTGGTGGCACACTGGTTGCTTGAAGGAGGAGTGGAACCCTCCTCTAACTTGATAGTCTTGGCTGCCACTGTGTGTTCTCCTCATTCCTAGTCCCACACAGTGGCTTTTTTGGATAAGGCAGTGTTTTGCACTTCTTGGTGATGGAGGGCTCAAAAAGGTTGATAATTGCTGTACAATTTAGTTTAAATGCCTTTAGGTTAAGCACTAAAAATATTCAAAAGATGCAGTGATCCAAGACTGCTTAAAATAATGGCATTGTTGATTAGAAGCCCAGACTCTGGGCACTTAATTTCTTGTGTGTGTGTGTGTGTGTGTGTGTGTATGTGTGTTTGTGTGCGTATGCATACATGTATGCACAAGTGAAGGCCAGAGTACATACAGTCTTAGGTGCTATTTCTCAGGTACTGTACCCCCTGTTTTTCAGACAAGGTTGCTCACAGGCTTTGTGACTCACTGGGTAGCCACATTAGGTTGGCTAGCCAGAGAACCCCAGGACTACTTCTGTCTCTACCTCTCCAACATTGGTATTACAAATGTTCACCACTATACCTAGCTTTTTGTTAAAATGTGGGTTCTGGAAGGATTATCTTTAGCTCCTTGTGCTCAGTGCTAAGCACTGTCAAGCCATCTGACTGAGCCATCTCTCCAGCCCTAGCCCCACCTGTATCTCCTCTGTCTTCCTGCCTATATATTTTTCCTTTCCATGATCTTCCCAGAAGATGAGAATATTTATAGCTTAGAGATGCTAGCTTGCCCAGGATCACCCTGGTGGGACTGGCAGTTTTGGGATCCATGCCTAGATATACTGCTTTTTATTGCCTCTGGGCCAGACCTCCCCCTTCCCCCCCAAAAAGGTATCTTCCCTTTGCTTGATGACAGGTTCTAATCAGGGTCAGTGACAGTAAGGCTTAAGGTAGTTAATCCCACCCATTAAGAGCACTGCGATACCAAAGGGCCACAGATGCTGAAGCAAGCCTGGGTCAGCACTAGAGGTCCTTTCTTCATGCTGACCTCATTACCCTGCCAACCAATACACTGGCTTGTGCTGTGGTCTGTATGAAGGATGGTGGCCATCTTTCTCAGCTCTCTGCACACCTCTGAGCCAACTTCTGTTGCTATTCCCAGCTCCCAAAGAGGGAGCTCACTTTGTGACTCCCAAAGAGGGATGACTGAGGCTGCTAGAAGTTATCTCAGACCTACAAGTACTGTTGGGAGGTATGGGTCAGGGGTTTGTCCCCCACACCTGCCCCCATGCCATGGCCTTCCTTGGTGTGGGGCTATTTCCTTTTCCCTTTCTATTTTCTCTGAGTTTATCTTAGGGCTCAGGGTGGACTGACCTGTCCCTTCCAGCAATGAACTGGTGATGCCAGCTTCCTCTAGGTACTGCCAGGACCATGCTCACATCCCTGCCTGTTGGTCTTTTTCTTTTCTAGTGCCCTGGGCGCCCTCCTGCTGCTTGGTTCTCAGTTTGTCTGCCCACAGCCCTCCACGGAACACAGAAAGGTAAGTCCTGCCCACTCAGAGCCATTGTGCTTTTCTGCCAGAGGGGGCGGGATCACCGTGGCCACTTCCCTTATCTTCTTTCTGCTGGAGGTGAGTCCTAGCTGATTCTGAGTAGAAGCACTGTTTCTAGAACATTCAGCAGTCTTTGCATCTTTTCCAGGTTCGTGGATAAGAAGCCAGTGCTCTGATCTGAGAGCAGAGCTGGCTTTACAGTCTGTGTCCCTAGCATTGAGTGGGAAGGCATTGCAAGCAGAGGCCCTGCTGAGGAGTGGAGAACGCTTGTCAGGGCTGGTGCCTGTGCGAACACATCTTCAAGGCCACAGGCAGGGGAAGGTTGGAGGAGCTGACATGGCTTGAGAGGAACCCCCCTTTCTATATGGAGCTGTGGTCCCTGATGGAAGCACCCAGTTTCTGCTGCCAGGAGGGATCTAGGAAGGAAGGAAGGAAGGAAGGAAGGAAGGAAGGAAGGAAGGAAGGAAAGAAGGACAGAAGGACAGAAGGACCTGGCTTTTTGTTATCCCATTCCATCTTCTGTTGATGCTTCCCTTTGGATTAGTCTAGACCAGTGGTTCTCAACCATAGGTTCACAAAGCAGATACCTTACAGATAAGATACCTTGTACTTCAGATATTTACATTACGATTCATAAAAGTAGCAAAATTATAGTCATGATGTAGCAACAAAATAATTGTATGTTTAGAACTTGCCATAACATGCATGAGCTGTATTAAAGGGTCACAGCAATAGGAAGGTTGCAAACCACTGTCTAGGCAGTTGACAACAGTTCTGGAATCCAGTGCCCAGACACTGGCTTTCTGGGCTCACATCCCCCCAGTTTCCGCGTGCCACATGTACATGATCCAGCTTGGTGATGCCTGGCCATGGAGCAGAGCCTCTGTCAGTGCTTCCTGAGAAGTAGGACACATGACACTTGAACAACGTACCTTAGCTTCCTGGGTCCTGAGAGGAGAGTAGCCATTCGAGCTGCTAGGACCCTTTACTAGGATAGGACTTTCACAGGGGAAGTTCAGAAACAAAAATGAACTGAGAAAGGAAGGCGTGCCAAGGCTTGACCCTCTTCCCAGCAGCTGTTGGTGTTTTCATCTGATTTATCTAATTTCTTTTAGATCTGGGGGTTGAGTTCTGTTTTTCTGGACCAGGCAGAAGCCTCTGTGGTACCTTGTTCCCAGCTGGCAAGGCAGCGCCTTGCATGTACTTCTCATGTGCTACTTTGACTCTAGAGCAGAGCCTGGCACAGTGAGGTGCTCAACCTAGTACTTGTTGAATGACTAATAGAATGACTAGGACCTGGCCAAAGTCCAAACATCATTTTGCAGGATTGATTTGGAAATTTGCAGCCTCTCATTCTGTCATCTCACCCCAACCATAATTTCAATAGGTAGAAGATTTAAAAAATATATTATTGTGCTTTCAATCATTAGTGCTTAGTATTATTGGGACTAATAATAGCTGACTTGCCCGAATGGTGTTCTTTTTTGTTGTTCTCGATACTCAGATATGTAATCATAGCTAAAAATATTTTATAAAAAATTCAATTATATTATTATCTCTTTTTGTTTTTTAAGTTACCTGAATAATAAATTTATCAAGTCTCAGGGTAAAAGGTTTCCAAATAAGTGTTACTATGTGTGCATATGTGTATTTCTATGCATGTGGCATACATGCCAAGGCACACATGTGGAGATCAGAGGACAATGTATGAGTCAGTTCATCTACTGTGCTGGTCCTGGGGACTGAACCCAGGTCATTAGCCTTGGTAGGAAGCATCATTATCTGCTGAGCCATCTTGCCCATTCCCCTCATCTTTCTCAAGTATCTCTTTTTCCTGATGACAGAAAAAGAAAGGTTTATTAGTTGCTTTAGAACATTGAATTAAAAACACTAAGCAAAACAGTATCATATCTTGGTAGATAGTACCTCCTCGTCAAAGTATTATTGAGAACTTTGAGATTGGAGGCTAGTTCCCCCCACCCCTTGACATTTATAGATTTTTTCACTGGGGGAAAGACATTTCTGAGCAGTTGTTGCACATAATAAACGCATGTGTCTTGGCTGACAGGGTTCTTGCAAGAAAAGAAGGCCATGTGGGTTTCCTTGGGTGCTAGGTTGCTTTTCAATGTTTTCTTAGAGCTTTTTGTGACTGTGTCTGTCATCCTGGGGATCCCCCCAAACCTGGCAGTAAAAGCAAGAGCTGGCAGTAGCAGCATCCATTTAGGCAGACAAGCAGACGACTAAGGAAATGCTCATTGACTGGACTTGCAACAATGTGTCCATGAAGAGACAAGACTGAGGAAATGCTCATTAACTGGACTTGCAACAATGTGTCCATGAAGAGACAAGACTGAGGAAATGCTTATTAGCCGGGCCTGCAACACTGTGTCTATAAAGAGCTGCCCAGAATACTAAGTCTTTCTGGGCCATACTTTCTGTCACAATCGTTTAACTCCGCCTGGAGGGAGAGGCTGCCAGAGGTACTGTGTAAATGAATAGTCATGGCTGCGAGCCAGTAAAGCTTTGTTTACAAAAATAGGTGGTGAGCTGGATTTGGCTGGTGGGCCGAAGTTTGCTAACCTCTGCTCTAGTCAAGATGGAAAGGAATTAACTGTGGGCTCAGGATACAGTTTATTCAGTGGAGTGCCTGAGTCTGATCCCAAGAACCCATTCTTAAAGATACAGGAGTGAAGGCATACCCTTGTAATCCCACCATTGGCAGACAAGGATAGGGGGATGGCTGGGGCTCCCGACCAGTCACCATAGCCCACCTGGTAAACTTCACATTAATGAGAGACTGTGTCTCAAAAAAAAAAAAAAAAAAAAAATGGTGGCTGGTGACTGAGGACAGTGCCTGAGGTTTTTCCCTTACCTGCACATACCACATACAGGGCATCCATGTGCACATACACAGGAACACACACACACACACACATGCATGCAGGTGCTTACATGCACACACACACACACACACACACGCGTATTTTGGAATTTGAAGGTGGATCTCCATTTGAGACTTGGACACAGAAGGAATTGGGAGAAACCTCATAGAGTTTCACATTAAAATGGACTCACAATTGCTATTCAGTTGTTTTCATTACATAGATACATTCATAATTGAATTCTCACTGACCTATTGTTTTGTGGTAAAATTTGCTACTCTCGATTGTTAGCAGAGAAGAGCAGAAAGAATTATACACCCATCTAAGGTCAATTCTTTAGGGACAGAGTTATTTGCACATATTTTAGTCAATTGTCTCTATGAACGCCAGCTACTCAAAGGCTTTCTTTTCTTCCTTGTCACTGTGGTGTGTCCAACTTTAGCATATGGATGCATTTCCATAGCCTAAGTTATTCCGACCAAGAGACATAATTTATAAATGCTGTCAAGTAAGCTATGCACATCTCAGTGCTATTCGGGTGACTGGCTACATCTCTTTAGAACTGTCCTATGTAATAATACAGGTGGAGGGGACTTGATGCAGAGTTAAGTAGCTCTTTCCAGATGTTTCTATGCAAAAGGCCTCCTATTCTGGCAGAATTAACAACCCCACAAAGGACTGCTCACCCGTTAATTGATTAATTGATACTTGGCAGATGGCAGTAATTTTAGAGGTGTGTGTGTGTGTGTGTGTGTGTGTGTGTCTTTATTTGTGAAGAAGAGGAGACTGGGAGCAGGAGAAAAAAAAAGAAGTATGGCCAAGACAAACTCTACACAGAAAAAATTATAGAATAATGCCATTTTATGTTAAATTTCTTTATTTTGTGTATGTGTGGAGGACAAATGTATTTATGTATGCGCTTGTCTTTGGAGGGCAGAAATTAATCTTGTATGGATACAGGTGCTCTCACTGACTGTTGCTGATTGGGCTAAGCTGTCTGGCCAATGAGACCCCAGGCTCCTCCTGTCTCTAAGTCCCCTGCAGCAGTTACAAACATGTACCACCATGCACAGCTTTACACAGGTCCTCACTCTTAGGCGGCAAGCGCTTTCTAAGCTGAGCGGTCTTCTCAGCCCCAATACGGTGTCTTTCAGCTTCCAGACATGGAAAAGTAATTCATTTTAATTGCTCAGTGATTAAGTTTATTTTTTAATTTAAATTTCTCATTTGCTATAGAAAATGTAGAAAGTGAAGAAAGCCAAAGGAAGGAAATACAAACTCCCCACCAGGGCTGCTGGCCAAAGGGAGCCGCTCTGCAGCCCAGTGTTTATAGAAACTTTCAAACAAACAGAACAGGGACACTACAGAATGGAGTGAGGGAAGTAAAATATTTGCTTTGCTAACCGATAAGCAGGTCATGATGCAAGTAGGGGACCTCAGGATAGGTCATAGGCAGTGCTGGATCCAGAGGATGTGCAGCCAAGACCTCTAAATACCCTCTCAGCCGTGTCCCAGGGTTGGATGCCGAGCAGGAAGCCCGCGGAAGAACAAAAGGCTTTGGGTTACAGAAGACTTCCCATAGTATTGCTGCTTTTCTAGGAGCAAAGGTAGGAGGATATCTTTGTGATTTGAGGTAGACGAACACTTAAACAACCTAGAGATCTGAGGGTATAGCTCAGGGGCAGAGCACCTGCTCAGAATGCAGGAACTGTAGAAAACAAGAAACAGATACATAAGTAGAGAAGGATTATACTATGCTGAAGTTGAATACTTACGAAAATCAAAGTGCCATAAAAGGGCAAAGTATAATTCAGGTGAAGGTCATAATGGCGTGTTTGCTGGAAGATTTGTGTTTGGAATATGCAAAGGAGCTCTGTTGATCATTAAGAAGAGTTGAGCAAACCAATTTACATTTGTATGAAACAGGGAGGGTAGATGCCTCAGAGGGTAAAAGGCTTGCTGGACAAGCCTAAGGACCCACATGATCCTTGGATCCCACAGTGGGGGGAGGATAGATGTCTGGATCTTACAGTTGGGGGGGGCTGCTCTGACTCTGACTCTCAAGAGGTGTATCTTCTGACCTCCATTTGTGTTGTTGTTGTTATTGTTTATGTATGTGAGAATCATTTGTCCCTGGATGAATATGCATTAAGATCTTGAGATGCCACTGCCATGGCTGCTACAATGAACACGGCAGGACAACGGTTCTGAGGCCAGGAGCTATCAGAACCACAGAACCTGAAAATGGGAGCCATTTTGAAACTCTTGCCATCTTCGTCTTTCTGTAACCTGCCTATTCACTTCTAGGTCCTTACCCTGGAGAAGCAGAGGCATGTGCACTAAAATACAGGAGTAACAATGATCATAGCCATTTGGTTTATGATAACTGCAGCCTGGAAATACCCTAAAAGCCCACCAAAAGGATGGTCAGGAGATCATGGTACAAGACAAACATAGTATAAGACAAACAACCATGGCAACAGAAGTGAACCTGTTTCCCACCAAGATGAGCAGCTGGGAGTAGATTTACCCTCTCAGCAGAAACAACCCCAAATGCCTGGAAACAGATGACCAGTGTTGGTGAAGTTCTTGGACTTTAGGCAACAAAAGACAGGGATCCCTAAGAGACTGGAAGTTGACTAATCTGCACCCAAGTCCCTAAGAGTTCCCAGCTTTCTGCCCTGGGAGAGTTTCCTGCCCTGGGTGGCCTCTGGACAGAAGCTGTTAGACATGTTGAGTAGAGAAGACCAGAGTGGTGTGAGTCTGAGATGGAGGGTCAGAGGGAACAGGGCTTCCCAAAAGGAGGGCCATAGAGCTAGGTGGAGCACGGGTCCACACATGCCTGCGAGGCTGAGGAAACAATGACTGGAAATCACGAAAGAAAAGAATGCTTACTGTTCAGGTAGAGGTAGGGATGTAGGCCGCTCTGGTGGCTGGCCTTTGAAAACTCAATCTAAAAGGTATTGTAGAAGACCTAGACAAATCTTGCTTCAGTGTTGGGGCTTAAGTTACCCCAAACTGTGCTCCAAAAGGATCTAATTGCTTCTTAAAACTCCACTGTATCCTAACGTAAAGCTCAAAAGTAGAAGACTCTGTTGAGCCACAGGCTAGCTCATTGGCAGATTGCTTGCCTAGCATGTCTACAGCATTGGTTTACTCCTAGGCACTGAAATAAAAGAGTTTAGGACTCTTAGAATGCCCAGCCCTAATTATGGTCAAGCCCAGACTGCCTAGCAATGAGTTGAGCATATACAGAAGCAGAAACATGTTTGTGTCATCCTCCATATAAAGAGAATCATCAGTCATCTGTAACCAGCCTGGGGAGATGGGCATGTGCTTTAGACTTCGACAGTAAGGATATTGGAACCCACCAACGTGGTATTCCATATGTTCAGAAAGCTCAGCAGAGGCCTGGGAGACACATAATAGAAAAGACCTAAGTCAAACGTCTTGAAATGAAAACAACAATTAGAAAAAATACAGTGGTCAGGATTACACACAGGCTCAACATTCACAGAAGAAAAATCGAGTGGATTTGAATATATGATGCAAAATTTCTACAAAATGAAACACAGGAAAAAGTTTCTGGCAGATGGACAGAGCATCAGTAATTTCAGGCAGGACCAACGTGCAATCAGGGAACCAAAAGAAGAGAAGGTGGGGGAGACGGGAAAAAATGCTTGAAAGAAATAGGAAAGTTTCCAAATGTATAAAAAAAATTATGAGCCAACAATAGCGTTGAATTTCAAGCACTGGAAATGTGCAGAAAATGGCAGCAATTGTAATCAAACTGCCTGTGAGGAGAGTGAGAAGGAGGAAAATTTGAAGCCTCTAGAAAAGTAGGAAGGCCATACACGTTATACACGCAGGAGAGACGTTAAGGAGGAGAACAGATTCTGGATCTTCTCATTACACCAAGGCAGTAACACCTCGAAAGTATTGAGAGAATAAAGCTGTGAATCTAGGATTGTATACCAAGCAAAATGAAGATAAAACAAATACATTTTAAAACATACAAATGGTGTATGGTGCTCCCCTGTCAGAATTATTAGAGGAAATTGGACATGGCATACAGGGCTATAGCTCCTGCACTTGGGAGGCTGAGTGGGTGGACCCAAGTTCAGCTTGGGTTATGTAGTAAGACTGTCTCAAAAATAACGTTGGTATGGAAATCCTTTTAAAACTGTTTGGTGTGTGTGTATGTGTGTGTGTGATGCCTATGGATACACTTGGCACAGTGTACATGTGGAGGTCAGAGAACAACACTGTAATCTCTTCTTTTACCTTTCCGTGGATTCAAGGGTTTGTACTCAGATCACCAAGTGTGCATGGCAAACTTTCCGCTGAGCCATCTTGCCATCCCTAAAGGAAGTTCTGTAGACAGAATGAAGGGATAAGATACACATATGGGTCCACATAAAGGAACGAATAGACCTAAAACAAGTACACTGTTGAATACTGTTGTGCACCACATATGAAGGAGAGTGTATTCTGTGGAATTCTGTGGAATGTGTTAGGTTATTACAGAGTTGTGCTACCACCATAGAGTATACTTACAAAAGCCGAGTTGGCTAGGATATCACTGGGCAAGAGAGTCTCGTGGGACCACTGTCATATGTGTCCGTCTTTGACTAAAATACTACTAGGTATACTAGATTATGTGTGAGGATTTTCTAGAAGTGTCTCTCAAAGGTTGGGTCTAAATAAGACTAACCCTTTGTGATGGGGTTTATAACATATGTATAAATAACATATAAGGCAACAGAATAAATCCCAGGAAAGAATACATTTAACACCATGAGGTCTTTTCTGTTCTATATGCCAAATGGTATCGTATTCTTTGAATGTTAAATTGGGTAAGTTAAATTTGATACATTAGTCATAGTATTGGATACCCTAAACTTATCAAAGTACAATACAGAACAGCTTACAACCCAAAAGGAAATAAAACAGAATCCTAAAAATACTTAAATCAACAGAGAAATATGCGATGTTTATGGCTGAAGGAACTTCATATTGAGATAGGCATTCTTCCCAGATTGATCTATAGCTTTGACATCATTCTAGTGCAATTTTTAGCAGATGTTTTTGCTGCAATTGACAAAATGATTTCAAAATCCCCATGGAACTGCACAGGACTTCAGATAAGCAAAACTAGTGTTTTTTCAATTGTAAGATTTATACCATGTAATATTTATCTTATTAGGTAGGGTGATTATTATAAAGATCATATGTTATTGGCATAGAAAGAGGCAAATAGATAATGGGACAGAATGGAGTATACAAATTGATCCACATATATATGAAAAACTGAGTTTTGATCCATAGCTTTATATAGCCAATTTAATATGATACTGGAATCATTGGATATCCACATGCCAAAATGTGGACTTTAATCTTTTTGTGTAATAATATATGAATTGACTCCAGCTTAACAAATGAGGACTGGAAGGAATTTCCTTTACAGTAATAAAGGCCATATATTAAAAAGACGACTCCGCTCAATGGTGAGAGAGAGACTGGTTCTCATTTAAGAGCTAGAACAGGCAGAGTCCCACATTTTCTTGCCACTTCTGTTCAACACAGAACTGGAAGCTCTAAGACGAGGCCTCGGACAAGGAAAAAAAAGAGGAGGCACTCAAACTGGAAGAGAGAGAAAGTAGTTTCTGAATTCACAAGTGCACCCAGCAAAATAACAAGACAACACAAAGGTAAGCTGGGTATCTACACAGTAAAAGCAACCGATCAAAACAGGACGTTGACCAAGGAGGTGAAGCCATGAGCTGTGGTGCTGCAGAGTGTGGCTGGAATTGAAGCAGACATAGATAACAGAAAAATTCTCCATCTTCATGGACTGGAAGGCTAACTGTGCAAAGTCATCTCTGAATCGACTGAATAGTGTAACTATTAAAAAAAAAAAAAGCAATGTTTTTACAGAAATAAAAATGTCACCCTAAAATTTATATGGAATTTCAGGACAATAAATATAGCCAAAGCAATCTTGAAAAAAGAACAAAGCAAGAGGTCATAGTCTCTTTTATTTCAGACTTATTATGAAGCTACATTGGTTAAACTAAGACAGAACTAGCATGAGCACAGCCACAGCAACGGGGGTGGGGGTGGGGGTGGGGGCAGAACAGAAAGTCCAGAAACAAAGCTTGAGCATCTTGTACTCATGTGACTTTCCCAAGGGTGCCAAGATCTTTCAGTGGGAAATGGACCATCTGTTGGCAAGTGATTCTGGAAACACTGGATATGCACATACAGAAGAGTGGAGTGGAGGCCACGTTCATACAGTATAGAGCAATAAATCAACATGGAACAAATACCTAGATTTAAGGCTTGAAGGCACAAAGGTCTCAGAGCAACCGTTTTCAACCTGTGGGTCATGACCCTTTGAGAGTCAAAGGGCCCTTTTACAGGGGTTGCATATCAGATATTTATATAACTCTTCATAACAGTGTCAAAAGGACAGTTATGAGGTAGCAACGGCATCATTTTATAGCTGGGGGTCACCACAAGACGAGGAACTGTGTTAAAGGGTCTTAGCATTAGGAAGATTGAGAACCACTGTCTTAGAAGAAAGCATAGGAGAAACTCTTCAACACAGTGGATTTGGATTGATTCCTAGATGTGGTATCACAGGCACAATGACAAAAGACATTTAGACAAATTGGTCTTAATGAAAATAGCAAATGTTGTGACTTTGAGGATGGCTCAGCTGTTGAGAGTGCTGGCTGCTCCAGGAGAGCATCCAGGCTTGTCAGCACACACACTGGCTCACAATGTTCCACAACTCCAGGTCCAGGGATCTGATGCCCTCCTCTGGTCTCCTTGGGTAGTGTACACATGTGAGTACGCTTACATGCAGGCAAAAAATTACATAAAGTAAAAAAAAAAAAAAAAACTTTTAAAGATAAAAATATTATGCCTCAAAGCCAGTATCAGCAGAGTCTAAAGACAATCATAGATTGGGGAAAATATTTGTAAACTATGTTTTTCTGTTAAGAGATTGATACTAAGAACACACAGAGAACTCTCACAGCCCAGCAACTAAACAACCAGATTCATAAACGGACCAACCACTGGAGTAGATGCCCTTTTAGAAACAAATGTAAAAATGGCCAATATCATAAGGGAAGGACAGTTCATGTTTGTGAGGGTTGGAAGTAAGGGAAGGAAGAAGCAAGTGTGCAAGAAGAATTTTTAGAATGATATTTGCATATCTTGATTGTGGTGGGGGTACCATGAGTGACGATGACTGAGACAACATCAAATCGTACATCTTATGGACAGTTTATTATAGGTCAATTACACCTCAGTGGAACTCTTAATAAACTGCTTATGTTGCAAGTGACAAATGAAAGAAATTATTTTAAAGGACTTTTTAGGTAATCTTTCGTGTGTGTGTGTGTGTGTGTGTGTAGGAGGTAGTTATGTGCATGTTTGAGCAGCCACCCATAGACGCCAAAAGAAGGCACCAGATACCCTGAAACTGGACTTAAAACTGTGAACCATCCAATGTGAGTGCGGAGGAATGAACCCCAGTGTTCTCTTAACCGCTGACCTATCTCTCCATTTACAACAAATGAAAGGATAGTCTAGTCTTTATATTGACTATAAGAATCTAAATACAAAGGATCCTGCAGTGTGATTCCATTTACATTTAGTTTAAAAATAAAAAGATAATTGTAAATGATCAGGAGGTAATATGAGAACCTTCGGTATCAGTGGGATGTGGGAGTGGCTAGTGACTGGTAAGGGCATAAAGGGACATTCCAGGGTATTAGACATATTCTAATAAGTAAAGGCTATATCACATAGACATAGTCTAACAAGCAAAGGCTGTATGGGTTTTGGAGGGCCAAAGCTCCATATATTTATAACAGACAGACCTTATGGCTTTATGCATAATAAAAAATCAACTAAAAAGGTCAGTGAAGGGGCCATGGACATGTGTCTGCCAGTCTTAAAAGCATGAGAACTTGAGTTTGGATCTTCAGAACCCATTAAAGAGCTGGGCACCGTTGTGTGGCATGAGCCTGTAACTCTGGAGATGATGGGATGGAAGGGGAAGACAGGTGGAGCCCTAGAAGTTGAGCCTCTGGTGGTTAGCCTAATCACCAACTTGATATAGCTAGAATCATACAGGGAGAGCCCTCAGGGACTGTGTGCATCAAGTGGGCTTGTGAGCACATCTGGATGGGATTGTCCTGATTGCCTTAACAGATGTGGGGAGACCCACTGTTTAAGTGTGGGTGGCACCCTCTAATAGTGGTCCAGATAAGGAGACAGGGAAGAAGGGCATCTTTGTCTCACTTGGTCTACACTCTCTTCAGTGAGTTCACCTGTCCTATTGGTGCCATTGCTCATTGCTTTGATGACATTAAAACCAGCTCTATCATGAACTTCTAACATGAACTAAAGATCAGTGGCTCTTCAGGAAGCCTTGGGCACCAGCTGAGCAACTAACAGACTGTTGGGCTCTCTGTTGTAAGCCAGCACTGTTGGACTGCCCCAATGATTCTATAAGCAATCTAACAAATCTCTTTCAGCATATCTCATCTTTTTGGCTGTGTTCCTTTAGAGAACCCTGAGAGACCTAGTCTTAAACAAGTTAGATTATGTTTCAGGACTGGCACTCAAGGTTGTCCTGTGACTTCTGTGTACACACATATATGTACACGTCACACAGTCACCACTTCTGTCCTCCCTCATGAGTCAGTGGAGAAAAAGCAGAAAGCCAATGTGTTGAATCTAATGCCAGTGCTGATATGACAATTGAAGTCCCTGGAGAGGTATGGAATTGTCCTTTGGGAGTGACCAAGAGACAGAGATACTCTTCAAAGCACAAGTCGTGCTCTTTACAGGCAAGTATCTAGCTGCAGAGCCATGCAGAGTTAGAAGTGGGTTCTGAAGCTGCCACTAGGTCCTCTCCAGCTGTTCTTTGTCAATTCTGTGTCTAATGTTGTGAAAATGTCCGGCCGCTTCTGAAAAGTTAAGAGAAGTCATAGTCTCAAAGGCCTTATTAAGAGAGGGGTCCAGCACTCACTAATTTTTACTATGCTGAGCTCTTGGATTCAAATCCAGTTGCAGGAAAAAAAAATCACCTTTGCCTCTACTAACAAAACAGGAGTGAGTATAGGACTTGGTGTTGTGATGCTTTGTGGCAGGCAGAGGAGGCCATCTTCAGGCTTTTAGTTCAGCAATCACAGGGCAGGCCTGGCAGCTGAGTTCCTCCCCACTGAGAGCCAATGGGCCCCTCATATCTCAATTTTTTCACTAACATACAGTGACTTCAGTCCATTATGGCAAGGGGGGCGCGGCAGAGTGAATGACACCAGACAGGAACCAGGAGCTACCTATGCCCATCACTCTGGCCAGCTCCTAAGAGGTCCACAGCCTTCACAATAATGCCCCATGCCAGAGACTCAATTTTGAACTGGGTCTGCGAGGATATTTTAGATTGAAATCCTAACAGCCAACCTGTCCTGCCATTGAGTCTTGTGCACTTTTCAGGCTTATCCAAATTCACGTGAGTTAGTTTTCTATCCCTCCAGTCTGTGGACTCTACCAGGGTCTTCCTGTGTTCCGGGTGTTTGTCCTGGCCATCCTAGTATTAACCAAGATTGGGGGGAAGTCAAGTTTGCCCTGAGACTCACATTGATAATGCCTGCTCCTATCTCTGCGTTATACAAGAGTTGTTCTCTGAGGGAAAGTTCTAGGTCAGGAGCACAGACATAGTGGTGCCTCCTTGGTAAACTAAGGCAAGAGGACTGTTTGAGCTCAGGAATTAGAAGCCAGCCCAGGCAATATAGTTAGATCCTGTTTCAAACCAAACCAAAGGACGGGGGTAGGGGATAGGGGTGGTTCAGCCATTTTATCACTTGGCCTTTTAAGCATGTGTTGGGCAATTGGGACCCAAGTTAAAATGCAGAGTGTGTCCCTGTGTGCTCATAGTTCTAGAGTTGGGGAGCAGAGAGGGGAGGACCCCTGGGGCTTGCTGGTCAGCTAGTCTAACCTAATAGTGAACTCCAGGCCAGTAAGAGATGCTGCCTCTAAGGAGGTGGGTGGTGCTCCTGATGATGACACTTGAGGCTACCCCCTGGCCTCCACATGCATGCAGAAATAGCCATGCCTCCACACACACCTGGACCTGCACACACAGGAGTATGCACGCGGATGTACACATGCAGAAAAAAGCATATGCCTCATGAGAAAGCTGGAGTGGCTGTTTTAATGTCAGACAAAAATAAACTCCAAGTCAAACTGTAGGACCAGAAATGAAGAGGGGAAAAAACTGTGTGTGACCCCTTCCTACCCCTCAAAGCTCAGGTCACTGATTCTGTTTGTAGAAATGCTAAAGGCCACCAGGAAGGGGCATCAGAAAATAAGCTATGGCTTTTGGGAGCCTCCCACGCGTATATGGTAAAAATGATGTTCATTCCCATAACACTCTCTGTTGGTGTCTCCTTGTGACTAAGTTCGAAGGCAAGCACAAAACTAATCCAAGCGATGCTGGTTTGTTATATTAGTACGCATTTTGCTTGCTTCAGAGAAACATAATCCAAGAGTATAAATTCCTTCCTTTGGAAGTCTGTGGTTCCATTTCTAACAGTATTTAAAAATAAATACATTATAAATGTGTTGTTATTGTCTGAACAAGCTCTAATGCCCATATCTCAAACGTGATCTTGCCACAAGCAAGCCAAATGTCTTACGGAGGAGATATTTTGTGTGTTAGGTGCTAACAAAGTGATTTGGGGACCATAAATGGTTCTAAGAAAATGAGTATTTTATGGGCTTTAATTTTTTCCTCAAAATTTCCATTCTCTCCTACACTTATGCGCACAAAACCCAAACCATAAAAAGGTGTTTTTAAAATAGCTTCTCAGTGCTCTGCTCTGCTATATTTCCAGGCTGGATTACAGTAAAAACAAAGTTTTGACTGACAGAATAACTTCTAACCTGGGTCACAAAACTTAGTCTGTGGACCAAAAAAAAAAAAAAAAAAGAGTCAATACAGGTTGGGGAGCACTGTCCTGTCCTCCAGTGGTTTTAGTGGGATCTCCACATGCCAGCTATCGTCCTTGCCTACCAAGGATGTTGCTTCCCTCATTGGTTTAAAGGCATAGTGAAGAGAAGCCCTGCATTGTGCCTGATTTCATCCCCTTTTGTCTTAATCTTTATATGCACGATGTATGTTTTAATCTACACTTGTGTCTACCCCTCCCATAAATTCTTTATTTGTATCAAGTTGTTCTGAGGAGAATTTGGACTCCAGCAGACTGCTTGGTTGATATTCTAATTGTGCTTGGTAATTGTGAACCTTGGGCAAGATGCTGTGCCTCAGTTTCTTCATCTGTATAATGGGGATGGGAAGAGCATCTATCAGATAGGTATTTGTGAACATTACACGAGTCACATAAGAGAGGACTTTAGAATACCATTAGACTTGTAGTAAATACTATATATGTGCTAGCATTGGTTGCTCTTTTGGCAAGGGCCAGCTTGATTTAGAAGCTGGGTGCCAAACGTTTTTGTCACTCTCCCTCATTGTGAACACATGCGCACACATGTGCAGGTACCAGGCCATCTAGAGTGTTGGTCTTCAATGACTGCCTGGTTTGAGACATGGTCTCTTGCTCAGTGCTGCATCCCCCAGGCTAGCTGGCCTGAAAACCACCAGGGATTCTGCTGTTTCTGCCTCCCGTCCAGCCATAGGACTGCTGTGATCACACGTGTGCTATTGCACCTGGCTTTATGAGGTCCTAGGACCCAACCTCGAATCTTCACACTAGCCCAGCAGATGCTTTGGCCACTGGACCATCTGTCTCCCCAGCATGGTGCTTCCGCTCTGATATCAGCATGGCTCCATCTGTGCATGCCTCACAGACCTGCACTAGCACACATCAGCTTTGACATTGTCAGGATCTTACGCCAGACACTTGTCATGTTCTGCACTTGTAAAGACCTCCCTATTCTCTGTCTACTAGATGCTGGTAAGATGCTCCTCCGCTCATGACAACCAAGTGTCTAGCGGCATTTGCAGATGTCCCCTTGGGGGAAGGATACATGCACATATAAATTAGAATCACCAGTTTAAAGCATAGTTGCTTCTGTAGATGCAGCACTGGGGGACCCTGCCTCCCAAGGAGGCTGCTGCTGATGTGTTGTCATCTCCCTGGGTATGCATGGGCTTGAAGAATCATGTTACATGTGCCTCTTAAAGCACATGTTTGGAAAAATGGTAATTTCTGGTGTTGTGGTGAGGTTTCCTTCATAGGAAGGCATCTTTCAAGCGTCCTCTCAGAGCAGAAAAGATGGCTCAGAGTTGCTTGTTGCTAAGTCTGGTAACCTGAGTTCCATCCCTATGACCTCCATGGTGGAAGGACAGAACTGACCCCCAGCAGTTTGACCTCTGCATACCCATGCTGTATAACATTTACACATGGATACACACACAGACATACACACACACACACATGCACACACATATCCACACACTCAGACATATCCACACAAATACACACACACGCACACGCACACACACACAGGAGTGAGGAAAGATAATTAAATTAAAAGGTGCATACTCCTTCTTGTAAAACTTTCAGCTTCTCTGGAAAAAAGAGAGAATAGGTCTTCCTAAGACATGGATCAGAGCCACTCTTAAAAACAAACTCCAGCATGTACAGCTTGAAGAATTTACTGCTGATCATCACTGGGGAGAGAAGCCTTAATCCAGGGCCATGCATGTGGGGATGTGTGCTGTGTGAGAGGAGACAGCTATGAACCTTGTCCAGACCTCTGCTCTTTGCTGAGAGTGGACCATTGGGCCCAGACTGAGGATTGTGGTGACTGTTGGATGCCAGTGGTGTCTCATTCACCTTCTAGGACAGATGTTTTTCTTTGTTATTGACAAAGAAGCCTCAGCCTGAAGACACGAAGTCTCCTGCTACCAAGCAGTGGAAACCTGAGTCAGAACTCGTTGTTGTTCATGTAGAGTTGTGTAAGGCCATTTTCATGCAGTATGCAGTGAGCTTTGGGCATATCGTCCCATACCTCAGCACATCTCTTCTTCACCCCACTTCTTCTCTTGGTCCCTTCTGACCTCAGACGGTTTGGCTTCTATTTTCACATCACCAGTACAAATGCACTTTTGTTTATCTGTAAGGTCTAGGGCCTACAAATTAGAGGAAACAGATATTTGTCTCCTGGGACTCAGTTCATCTAATATGGTGATCTCTAGTTGTGTGCATTTTTCCTGCAAATGATATAACTCTGCTCTTCTTTATGGGTGAAAAATTCCATTTTGTGTGTGTGAGAGAGTGTGTATATGTGTGTGTGCGTGTACGTGTGAGCACACGCATGCACGCATATGTACCATATTTTCCTCATCCATTCCTTGGCTGATGAGCACATAGGTTGGTTCCTTTTCTTTGCGGCTGTGCAGTGTGTAGTCACCACGGATGGGTAGGGTCTCTGTGATGTGTGGACTTTAGGTGGACACTGGGAAGTGTAGTAGCTGGGCCATTTTTAACTTTGGTGTCAAACTTCTTCACCTAGAGATGAGTGTCCTCCTGTCAGCTCACCTAATGCCCATTCCTCTGTTGCTGGAAGATGACAGTTCCCTTATGGGATGTCCCCTTTGTACTTTAGTTAGATTTAGGTGCTACATCCCATGCTAGCCATACACCATGGTCAGTCTTTAGCCTTACACTGACCTTCAGTGTGATGGAGAGGGTCTTCTCTTACCGTGTTTTCATGACACTAGTGTCCCAGCTAAGACCTAATTGTGCTCACTCCTATTTCTGCCCCCATCCCCAACCAGTAACTACCATTTCCTATCTTTCCCTGGTTGGGCTCACTTTGAACTTCTGCTGGCTGACCAAGTTTTGTGAATTTTAAAGTAGGGTTGCACTAAACCTATAGGCCACAGCCAGGATTTTGTTAAGTTATTTAAAATCCAAATTTGCCAAAGACCGATTCCTTTTAAGCTAGTAAATTTCTGGGGCAGTGGCACATGTCTATAATCCCAGCACTCAGGGAGGTGGAGGCAGGAAGCAGGAACATGTCTAACACGAAGGCAGCCTTGACTGCAAAATTACACATACACACACACACACACACACTCACACACACACGGGGGCAAGGAGAGAGATAGGCATGATTTCCTAATTGGCAAAAACAAAAACCAAAATTAGCAACAACCACCAAAAAAAAAAAAATCCTCAAACTAAAAACCTATTAATTCTATAAATAGTAATATACCTTCAGTTCTATCCTAGAACTCCACAAAAGCCATACATAGAGAGCTGAAGGCAGGGCTGGGGAGATGGCATCTGTAGGGACCTGAGTTCAGCCATGGAAACAGCAACAGTGAGATGTGAGGCTAAGCAGGCAGTCTACTCCCAGAGAATACTTAGTGAAGTTAGTATGATGAGGGACTGTTTCAAAGGAAAGAAAAAAGGGTCTGAGGGACACCACTAGAGGTGCTTTCTAACTTCTACATGCACAGCTGCATATATACACTAGCCCACCACCACACAAAGGTTTACACACATATTAATAACTTAGGGCAGAAAAGGGGTAACATCTAATTTAAAGGTCCTTTATTGGAATTGATTGAACAGACTGTTATTCAGAATATACCAGCTTTTAGGGACCTTGTGTCTTTTTCTCTCTGACATATCAGTAGTGTATGTTACCAGTTTATGATTTGAACCATAAGCCCAGGGGTCACCTGATTCTTTCTTGTCCTATCTTGCTTCCTCTTTCTTGTCCTATCTTGCTTCCTTTTCAATGAACCTACATGGGTCCGCTTTAATTTTCTACTCTATAGGAACCGTTAGCTTTGGTAACATTCGATAGCATGTAGTATATATAACCTTTGTCTTTTTATATTTATGTTGCCTTATTTGTATGTTTGGGTTTGTCTAAGTGTCTGCTATGCATGTGTAGGTGCCCTTGGAAGTCAGCTGCAGTTTCAGGAAGTTGTAAGCTGCCCCGCATGAGTGCTAAGAACCAAACTCCAGTCCTCTGGAAGAGCAGCAAGAGCTGTCAACCACTGAGCTATCTTAGCCAGCTCTGCATTGTCATTATGGTTTAAATAAACAAAATACCACCACCACCACCAATACTAAAACCCAGCATTTGTGGAAAACACTCAGAAAGAACGGAGGTTATCAAATACCAGGGCACAAATGAGTTGCTCAGTCTCTGAGCCTACTTCTGAGTACTGTGGAGAACATCCTGCTCTATCCTTATTTGCCTCCCTGTGCTGCTCACATGGAAGACACATCATGTAGACACAGGGGCCCTTGGGAGCAGGGCTGAGAGCTCCTGCTGGATGTGTCAATCAGTTTAAACAATGCAAGAAGCTTAGTGAGCATGCTCCGAGTGCAAGGCCTAGTGAGGGTGGCAGGAATAAGACCCACAGGACCAGCGCCTGAAAACTGTCCCCCTCACCCTCTGAGTATGTCCTGTGGCACCCCCGTAAATGAATAAAAGAAAGGAAGAAAGGATGAATGAATGTAATAAAGAATTATCCAGAGGAGGAAAGAAATGATTCAGGGATGAGGGACCAGCAAGTGCAAAGACTCGAAACAAATAGATGGGCTTTGTGTGCCCTGGGGACAGTGTAAGCCAGGGCCCATGAGCGTCATTTGAAGGATCTGGAAATCATGTGACTTAATCTCCTGGAAAAATCACCTGGGCTGCCTGCCTCTCCTTTGTCCTCAGGTGGTAGGGCCACTTGATTATGGAATGCTGCCCATGACTGGGAAGATCACTCAGTGTGGATATGGTTCTTAGCTTAGGGAAAATAAGAAATGGGCCTCTCTGGGGAAGCTGGGGCTGGCAGGGCTACTGATTTCTCCAGTGTCCAGAGCTGCATCTCACATGATGCTGGCAAGTCACTTCTGCTCCGTGGTGTTTGCTCTGTTTCTTGTTCACCCTGAAAGCAAGAATGTGGCTGTTCCCAAAAGTAGAATCTACCATAGAACCCCCTGAAGTGGGGCACCAGTTACTGCAAGACATTGCAGGGCATACATTGAATTTTAAGGGAAAAGCAGAGGCAGGTCCAACCCATGGCCCACAGATAACTTAGGTTGCAGCCCAACATACAAATCATAAGCCTACTTAAAACACTCTGTAGTTTCTAGGTACTTTCTATGATTTACTTTTGTAACTCAATTGCCCTGTTCTTGAGTGTGAAGTTTGTAGATGACAATGACTTGTTGAAGTCAGCTACACCTGCACGGTCACTCTTGTCAAGTTCCCTGAAGTTGTCACCATTGACCTCTGCCTTTGCCTTCAAAGTTGTGGGGGGTGCGGGGGGTGGCTGTGCTTGGAATCCCATCTTGGCCTCCGCTCTGTACAATATCAGTTTGTAAGATGTGGTACAGACAAGGCCAAACCAGAGGCAGGATGCTTTTCTCAGCAAGGAAAACAGGTGGAGTGAGAACAAGCACTCGAGCCTGGATCCTGATTGAGCCTCTTGTCCCATGCAAGGGCTCTTTGCAAGGGCTGATCCCTAGCATCAAACAGGGAAGGTTGGTGGCTATATTGAAATATTTGCTGATAGGCAAGGCCCTCCCTTCCTCCACCCTTTCTCCTCCACTGAAGCCTTTCTAGAAAAGAGGGCACAAGCCGAGAGACTTAAATGGCCTTCTCTGTGCAGCCCAAAATACCCCTTGTGACTTTTTCACTGCGGACCTGCCTGTGATGTGCCCCCTACCCGGGTCATCAGAACTGATGGACCTGCCCTTTGTCCTTCCCCTGGAGCTAAAGACAGCCCAAGAAAGGCAGCATGTTGGGATGGAAGGGGCCCTGGTGAACAGATGCTATACTTGCTGGGCTCTGGACCACTTTAGTCTTTCCAAGATGTGTATGTCCAACAGCAGTGACTGTGGCTGTGGAATTAGAGACAGATGCTTAGCTGGCCATGGATAGATATTAAATTGTATTAAGCTATGCAAACTGGGTTTCTCATGCAAGGCTTGCTTCAACCTTACGTCAGCCTTCACATTTGCATCTCTATAGAGAATGAAATAAAAAGCAGTGAGTAGCTTGCTCATTTCTATTCATAACTGTGAGCCATGAGCTGTGGTTATTCTGGCTGTCCTTTACCCTGCACACTGCAGGCCAGATGATCCTTCCTAAACTTTCAAGGGGTTTTAGAGGTTTTTTTGGCCTGCTCCTTTGTCACCTCATGTTTATAAGGTCCAAGAGCTGAAAGGGTTCAATATCATTAGAGGGTTAGACTCATTGGAAGGCATCTAGACATCGGGGCCAATCGTGGTTTGTGCCTATGGGCCTGATGTGATCATTAGTAACACCCCGTTCCTCTTAAAAGGGACCTAGTTTGATGGTGAATTACAGTTACCCTGTTTATGCATATCAAGTGCTTCTGAGTTAGAAGGGGTGAGAAGACAGTTTGTCATGCGTAATTAAAAGCGAGTTAAGACCCAAGGCTGAGGGTATAGGTGTTTAGAGGCAGAAGGAGCTATTCAGGCCTGGGATAGACTGAAGAAGGCTAGGCAGGCCTAGGTGATTCAGAAGACAGAGATGGCTCAAACTAAGAGGTGAGCATGGGAGCATGGGGGAAGAGTCTTGAGCATCTTAGAAGGTTCCTCCGGGGAGCCAGAGATCCTGCTGGAGAGGTGTGAAGGGCAGATGTGGGGGCTGGGTGGGCAGTGGGGAACACATACTTGACCTAGAGGTCAAAAAGGGTACTGGCATAGAAAAGCAAAGGTTGAAAAGAAGATTCTGGGAGTACAGAGATGACTCAGTGGAGGAAGGCCTCCTCCATGAAGACTGGACTTCAGATCTCTGAGCCCAAGGGAAATCCAGACAGAGTGGTGGCCACCTAGCAATCTCAGCTCTCCAAAGGCAATGGAAGCTAGCTAGCTAGAGCAACTAGAATCAGTGAGCTTCAGGCTCAGTGAGATACTGTGCCTTAGTACATACAGTGGGAAGACATTCATGAAGACAACCTCTGCCCTCCATAGATATATATGCATCATGAGCATGTAAACCCCTCTCCTGATCTCTGTGTGTTAAATACACACACACACACACACACACACACACACACACACACACACACACACACACCACAGAAAAGAAAATAAAGAAGAGGAAGATCACTCTATCTTTGCCTTGATGGCCACTTTGCCATTTGCCAATGGGAGACAGGATTTGGCCCATGGAGACTGCCTCTGCCTATTCTCCACTATGTACCCACTGCCTGCCCCTCTCCCATGTCCCATGCCATTAACCAGGGCAATTAAAGATTTTTCCACACGACTGCATGTGACAAATGGATGTTCCGGTCTCTTGATTTCTGCTAAGCAGAAGCTTCCAGCCAAGAGTCAACATGAGCCTGCTGCTTCAGCGTGGGTAGGGACGATTATTTCAACATGATTTTTGACAAGGAAATAAAACTCAAAAGGACTAATTTCCAGGAGCCTGTGGTGAAGTTGGAACGTGCACAGCTCTCCCGGGGCTGTCAGGGAAAAACTGCGGGGTGTTTAGCTGTGCTTTGGGTAGGTGACCATCTTATATTTGGGTGGGTGATATCTGCTGGGATGCCTGGATCAGAGCAAAAGCTCCATGTTCCTACCTTCTCCTCCCTTGATCCCTCCCTCCCCTATCCCTCTCTCTATTGTCCATCTTTTTGTCTGTTCTCCCTTGTCTTCCTCCTTCCATCTCTTTCTAGTCCGTCTTCCTCTCCTGCTTCTTTCCCTTCCTTTCACTTCTCTTTCCTTCTCCCTCTGTTCTTTCTCTCTTACTGTAGCTCTCTCTCTTTCCTCTGTTTTCCTAATGTCTCTCTCCCTCTCCTTCTTTCCTATGAGCTTTCTCTTTTCCCTTTTTGATTCTAGGGCCTTTAATTTAGCTTCTGAGACAGGGTCCCACTCCGCATTCCAAGCCAAGCTGGAACTCAGTGTGCTGTTGCTTCTGACTGCTCAGCGCTGAGGCTACAAGTGTACACCAACCTGCCCAATGCTTTATTACTTTCTAGATAAGGTCAGTCCATGCCAACTCCAAGGTCCCACCCTAAGCAAGGTGATGTCATGTTTTGGCTTCACAGCAGTACAGTCTTCAAGATCAGGGCACTGTTATTTTACAGAGAAAGAACTAAGCTTCAGAGTGGTTAGGGACCAATTGTATGTTTTGTTGAGCTCATTTCTGGGGTGGTTGTCAAAAGCAGGGGCCCCTTGGAATGAATGCTGCTAACAGAGCAGTGTGAACTCCTTGCTCCTCAGCCTGGTAGGCATATCTCATGTATCACCTGGGTGATCTCTGCTAAGCAGTACATGCGCCTGGACGCTGCGTTCAGAGTTCCTGTTTTGGTGAGCTCTGGTGGAGCTTGACATTTCCACGATTCTTGATTTTTGTCTTAAGTCTCCGAGAGTAATCATTCTTAAAAGTGTAGCAGGTTGAAGCTCTCCCTGGAGACAAGAGTTCCCGACACCCCCAAAATGGGTCTGAAAGTTTTCATTTCATGGAGCATGATGCCGATGGCTGCAGTGAATATTCAGAGCTGCTTCCCTGCAGGATGCTGGAGCTTATCCAAGGCAGCAGCTGCTGGACGGTGGGCTCATGGGCTCCCAGTGCTCAGCAGGCTTCAGTCTGCTTAGTGGAGGCTATGATAGGATTAGAGATGCTAGTTAGAGTAGTCTAACCAAATCCCAGCCACCCCTCCCTCCCAACTTGGGGTAGATACCACTCATTAGTTGATCCTGGTGCTCATTTAGCTGTGCCCTGGCTCGGTGCCCTTTCTTTTCTCTGCAGCACAGCCCTCATCAACACCACCCAAATAGTGATTGGTTTTGTGTTTGCTGAACTAGACAGACTAAGAGCACATCCTAAATCAAACCTTTGAAATGTGTGTGAGACTCATATTGCAACTTCACTGAGAAGCTCTTGGTCTTGGTTGTGGGTTAGAATCATTTAGGGTGTTGAAACAACAACAACAACAACAACAACAACAACAACAACAACAACAACTTACCTGCGGGGCCACTTGTACATAAATTGGATGCCAGTGTCTGGAGGCAGAATTGTGGCTAGGCAGCCTGAAGTATATTGTGTACGATTCTAAGGTACAAACAGGACTGGGAACAGGGGTCACAGGCATCTGCCTAGGGCACGTGCTGCTAGAAGCCCAACTGCCAACTCTTTATACTCCCAGCTGAAGATTCTGTTGCTCAGCAACCTCTTCCTGCATCCTTTCCCATCAGGCAGAGCAGAAGGGAACCCAAAAGCTACACAGTTACCTACTTTTGCTTCAAATACCTCCCTAGAGGAGGCTGGAATGGGTGGCAGCCACCAGTTTCAGAACTGTCAGAAGGAAGCCACACCCTCCCCCTTCCCCTGCCCCTATTGGGGTATTCCCCCAACCTCCCACCACCCACTCTCGTCTTCCCTCCTTGGCATTCTCCTATACTGGGGGATCTAATACCCTCAGGCCCAAGGGCCTCTCCTCCCCCTGATTTGCTCCATGAGTCTCAATCCTTTCATAGCAGCTAAGAACAGGACTTTTTTGTGTGTTTGCCAATGGACCTTATCTCTTGAGTTTTGTGTTTGTGTGTGTGAGTATATGTGAGCATGTGTGTATGAGTGAGTGTATTATGTGAGGGTGTGAGTGTGTGTAGAATGTGTGTGTGAGTGTGTGAGTGTGAGTTTATGTGAGTGTATGTATATGAATGTGTGTGTAAATGTGTATAGAATGTGTGTTTGTGAGTGTGTACATGTGAGAGTGTGTGTGTGTGTGTGTGTGTGTGTGTGTGACTGGGGATTGGACTCTAGAGCCTCACACACACTAGGCAAGGGTTCTATCGCTGAGTTACGTTCCCAGCTCATCTCTCTTATTTATATTTCAGCAGGAATATCTCTTCTAATCTCCCAGGTATGGGATCCCTGCTGGGCTGAGTCCTTTTTTTTTTTTTTTTTTTTTTTTTTTGCCAATAGAAATGTCTGGTCCATGTCTCCTCCCACCTTCCTCTTACACCTGCTCTCTTTCTCTTGGCCTCTGCTGCCTCCTTTTGGGTCACCGTGACAACCTTATAGCAGCCCTTAACTCCCAGACTCATGTCCCTTCTCTACATTTCTTTCAAGAACCTTGCTTGTAGTAGGGGTTTCTGCTTCCTGGCTACAGATGTCTATTGAGCACCTCTTACATTCCAGACTCAATGCTAAGTACCACATGTTTTGAAGGTAGCCTCACACCATCCATATGAATCAGTAGAAACTTTTCTCTTCCTCCTCCTCCTCCTTCTCCTCCTCCTCCTCCTCTCCCTCCTCATCTCTATTTTGCCTCTGAGGAGACACATTGGAGGTAGTCAGGAACATTATAAATGGTGGTAAAGAAATTCCAGTTGACTCTGGACTCTGAGTCCTTAATTGTGTGCACTGTCCTCAACTGCCACATATACTTGTTTGTTCCAGCCCCGTGGCTCTAGTACACATGCAGACTAAGGTCCTTTGGTAGTCCATAGACTTTTCCAGGCCTGTTCTAGCCCACTTACACAAGCTCATTTCCTTGCATCCCTCTACAGAGGAGATGGTTCAATGTGTGAACTCATTCTTTATCTCCTCTAACTTTTGCCCAAATCCTTGGTGACACCCAGCACCTAGAGGCCACACAGCTCCCCACACTTAGCATTCTTGACCCTTCCACGTGCTCTGAATTTCAAAAGTCCTTGCAGCACAATGGCATGTGCTCTGAATCCCCCTGGTGTACTTTAATATGAATCCAGTGTCCCATTACTTTTTTAAGTATTTCAGTGTTCATCCCCAGCAGGGCCATAAACCCTCTAGGACAGCAAGCGTGTCACCGACTTAGTTCAGTGTCCCACAGTTCCTAGTGTGCTTCAGATCAGAGTCGAGCATTTTGATTTCATCTCATCAGTGACAGCTGTCTGTATGTAGGATGACATATGTGGGGATGTGAGACCCCACCCCATCCCCTGGGGGCTGTTCTGCTAAGGTGCCCAATCCCTCAGCAGCTCTCCACACAGCTGCAATCGCTTGCTAGATTAGTTTTCCATCCTTCCTGGGAATCTTTTTTCTTCATCCATTTCTGGTTTTAAAGTTTGAGAAAAATGGAGACTTGGCGGTACACCAGGGAGGTTTAGGAGAGAAATGAGCAGTGAGACCTCCCCAGCCAAACCTGGCTGCAAACCTAGCACTGACTGCACAGGAATATAAATGACTTTCCAGTGGGATGGGTGGGACCCTGGGGATGCTCAGCAGTTGCCACATTTGCTCAGGAGCCTGGGCCAGCCCTTCGGAGTCTGAGTCTAGTGCAGCACTCAAATGGTCCCCTGGCCTGGGCCTCGGGCTGCTTGTTGTGCTTGATAATAAGGGTGAGTGGGTGATAAGCCTTACACTGAACTCTAAGCATGTTACCAGGTTCAGCATTGGTACTCACTGCATAAGATATGACACTTAGGATGTCTGCATGCCTCTGCTGCTTGATCTTGGACTCTAGGTCAATGCTATAGTATTTTGTTACTTGAAAGAAGAATTGCTGGGGTTACTGAAGCCTAGTCTGTGTAGGTTCTGGTTTTGTTTGTCTCTCTTTAGTAGATAATTTTAAAAAAATCATGGTCTTATCCCTAGTCTGCAAACCCTAGGTAGCATTTCTCACCACATTTGGCATAGTCTAGTTGGCTACCAGAATTAATAGCAATCTGGCTATCCAAGTCATCAGTGCTAAGGTCACTGCAGAGAGCTCAAGAAATAGCCAGTCACCTCTACATTTTGGCTCAGGGTGAGTCCTCTCATTGGGAGGACCTAAGGAAGTATGACTCTCCCATGTCCCTATTCCCCTATTCTGTTTGATGTGTTGGCTTGCTGGATCTGGTTCCTGTTTGTCACTCCTTCTCATGGAATCTAAGATGTGGCCCAGAGTGTGGCCAGGCCTGGAGAGACCCTTACAAACCCTCCCAGTACTCTGCATGGACCTGGCTTATGGTACTGTTTAAGCCCCTGGCCTGGGCCAGGGAACCATTTGAGGGCTGGCTGCACTGAGACTCAGACTCCTGGTGCTGGCCCAGGCTCCTGAGCAAATGCATATACTTAAAGCAAGAATCATATACCCCTCTGGCTTCTGGACCATTTCTGCAGTGTCTTCCAAGGGCTTCTTCATATAATGTTTGCTTTTCAGGATCCAATCCAGTGGTTTCTCTGGAAGCTGTGGGTGATGTCTAGAGACATTTGCAGTTGTCCTCTCAGGCCCAGAGACATAGTGCCAAGTGGGCATCACTGGAGCCTCTGAAGCTATGGGCCGAAAGTCATCTTCCTTTCAGTTAATTTTCTCACACATTTTGTCCCAGCAATGAAAAATGGGTGAATACAAATATTAGTAATAGTCATCAATTATTGAGTACTATGATCTGAATGCTATACATGTGTGGTATCTTTCATATTTAATAATTTCACAAGATAAACACGCTTAACCAGTAATGCAAGCAAGGTTTACTTTGCCAAATAGCCTTCACAGAGTCAGAGTCATAAGAGGCCGAAGTAGTATTTGGACCCAGGCTGCAATAGAAGGGACTTTTCACTGTGGATTCTGAGACTCAAGCTAAGAGAGTTATAATCAAGTTGAAGCCAGGAAGACTCGATGAGCAGGTTGTCTGGTTTAAGGGGAAAGGAGACGGGCAAGAATAAGCCAAGCCTCTGTGGGAGCCCTGGATATCAGGAGTGTGTCAGAGCTACCACTGGACACCAGCGTTCACAAGGAGGGGCTCCTGGGGGGCTCAAGTGTGAAGACATGGAGATGAGTTTCAGAAATGGGACAAGAAGGTGTCAAAAATGCTAAGTAGTTGCTACCCATCAGCCTCTTGTTTTTATTCTGAACAAGCTGTGGGCATGGGGCAGCAGGAATAAGGGAATAGGAAGCATGTTAAAGTAGGCTGTCTAGAGGAAGTCATGGGAGGATGGAGGAGAGGCGGGAGGAACAGTAAGGTGGCAGACAAATAGAGCAGCTTCAGTGTTGAGGTTAGTGTCCTGCATGGACTCGGGTGGGCTCAGTCACTCATCATGCCGTTGTGCATGAAGGTGCTTCAAGGTGTCTGGCCTTGTCTGGAGCAGGGGATTGAGAATGACAAGTTTCTGCTCTGGAAAGCCTCAGGAAGGCATCTTAAAACATGCATAGGCTGGCGTGTGTGTGTGTGTGTGTGTGTGTGTGTGTGTGTGTGTGTGTGTTTGTGTGTGTTGGACAGATCAACCCACCTACCTTGTATTTCATTTTAGAGACAGGGTCTCTCCTTGGCTGCCAATTAGGCAAGACTGGATGGCATGTGAGCCCCAGAGATCTGCCTGGCTCCAATTTCCCTGTGCTAGGATTAGAAATGCAAGCTCCTTTTATATCCTGCTTTTTATGTGAGGGCTGAGGATTGAACTCAGATTTCTGTACTTGTGGGGCAAGTGGTTTACTGGCCCTGAGATGTGTTTTGCTGCTGATTGCCAAAAGATTCTCCTCTGAGCCTGCTTCCTCCTCTGCAGAATGAACATAGTAACAACTGTCTATGCTGGGTTATTCTGGAATCAGAGCTAAAGCGTGTACAATACACCCAGATGTTCTAACAGAGTTCCCTTTCATCTTCCTTCCCCAGATTTAGAAACCAGACCACACTACTACTGGTGGGGCTGTGCACTCTTTTCCTGCACCATGAGAAAGCACATAGGTGTTCTTCATGACAGATGACAGGGTCCCTAGACTGCTCTGAAGGTTAGAAAAGAGTGGTTCTGCCAGCTGAGCTCCATATCAATGGCTGTGTGCCCTGGGCCTTGTGATGGAGGCCTACAGAAAGAAGACTGTGTGCTGCCTCTGTGGGCTGCAGGGTTCTATGCATCTGGAGGATCTTACTGAGGACCTGCCTGCTCACTGCATGGGCTCCGTGGCATTTTGGAGGTGGGACTATGCTTGTGGAGTTTGTTGACCATATATGTTCTTGACACCCATAAGAGACCAGGGTAAGAATTGGGGCTGGTGCCACAGATGAGCACCTAGAGAAGTACATGTGTCAATAGAGGTTGGAAGCTAGTGGGGCTCATGGTGAGGCCACCCCAGGAAGGCTATCTTTCTAAAATGCCATCTTCCTCACATGGTTCTTCCCTGCTGGGCAGTTCTGTTCCTTCCTTTGGGATCAATCCATGATAAGCTTCTATCTAGGAGACATTGGAAATCCTGGCATGTCAGCTGGGGGAGCCTCAGATCACCCACATGGCTTCCTTTCCCCTCCAGTTTGCACAGATGTTTGGGGACTATAAATAATAGTTCTCTCAGTGTCATTTCTGATGTGGTGTTGGATGAAGAAAATAGGATGATTCAGAAGGTTGTCCTGACCCCGTGTGTGTGTGTGTGTGTGTGTGTGTGTGTGTGTGTGTGTGTGTGTAAAGAGCTTGCTAGTCAAGTACATTTCACATTACACCTCTTTCTAGCTGTCTAGGTAGCCCTGGCATCTAAAGCCCAGATGAGGTTTGTTGGTTCTAGGTGTAGTTCACTGAGCTCACATCTAGTGATACACCACCATCTCTTGGTAAGTTGACTTGTGCCTTTTAGTAAAACTTCACATACAACTCAGACTTTACAGGACTCTGTTCAGTATTTCATAAGTCAGAGCAAAGCTCTTTTATTAAAACCTCAGTTGGCTAAAACTCATTTGAGTATCTTTACAATGCGACTTAAGTAGTATCAAGTTTGATCACATAGAGGATTCATTCATAGAGTCACTGGGAAACCCTGTCATATGGTTGTATTAGTCATTTTGTTGAAAAGCAGCTCACTCCAACCAATATCCACCAGTGATGGATCAAGAAACAAGTGGTCTACCCAAGCCCTTTGCACTGGTGCCAAGATACATTAGTGGCAGATTCCAGGATGTAAGCAGGCCTCCTTACATCTGAACCCCCTACAGCCACACTCTTACAGCCTTTTCTCTTTGGATCTTTACTGCCTGAATTTTTTTTTTTTTGGATGTTTTCCCCTTTCCAGGTTTCCCCTTCGGAAACCCCCTATCCCAATCCCCCTCTCCCTGCCTCTATGAGGGTGCTCCCCCACCCACCCAACCCACTCCTGGTGCTTCCAGGCCCCATGGTGGCTCCCCACTGGAATCTCTTTATGACCAGTACCATGTGACAGTGGCTGCTTGTTTTTATTCATCCTTATCATATCCAAGTTACAGAAGGAAGTCTCCTCTGGGGAATCAAATTCCAGCAAATTCTTTATCTAGCATCCTGTGGAAGTTCAAGAGTGCTATATAGCTTCGACTTTAGGCCTCAGTAGAGCCTTCTTTAAGATCAGAACTGTGACCAACTTGTGGCTGGAAAGAAAGAAGAGAAGAGAAAAGAAGAAGAAGAGGAGAGGGGGAGGGGGGGAATGGGAAGAGGAACTAGAGAATATCTTCTATGAGGCAGAAGGCAGGGCCAGTGAATAGAGTCGTCTGTGGTGTCACCTCTACTCAGTTGGTCCTTTCAGCACCCGTGACTCCAGCCAGTCAGCACAGCAGCTTCTAAACCAGGATGTTAAATTTGCAGGCTCGGGGTGGGATGAATGCTGTGTGCTTGTTCTTTTTTATTATTTAAATTGTTTGGGAATTTCATACAAGAGTACTGAATTTACAACATTCCACCCCTCACCCTCCCTCCTCCTGTCTAGGGGCTCTCATAAGCATGAGCTCTTCCACACGCACGCGCATGCACGCATGCACATGCACATGCATGCACACGCACACACGCACACGCATGCACACACGCACGCACATGCGCTTGGGATTGGATCGCCCATCGGGGAGAACACTTATTCTCTCTTCCTCAGTAGCCATTCATTGTCTACAGTTTTCCATCTTGGGATGGGGCCTTTTCCGCTATCCATATCGGCATGTCTACTCCTGTTATCATTATGCTTAGGCAACTATATGGTTGAGATTTCATGGGCCTAGCTTCCCATTATGTCTAGAAGACACTGTCTGCCAGCAGGTCCTCTGGGTCTTACGTTCCTTATGACTCCTCTTCTGTGGCTTTCCATGAGCCTTGGGGAGAGGGTGCCAATGTAGATGTATCAGGCTCCTCACAGTCAATTTTTCTCTGCATTTTATCAGTTGTAGATCTCTGTGATAGTCTCCATAGGTTTTTTTAAAAGCTTCTTTGATAAGGAGAGCTACATTTATCTGTGGGTATGCAGATATTATATACAGAATAAAGTTAGTAATTACTTTGGCTTAGAAAATAGCAGTACTAGAGCCTCCTTTAGGGTCTTTGGCTTCTATAGCAATGTAGGAGACTTTTTTGTTAAACACACTGAACCTCAAACTCCAAGCAGCTAGAAATACTAAGGTGCCTCCTATTTCCTCAGACCAGAGCTGTCTGGCACACAACAGAATCAGTTTGCCTGCTTTTTGCCTCCAAGGGCACCTTTGGTCTCCCATGTCATTGACTATGCACTTTGGAAATAGCTGTGGTTTCTAACACAGTGATGTTTCCTCTTCAGGGACCCTGGCCCCTAGTCTAGTTTCAACAATGACTAGCTCCATCCCAAGATGTGGTTTTTGTTTCTCCCTGTTTAATGGCCGGAGTGTTTGCATTTGTACAGGGTTTTTTAATGGGCTATAAGCGGTTGGCTCCGAGCAAGATTCTTGGTTCACAGCCAGGGCAACATGAAATGTTTGGGGAAGCCCGTGGGTTCTGTGGAGAGTTCAGGGCTCGTTTCTGCTGCACACATGGCTCATGCCAACCAGGCAGACAGGAAAGAGGTGCTTCCTTGGTGCCATCAGCCTGGCTAGAGGGTGGGTTGTGCCTCAGCAAGCAATAAGGGGGCTCCCTTTTCCATGGATATCTGGAGCTAGTTGTCTCAGATCAAGCCAGAGACTGTTTTGAGTTGTTCCTTAGCTCGTTCCAGAAGCAGTGGTGGGAACTCCTAATTTGCCTGCACAGAATGCTTGAGGTGGAAATAATTTCCAGAGATTTTCTCTTTCAGGCAAGACCATACCTAAGCTATCCCAGAAAGACAATTCTGCCCTGCGTTGCACTGCTCTGAAGAGACTGCTGTCCTTCCAACCAAAACTTTATTTTCTTTGTGTGTGTGGTACTGGAGATCAAACCTGGGTGCTCTTGTATGCTAGGCAGGCAATCTACCACTGAGCTAAATACTCCCAAAGTGTTACCCTTACTAAAAGGCTCTTCTCTTTCTTCCCAAATTGCCCCCTATATGACCTTGAGATCCTGTCTAGGGAGATCATCTGTTTGGCTACATCTCTGTTTGCTTACACATTTCACTATTAGCACTTTGGGGTACTGCCCAGCACTTTGAAGGGCTTTTCAAATGCTTCCATCTGAATGCCCACGGCATGGGCACATGTTTGCGTGTGTGCACACACATAGCCTGTGTGTTCCATTTAGACAGTCATCAGAAGTATGACATTCAAAATATAGCATTTAAATTGTTAAAAAATCATTACTTAGATAAATGTTAAAAATTATTAACACTGGGAAAATAGCCCCTTTGTAAATGTTTAGGGGTAAAATGAAGAAATTGAGAGTTTTAGAAGCTGCACATGCTTTCTGCTGGGATACCTAGGCCCTTTGGCTCACCAGATCACCTGAGATTGAGCATTCCAAGCCATGGACAACTCTTGGCTGTTGGAGCTGGTGAGCTGGAGTCTGAATTCTGCCTGTGCTGTTCCTAGCAGCCTGACCTTGAGGGTTTCCGGCAGCTTCTCCAGTCACTGCACAACCACTGAGCACCAACTTTGTGCCAGGCTTTGTTATATAGGAGCAGGGGCCATGGTATAAAAAGTCCTCATGTATAGTAGGTGGGTGGATCAGATAATAAACAGGAAAGCAAATAATAACATTTCGGCCTGTGAGAAATACCAGGAGAAAAAAGAAACAAGGTAGTGTGATTGTGTGTGTGTGTGTGTGTGTGTGTGTGTGTGTGTGTGAGACTGTGTGTAGGACTCTATAGTGTGATTCTGTTTGTGAGACTCTGTTTATGTGTGTTATGCAGGTGTTATTATGTGTTCCCCCTAAGTATGTGTGTGGATGACTCATGTGTGTGTGATTTTCTCTGATTGTGTATTTGTGACTCTGTGTGTGTCTGCATATGTGTGAATGCATTGTATTAATGTGTGTATATGCATGCGTGCATTAGTATATGAGCATGTATGTGAGCGCGTGTGTGTGAGACTTTTATATGTGTGACTGTATGTGTGTGAGTGCGTATGCTATGTGTATATTAGTATGTATGTGTGTGATGGGCATGTGTGTGTGATTCTGTGTGTGTGTGTTCCCTTACATGTACCCACACTATTTTGGCTAGTTTGGCCCTCACTACTCACGAGACCCCTATGAAGGATGATAGATTAATATCTCAGTGATAGGAAGGGCAGCTCTGAAGACTAACTGAAGTTAAGTACTCAGCACATAGTAGAAGTTTGGCATGAGCTAGTCAACTCTTTCTTCAAGAATCAAAGAGTGTGGCCAGCTCGATGGCTCTGTGGGTAAAGGCAAACAAACCTCACCTAAGTTTGAGCCCCTGGACCTGTGTGGCTGAAGAAGAGAACAGCTCCCACAGGATGTCTTCTGATTACACATATACCCTGGCATGTGTGCCTACACCTCCTTATACAAAATGAATAAATAAATATAATAAAAGTGTAAATAAGTAAAAGAATCACAGAAGTATTATTTTGAGCACTCAAAAAGAGATTTATGGTTTGTTAGATGTGATCAGAAGAATCTCATAGTTGTTCAACCGAATTGTGGAAATAATATAATTAGAAAAGTCTTTGACACCCCAAATTATCATATTTCTTTCAGTGATGACTGCTGAGTAGTTCTAGTGAATCAGCTGGGGTTTTCGCTGAATATACTTTTTTAAGTTTATGATTTTTATTTCAATGATAACTTGAAGATACAATTCTTTGAGTGATCTGAGTAAGGATTTAGTAGCTGAATATCTCCATTTCAGTGAGAAAGTATTGGTAGCATTTTAGTCCTCAGAGCTGGGTACCAGACCCTGAAGATTGTGCCCTGTAGAGGTCATGGCTTGCTCCCTTTGAAGCTGTTTTGTTCAGGTCATGCCTTTTGCTGGCTCACAATCACTCACTAGCAGTAAATATGGTGTGAGTTGTATTGATACTTCTCCACTGAACAGCATGTAATCATTGATTAACCTTGTAACTTGGTCCTCTACAGAATGGGCTAGCGCTTCAAAATGTGTTCATTTTCTAAAAGAAAAAATTTAAATGATGGTCTGTCATGCTCAAACTCAGAATAATCTAAGAGCACCTGTGGTCATATCTTTTGTATCTTTGTAGTTTTATTATTTATCTGCTGCATTAACACATTGGAGCTGGGGAGATGGCTTAGTTGGTAAATACCTTCGTAGCTTGCAAGCATAAAGACCTGCGGTTGGATCCTCAGAGCCTATGTAAAAGGCAGGTATGGTGGTACAGACCTGTGATCCTGGCTCCAAGATGGGAGGAGGAGAGAGACTGAGCTCTTGAATCTTGTGGGCCCTCTATCTGGCCTACTTGTCAAAGTTCTAGGCCAATGAGACTCTGTTTCCATAGAGATGGAATGTAAGAACTGACAAACAAATTAACCTCTGACCTCTACACGCACATCATGAATTTGCATCCCACATCCCACATGCAAATGTACATGGGTACACACAAATTATTCTTCATTTGAGTTTAATTTTTTTTTTTAGAGCTGTCTTTGTTCCATCTAAAACTTGTTTACGGCTGGGTCAGAGCAATAAGCCTAAGAAACTGGTAGCTGGTTTTGGCTAACAACCTGAGGTACGGTACACAAAAATAGAAATTATATTAGAATACAGTGATGTATACTCAAAATACTGTGGGCACCTAAAGTAGAGACCCACTGTCCTCACAGGGGGAGCTAGGGTGTTCTGCAAAGAAGGAATGAAACTCAGAATTTGGCAGATTTTAAAGATGAGCAAGTATTTGTCAGGTGAGGTAAAATTTGGAGCGGAAAGGTTTTCAAGGCAGGAGATATGGTTGTTTAAAGCTTGGTGTGGTTGAGTGACATAGTAGGAATAGGATGTGCTGGCAGGGGAGGCTACGGGGCTAAATGGAGGCCAAGGAGTGAGGGCTTTGGGTAATTGGACTCTATTTCAGATGCAAAGAGGCTCAGAGAGGCCGGTCTGCATGGGGTTTGGATGCTGTGATTTGCAGGAATGATTCTTAAAGTAGAGACAGAGTTTAGGATGGCTGGGGGCAAGTCTAAGCAAATGGAAGTGGAACCTGACTAAGCTATAGGCTAAGAGGATAGGGAGATGCATGCCGAGTCTAGCAATGTCTCTGAACAGAACTGACTGAAGCTTGTGTCCATGTGGAGGAAGAGGGGAGTCTGAGACCACCCATTCTCCTGGAAGACTCCGCCACAAAGTCCATTGTTAATACTGCAGCATTTCCCCTGCTTTGGACAAGGTGAGTAGATTACCACGAATGGCTCCCCAACTCTTGAGTATGGAGAGAATGGAGAGAAGCCAGCAAAAAGGGAACTAGAAGTTTAGGAGAAGAACCAGTGAGGTGGTCCCAAGGTCAAGAGGAGAGGAAGTTTCATGCAGAGAGCATAGCTAGGGGTCAAATTCTGAGTGACTTGCTTTGGAAAATAGAACTATCATTCGGATAGTCAGTTTCCATCATCCGGGTAAATGGAGCAAGGGGAATAGTAGGGGCATCATGGATTCCCAGCCAAGTGACTGAGCAGAGAGAGGAGATCTCTGACATTTCACAGATAGGCACACTTGGTCAAGTTGTCGTCTGTCCGTCCATCCATCTCTACACCTATCCACTCGTCTATTTATCCTAACGGTCCATGTGTACACACACACCCATCTGTCTACCCAGCCAGATATCCTCTCAGCCCTCTGGCCCATCCACCAGCCCATCCATTCATTCACTCAGCAGTTCCCTAGGGCCCACCAGATGACAGGTTGTGGCTGAGATGAGAATGTGTGGAATATAAAGATAAAATAAATCATAAGTTGCCCTGAGGAGCTTGTGGTGTTGCTGAGAAGATAATTGCACCAAAGATAATTAGTGCCAGGCGTTAAGCGCTTTGGAAAAGAATGTGCATAATGGCTCTGGAAAAAACGGGAGAGGACCATTCGGCAAGCATGGAAAATGTCTATTCACAGACAGAGGGGAGGAGAGAATGCCTTTGAACTGAGAGGCCAGTAAAGGCCAGAGAAAGGAGCATGTCCTACTTCCTGCATGTTGGTTGGAAGTGGTGATAAGAATTGAGCCGGAAAGGAAGGCTGAGGCCAGATTGTCATTGTTTGAGATAGTTTTCAGTGTAGCCTTGGCTGTCCTGGAATTCACTCTGTAGGCTGGCCTCGAACTCAGAGATCCATCTGCCTCTGCCTCCCGAGTGCTGGGATTAAAGGTGTGTGCCACCATCACCTGGCAAGGCAAGATTTTTAAAAGGAATAGACTATGAGTTAATTTGGCGTTCATCCTTTAGAACATGGGAGCCCAAGGGTCCCTGCTAAGCAAATGAGTAACAGAATAGGGCTGGATTTCAAGAGTAAACTTTGGTAACATGGTAGTTCTGAATGTGCCGTGGGATGGTCTGAGGCAAGGAATCTAGTTATGGTCCCATTTCAGTCCACCTGCCTGTCTCATTGAGCAAGTAATCAGTGAATATTTACTGTGTATGTACACAGCTCTATATTAGACATTGACAAAATCCAGGAAAATATGACTGTGTGTGTGTATGTGTGTGCATTTGTGTGCATGTGCATGAGGGTTGTCAGAGGTCAATACTGAGTCTTTCGCTGAGCTGGAGCTGACTGATTCAGCTAGGCCGTCTCTCTGCCTTTCTGATGCTAGGCTTTAGGCACTCACTTCTGCAGCTGGTGGGATCTGGGATTCTGAACACTGATCCTCATGCTTGCTTGGGAAGCACTTTACTACAGCTTACCTCCCTAGCTGCACAATGCACCTTTCTTATGAGGATCTTTCTGATCCTTGGAGCCTTGTAGAAAGCAATGCTGAATATCCAGCCAGCCGTGGGTAACCAAGTCACCCCGCTCTCCAGCTGCAGGTTGCCACTCCCAAACTGGCCTCTCACCACTTTATTTTATACATTACTCGTTGTTTTTGCCATCTTGGCTGGCTTAAGTTGCAAATAGGAAACTGCCATGGAGAGTGTCAGGCCAAATAGGCTATCCACCGCACCAAAGAATACATCCAGGCTCTTCGCAGTAACATCTGCTTCTGTTTCCCAGTAAGTGCTCAGCACATAGGGCGGGCTCAGTACCCGGGCACATGCTCCGAGTTATGATCTAGTTATAAGGGAGGACAATTTTCATGTGGCTGGTGATGAGAGCGACAGGTCAATTTCAGAAGCGGGGAGTGTTTCCTGTTATGGAGATCATATCCAAATATTTACTGCATTGCATCGTTCGGACGGGCCCTGCCGTTGAATTCAGCAGAAATACATTTAGGATTCCCTTGCATTTTGAAGTGAAAACTGTCTCCTTTCCTGGCAGGAGAGCCCTAGGCACATGCTAAGGTTCCCTCTCTTACTCTTGATACTTGAGGCAGATTAATAAGTGTCAAGGAATGTATGTACTCTTCCAGGAAAATCCAAAGCCTGAAGGTGGCAGAAGGCATGTCTGTCTCAGGCAAATCCAGTCAGGTCATTTGATCTATAGGGCTGTCAGAGCCACAGACATGCTAGTCACAAGTCACAAAGTGAGCAGGAACAGCCTTGGGTCTACAAGATGGTATCTCCACCCATAGTTCCCCTCTCTCTGTCCCATCTTTCATTTTTCTAAGGCTCATTGGCTGCTCAATCTCCTTACCAAGAGTATATTTTCTAAAGTATTCTCCCTGCATTGGTTTCATGTTAGGTAGATAGGGTCACACAAATGTGTTCCTGTCCTATGTCATAGACTTAGAACTGGCTTCATATGGAATGGCGGAAGTAGAAGTAGGAGGCTTGAAGGTGATACTATGACATGGCTGGAATATTTGAGGTTGAAGGAAATAGCAACAAAGGATAGAGGTTCAAAGCCTGGAGGGTGCGCTCTGTTAAACTTCCCTATTTGTTGAGTCTCACCTGAGTGTATCCGGTGGCCAGCGATTCTCTCAAACCAGGGGATCCTGTTGAAGAAGCATATCCCTAGGGAATCTCGTTTGTTAAGTTTGGTGTGAAAGCCAGGCACCTGCGTTTCCCAGTGCTTTGTGGGTGGGTTGTACTATAAGTCACCTTGAGGAATCACCCTTGAGGGACACAGCACAGGACTAGAAGTAAAAGAACAGGGGCATGCCTGTATTATCCTCCAGTACTTGGTTCAGAACATTATGCTCAATAACATGTATGTGGATGAGTGTGGTGGAGCCGAAGTCCCTGAGGTTTTGACTGTAATGATTCTCCACAGAGAGTGCTCAGGGCTACAGAGAGGACCTAGAGCAGGGCAGACAGAGCATGAGTCTGCAGCACACCTAAGCTGACACCCATTTGATGGCTTGAGCCTGGCTGCGTGTCTTTGGAGTTCTCTTCTGTACAGCTCCTGCTTTACTTAACTTCCTCTTTCTCCTGGCTTCCTATTCTTTCTCCTGGCCTCCATTCACTTCTCCTCATTTGCTTGTAATGCATTGTTACATCTGCTCCTGAAATGCATTTGTAGTATGCATTCACAATAGTAATTAACCACTGGAAGGGTTTTTATCCCATCAAAATTGAGGGGTTTTGCTATATTCTTCCATATTTTTCAACTGTTCTTGCTCCCCCTCTCCTTCCCTCTCCCTCTCCTTCTGCCTCTACCTCTCCTTCTCATCCTCCCTTTCCCTCTGCCTCTGTCGTCTTTGTGCATATGCGTGCATGCGTGTGTGCTTGTGTGTGTGTTGAAAATGCATGTGGAACATATGGTCACTTGATCTTCGACAAAGGAGCTAAAACCATACAGTGGAAAAAAACCAGCATCTTCAACAAATGGTGCTGGATCAACTGGAGGTCTACATGTAGAAGATTGCGAATTGATCCATTCCTATCTCCCTGTACAAAGCTCAAGTCCAAGTAGATCAAGGACCTTCACATAAAACCAGATACACTGAATCTAATAGAAGAGAAAGTGGGGAAGAATCTCGAACACTTGGGCACAGGGGAATTGTTCCTGAACAGAACACCAATGGCTTGTACTCTAAGATCAAGAATTGACAGATGGGACCTCATAAAATTACAAAGCTTTTGTAAGGTAAAGGACACTGTGAATAGTGCAAAATGGCAACCTACAGATTGGGAAAAGATCTTTACCAATTCTACATCTGATAGAGGGCTAATATCCAAAGTATACAAAGAACTCAAGAAGCTAGACGCCAGAGATCCAAATAACCCTATCAAAAAATGGAGAAGTGAGCTAAATAGAGAATTCTCAACTGAGGAAACTCGAATGGCCGAGAAGCACCTAAAGAAATGTTCAGCATCCTTAGTCATCAGGGAAATGCAAATCAAAACAACCCTGAGATTTCACCTCACACCAGTCAGAATGGCTAAGATCAAAAACTCAGGTGATAGCAGATGTTGGCGAGGATGTGGAGAAAGAGGAACACTCCTCCATTGCTGGTGGGAATGCAAGATGATACAACCTCTCTGGAAATCAGTTTGGCGGATCCTCAGAAAAATGAACATAATACTACCTGTGGACCCAGCTATTCCACTCCTGGGCATATACCCAGAAGATGCTCCAACATGTAATAAAGACACATGTTCCACTATGTTCATAGCAGCCATATTTATAATAGCCAGAAGCTGGAAACAACCCAGATGTCCCTCCACAGAGGAATGGATACAGAAAATGTGGTCCATTTACACAATGGAATACTACTCAGCTATTAAAAATAATGACTTCATGAAATTCGTAGACAAATGGATGGATCTTGAAAATATCATCCTGAGCGAGGTAACGCAGTCACAAAAGAATGAACATGGTATGTACTCACTGTTAAGAGGTTATTAGCCCAAAAGTTTGAAATACCCAAGAGTCACTTTGCAGCAACAGTAGTTCTGAGTGTGACGTCCCAAATGAAGGGCTTGGAGAAAGGACTGAAGGAGCTGAGGGATTGTGCAGCCCCAGGGAGGTAGCAACAGTGGCAACTGGCCTGACCCCCGATACTTCTGGAGACTGATCCACCAACTAAAGAATACACATGGAGAGACCCATGGTGCTGGCCACAAATGCGGCAGAGGAGGGTCTTGTTAGACATCAGGGGGAGGAGAGGCCCTTGGGCCTGAGGGTGTTAGATCCCCCAGTATAGGAGAATGACAAGGAGGAAAGACGAGAGTGGGTGGGTGGGTGGGAGGGTGGGTTGGAGAATATCCCTATATTGGCAGGGGGAAGGCGGAGGGAATGGGGAGGTTCCAAAGAGGAGATCTGAAACATTTGAAATGTAAATAAAATATGAAAATAAAAAAAAATGCATGTGGAAACAAAGATTGATGTTGAGTGCTTTCCTTAATCGTTTGCCACTTTATGTTTTGAGACAGGGTCTCTTACTGAACTTGATGTTCACAAATTTAGTTAAGCTGCCTGAGCAGCCAGCTCCAGGGATGCTTCTGTCTTTGCCTTCCCAGCACTGAGATTACAGATGTGTGTTGTCATGCCTGGCTTGTATATGGATGCTGGGGATCAAACTCAGGTCCCCATGCTTGTGTGGCAAGGCACTGGTCTATCTTCCCAACAGTCCTTGAGACTTTTGTATTCACTTTGTGTTGATATTAATTGCATCAATATTAATGCTGACAAATATGATTTGCATCCTTTTGTATTGTGTCAGCATAGGCAATTATGATGTGAGATCAAATTATTTACTTAGAGACAGACAGACAAAAAACTGTAAGTGATGTCCTCGGTTGAAGTAATCCGACTGGAGATTTCTCTACCTCTCTGAGCCAGGGTCCAGCCAGGGTCCCTGGTAAAATGACCTAGGTGAGCTGCCAGCTGGTAGGCCTGCAGTCCTTTGCTCTCAGCTTTCTGAAAACGTTTCTCTGGCTTCCAACTCCAACGTGTCTTTTTCTTTCTTCTTTTTCTTTTTTTTTAAATTTATTTTTCATACTTTATTTACATTTCAAATGTTTTCCCCTTTCCAGATCTCCCCTTTGGAACCTCCCCATTTCCTCCCCCTCCCCCTGCCACTATGGGGGTATTCTCCCACCTACCCACCCACCCACTCTCGTCTTCCCTCCTTGGCATTCTCCTATACTGGGGGATCTAACACCCTCAGGCCCAAGGGCCTCTCCTCCCCCTGATGTTTAACAAGACCCTCCTCTGCCACATATGTGGCCAGCACCATGGGTCCCTCCATGTGTATTCTTTGGTTGGTGGATCAGTCTCCAGGAGTATCAGGGGGTCAGGCCAATTGCCACTGTTACTGCCTCCTTGGGGATGCAAACTCCCTCAGCTGAAGACCCAGCTATTCTACTCCTGGGCATATACCCAGAAGATGCTCCAATATGTAATAAAGACACATGCTCCACTACATTCGTAGCAGCCATATTTATAATAGCCAGAAGCTGGAAACAACCCAGATGTCCCTCCACAGAGGAATGGATACAGAAAATGTGGTACATTTACACAATGGAATACTACTCACCTATTAAAAACAATGACTTCATAAAATTTGCAGACAAATGGATGGAACTTCATCCTGAGCGAGGTAACGCAGTCACAAAAGAATGAACATGGTATTCACTGTTAAGTGGATATTAACTCAAAAGTTCGGAATACCCAAGAGTCTCTTCACAGCAACCATTGAGCTGAGTGTGAGGTCCCAGATGGAGGACTTGGAGAAGGGACTGAAGGAGCAGCGTGTCTTTTTCTAGTGTTTTCTTTAGGGTATTGGCTTGGTTATGTGGCTCAAACCAAACCTACTCTTTCTTGTCTCTTCTGGAACAAGACTTTAGAATGTAAGAGACTTGCCTATGACTCTGTTTCCATGAAGAACAGATGGGAGGCTTAAGTTTTAGCAGGAGAAATAGAAACCAGTGAGGTGGGACATGATTTCGAATCAGTGCCAAAGCCAAATATATTGAAGGTGTTTAGAGTGGTGCTGAGTTAGGGGCTTCCTGGTGGCGAGGAGATATTTGTGGGCTCTTCTGTGAAGCACGATGACCATCCATCTTAGTTTAGTCTGTGCCTCTTACCCCCCACCCCACAATCTGCTCCCAATCTTTCCCCCTTTAATCTATTTATTTGTATTTATTGAGCAAGCAATATTGTAACCATGGCTGAAATTTTTGAAATTACAAGAAAACTCCCAGACTCAGCTTTGGTACCAGGTCAGATGTTTTCATTTTTCCACGCCCCCCTCCAGACTTTGTTCAGAGGCAAACAGAACCTTTACATTAGTATAATCATGGTATAATTTCAAGTTTGTATTTGGCATTTTTTAAAATTTATATTATGTTACAAGACTGCTTATTGCATTGTATTGTTCATGATTATGGTGTTTTGTTGAATCATGAAACCCTAATTTTATTTGACCATCTTTCTATTTGGCCTTATGAATTTATGCCTTCTACAATGTGAGTGTGGTGGTATATGGTTATAATCCCAGTACCCAGAGCTCTGGAGGATCGTGAGTTCGTGCCCAGATGTATAGTGTTTATATAGTTTAAGGCTAGGCTATATAGTAGGACTGTCTCCAGAAAAATGGGGAAGAGGTGGTGATGCTAAAATAAAGCCTGGCTGTGACGGAACTTGCGTGTGCTTTCTTCTGTTCCAGAGCCAACCTATCACCTGTCCTGCAATCTCTGATCCATGCAGCCTCAGTGTGTCTCAGTTCTTGGTCCTCTGGTTACTCTGGTTTAACTATTGTTTCTACATAACTCAGTCTGGACTTCTTTCATGCTTATGTTTCTGACAAATAAAAACCAGTCACTCTTCTTTTAAAATTTATTTATTTGCATGTGTGTAAGTATGCATATATATGTGTATGCATATGTGTGTATGTATGTATTGTATACATATGTGTATATTTATAAGCATGTGTGTATGTGCATTTATGTGTGTATATGTGTATATACATGTATATGTTTGTGTATGTATGTATGTATGTATGTGTCTGCATACCATAGCACATGTGTGGAGGCTAGAAGAATTGCTTTTCTGCTTCCATTATATGGGTTCTAGTGATTGAACTTGGCTTGTTAGGCTTGGTGGCAAGTACCTTTGCCTGAGCCTCCTTTCTGGACGTCCCAGTTTGCTTCTCTGATGCTGTGATAGAATGCTAATATCCTGGGGAGAAAAGTGTTTATTTAATCATACTTCCAGATCACAGTTCCTCTCAGAGGGAAGTCAAGGTAACAGCTCAAGGCAGAGACCAAGAAGCAGGAGCTGAGTGAAGCAGATGAGAGACAAAGGGTGTTTACCGGATTGCTATCCTATGGCTTGCTCAGCCTGCACCATCCATAGTGGGCTAGGCTCTCCCACATCAATCATCAATCAAGAAAATACCCCACTATCACACCTACAGGGCAATCTGATTGAGGCAGTTTCTCATTTGAGATTCCTTCTTCCCAGGTATATCCAGGTTTGTGTCAAGTTCACAGAGACAAACCAGTACAGTGGTCCAGTCCGGCCACATCTCTTTTGGCAAGCCCCCAGAGCTGCTTTCTCTCCTTCACGTCCTGTGCCAAAGGCAGACCTGGTTCATTTCATATCATGCTGGTTACCATGTTTTGTGTGTATAAATCTGCCATCATTTAGATAAAATGTAGAGTTCTTTGCTGCAAGCCACAGAATAGAGAATGCAAGGGACACCAAGCCAGGATGAGTCTGAGATGTAGGTAGGATGTGGGTATCAACTAGGACAACGCCAGCACAAGATGGTCTCAGAGCGTACACAGATCAAGAGAGCTCATACTAGAGCAGAGGACCTAAACCCACTGGTCTCTTGGTCACTCTGTAGGAGATAGCAATTCTAGTTGATCTACTCTGTCTACCTTGGCTTCAGCTAGCTGTCTCCTGAGTACTTTCCCAATGCCTTTTATGCAGCATGGAGACAGATTTCCTAAAGGGTCAGAAGGAAGGGGCTGCCAGGTTATACTACACACATCTTCCCATGTGTATAGATTTATACTCATCTCTGACTGGCATTAAACAGCCTTCTAGATGTCTGAGCTGAAGTGACGTTAGTTACATCATCCAGAATCTTTGAGGAACTTCAGTCTCCCTTGGCATTATCATAGCTCCACTGTTGTGCATCCCAAGTGCTGTTCAGCTGGGATGTGGCTGACCACCTACTTTTCTCATGTCTCTGAGTGCCATCCCTTCCTTCCACCCCGTTGCTCTTGCTCCTTAGTGACTGTTCACTAAGTCAGAGGTCCTGTAGTGCTGTAGTGTTTGCCTCGTACACACGAGGACATGAGTTCTAGCCCTAGAATGCACAGACAAAAGCCAGGCATGGTGGAATGCATTTGCGATTCTAGTGCTGGGGTGGTGGAAATGGATTGATCCCTGGGCTTGCTAGCAAGGCATCCTAGCCAAATTGCACGGGGAGGGGGGGTCCTAGAACACCCCAGTGAGAGATCCTGTCTCAAAAACCAAGGAAATAAGGTGGATGGTATCTAAGGAACGACACTGAGGTTGATCTCTGGCCTTTACATGGACATGCATATACATGCATATACACACACACATACAGAGAGAGAGAGAGACAGAGAGACAGAAACAGGGTCAGGCAGACAGATAGATAGACAGGGACAGAGATAAAGACAGCTCCTAGAATATGACCGCATAGTTTTTTTGTTTGTTTGTTTTTGTTTTTTTTTTTTAAAAGGAAGAGGACCTCTGAGGGCTTGTAGAATTTTATTTGATAGATCTCTCCCTAGACTCTAGCCCTCACCCCATGGGAGACTCATCATATTCTCCAGAGAAGGGTCTCAAAGGTGGTATATGCACTTTTAACATGTCCATTCTTTAACTCTGTTATTCTACCTGAAAACCTTCCTGTTCACATCCTTGAAAACCCCCAGTGGAGTGGAGAGAGTGCCCTGTTGATCCAATAGTTGGATCTGCTTCTTAAGCATTGTAAGACTTTAGACTTGTGCCATTCATCCTCCCAAGAAAGGGACATAGAAGCATGCCCCCTGCCCCTGCCAGGTGGGAGTGTTGGATGTCCTACTTAGTCACCCAACAATGCTGATGGAGTAGCATTAAGTCTCTGCATTTTCAAAGCTGCACATGCTAGACCATGGGATTGATCTATGAAGTGGGGATGGGAGCCATAGAATGCATCCTGTGAGAATCAGGCTCTAAGCTGTGTTGAGTGGTTTTAGCACATGATGATACGTTTGCCCCTCCCCTTTGTTTTAACTGTTGTGACCCTCTGGCTTTCCCCTGTCCTTCCAGAGGAGGCTTGAACCTTTTCCAGAGATGCTGACACCATTCCTGTGGGTGTCAGCACCCACTCCTACCTTTGCACTCACATGCTGCTGTTTTCTACATTGGGAGATGGCTTCTGCTTTTGCATATTCCTGTTTTCCTTTTCTGATCATTTATGTAATTTTACCGAAGGTTTCCTTAGGAGCCACCAGTCTCTGAGGATGGAGTCGTTTAACAGTAATCACTCCAGTTTTAGTGCGCTTCTGTTCAAATGTGCATTCCATCCCTCAGATGTCTCCAGAGATGTCTGGGGATCACCACAGGAGCAGCCTAACTATCTGTGAGCTGACAGAAATATTGCAAACACTCTAATTTGTTTGATTTCTCCAGGGTGCTCAATTAGATAATACAACTAAAGCAATCAGCCTTTGGTTGGCCCAGGTTCCACACTGAATAACTTGTGGTTGTTATTCCTGTTGTTACTGAGCATATTCTAATAGGCCCAGCTTTCCAGCTGCTTGTGATGTTGATGATCCCCTGAGGCAGCCATCTGGTGACACAAAGCTGGTAGAGGTGAGCAGGTGGGTGATGGAGCCATAGTGGCTTCTGTTCTTTGCATTCTCTCCTCTTTGCTTGGCACAGAAAGATTTTCCAGTTGGGCTCTTCTGGTTGACAGAGCCAGAGAACTCTTAAGCCCTATTAAGTAAAATAAACCGATATGAAATTGCAGCATTGTAGATCCAATCTGGTGAAAGAGCAATTTTTCTATGCTTCAACCTCATGCTTAGAGATAGCTTCAAACAGATTTCTTATATTATCTTCTCATTTTGTTTTTCAACAATTAACATGTTATAGAAACTATTTTAAAAGGATAATTACATTCCATTATATAGAGAAGGTACCTTTCAATATTTAGGACATGTCTGGACTCACCATAGTTATTTCCAGTTTGTTCTTTTCATATAATGATTTGATATCAACTTTGTATATGTGTGTGCATAATATGTATGTAATATTATGTGATAGTTTGAGTATAGCTAGCATAAACTCTGGAAGGTAGACTATACTATTAAAACCCAATTTGGGAGTGCCTGTCTGGACTTTCACTGTGGAAAGTCATGGAATTTCAGGTCACTCCCTGTAGTAATCACACTATAAATTTGAGAATTCATGTCGGCAGAATAGGATGGAATGTGGTTTTATGTTCCCTCCCCACCAGGATCTTGCCCAATTTGGCAACCGGATGCTAAATTAGGGTGGGATTAGTTGAGGGAAGTGGTCCCCTGTGTGGCTGCATGTCTAGTGGAATGTTACAGAAAGCATATTGGTTATCTGTTAATAAGAGACTGGGAAGAGGCAGGCAGCATATATCCCCAAACGTATCAGAAAAATCTTCTGGTCTTTCTGTGTTCCTTCACCCCTAACCTTCCTTCCACTAGAAGAACCATACATGTGGAATTACCCCGCCTTTTACTCTTGTTTTCCACCAACAGTACCAGCAGGGTGGCAGTAGGCAGGGTGGCAGTTGCATGCAGGAAGAAATCCCCTGGGAACAGAGAACCAGATTTTAGATCCATATATGCCTCTCACTAGCCTGAAACCATAGCATGTCACAGTTTCTCAGGACCTCGGTTTCTTCCCTAAGCACTAAACAGAATAGCACCAACCTCCCAGATGGCTGGTGGGAAACTGGGGAAGGGGTGGTTCTGAAAACGTGACCTGAGTGGGGAGTGCTTGTCTCTGTCCTGCCGTGGATGTGGATCTGACTTACATGTACATCTGTCCAGCAGAGAGAACTCATGGCCAGAGCCACTGGCATCTCTCCTTCCTTGTCTTAGAAGTCCAGTGTTCTCTCACTACAGACTCGACGGCATAAAACCAGAGAGATGAATTTCCTCAGAGTTCTGCAGACCAGATGTCACCAGATATGTGTGCTTTCCCAAAGCTCTGGGTAGAGAGCCATTTTCTGCCTCCTCAGCATTTGGTGGCTCCGCGGGCCCCTGTGGTTTTGACTACATCCGGGTACTCTTTGCTTAGGTGGTACATTTCCTCAGTGCCGGGCCTCCCTGCTTCTCAGACCCCTCCCGTCCCTGTTTCTTTGTCTTGTTCTGTTTATAAACTCTCTCTCCTGGTGCTCAGGGCAGTGAGAGTGGGCTGAGGGTACTCACTTACTCTGGCTGAGGTCGGAACAGGGCCCTCTCCCTTAGCTGCTGTTAGTCATCACCCAGCCCCGCCTCCTCTCAAGTCTGTCTTATTCTCGTTTTGACCCTGTCTTAGCCCGCTCACACCACATCACCTGTATGCTTGGTTTGGCTCTCGGAATGTAACTTCCCTAAGTCATTTGAGCTCTAGCTGAGCTCTGCTAGTGACTTTAGTGTGGTAAACCCCTTACCCATGTCCTGGCTGCTGCTTTTATCCCATCCTAACCTGGTTACTTTCAGAACCTTCTGGAGTCAACTTGAGCCATAAAGATCATCTCAGGCCACTCTATACTATACTTTTGTTAAAGGAAGGTGACCTCAAGTCAGTAGCTTCATGGTGACTGATTGCTTGAGGCAAGAACTCTGCTTAAGAGCTGAGCCCTGGCTTTTAGTGACCAGGGGACTGCTAGAGTGCTTGCTCATGCTTACTAGGCAGGATCCTGGTCATTTCTCACATTCACTTTTTGAGGCAGGCTTAGTGCCATCACTCATGGGTGACTTCATGCGTGACACCATGTCGCATCCTGGGAGTCAGCTCTGTCAGGTCTGGTCCAGATAATTCTCCGACTGCCTCACCACTCAGGTTCTGAGGAAGCAGAGGAAGAATACACCCAGTGAGAACTCTGAGCTGCCAAAGGCAAGGTCAGTGAGAACACAAATGTGTGAAGAGCCAGGGTAATCTGTAGGCATCTTGGCACTGTATAGATAAGCCCTTGGCTTGCTGAAAAGAGTATGTATCCTACAGAAAGCCATTGATTTGCTCAGTCTTTGAAAGACAGGAAGGATGTGATAGGATGGTGGTTCTCAACTGATGGGTCACAACTCCTTTGGGGGTTACAGGGGTCATCTAAGACCACTGGAAAACACAAGCATTTACAGTATGATTCATTACAGTAGCAAAATTACAGCAACACAAATAATTTTATGGTTGGGGCTCACCACAATATGAGGAACTGTGTTAAACAGGTACAGCATTAAGAAGGTTGAGAACCTTCTAGAAGGGTGTTCTAGCAGGATGCTTTGGAAGGGCAAAAACATCTGTCAGCTGGGAAGAGAGCAGCAAGTGCCAGAACATGTAAGTTTTGGAGAACTGGTTATGTCTGAATCCAGTACGGTAAAGGGGGAGTAGCCATATAATGTCTCTGAGCCTCAGTTTCCCTTTCATAAGGTGAGATTGGTAGACAGGTATAAGACGCAGATTATGTATGCAATTACATACTCATAGGTGCTTAGCAGTCACAGTACTGGCTAGAACTCTCTGATTTCCTCTGGGGGCCTTTTCAAGCTTCCGGCTTCAGCCAGCCAGCCAGCCAGCCAGCCAATGCAGCCAGTCCCTCCTAAGAGCCTCATCATCATGTACTGGCCTGCTGCTGTTGGGCTTAGGCTACTTTGTGTGGATCTGGGTGTTTTCCTCTTTGTCCTCAGTGCCTGGTATGGTTAGCTTGCTAGCTTGACAGTCTAGAGTCACCTGGGAAGAAAGTCTCAGTGAGACATTGTCAGGATCAGATTGGCCTATGGGCATGCATGTCCAAGGAGGGTTTTCTTGGTTATATTTACTGATATGGGATGGATTAGCTCACTGTGGATGACACCATTGCAGAGTTTGGGCCCCGGGCTGTATAAGATTGGGAAAAGTGAGCTCAGTGGTAGATGTGTGAATTCATTCATTTTTTTCCTCCACTCTGGGGCGTGGCTGTCACGTGATTCAGTGCTTCAGTGTCCTGCTGTTTTGACTGCCCTATTATAATGGACCTGGAATTTTATCTAAAACAAACCTTTCCTCCCCTAAGTTGCTTATTGTCAGGGTATTTTATCACAGAAACAGAAATGAAGTAGGAGACCACCTGACTCTGAGCCAGGTATACAGCTGGTGCTCAGATCATGTCTGTGTTGAGGCAAAAACATAGCTGTCTTCTCAATGGAAAGAAGAGATAGTTTATTCTGAAGCAAATATAAGTGGCCATGGTTCAGGAAAACAGATTCAGGTTATCCCAAACACCATGTTCAAATGTTTGTGATGTTTTTATAGCAACTGAGAAAAAAATCACGGTAACTTTAAAAGACATTGGTGGAAACATCAGTAGATGGGTCACAACCATGTCTCTGCTATAAGCCTAAAATGTTATCTAATGACATTCTTAGCCTTCAGGTGGTAGAAGCTAGGAATGTCTATAGCCCCAAGGATGTTAGGTCAAATTCAGAGGTGAGCAAGGAGAGGCTACTAAGGGGAGTAAACGGGAACCCAGGGTAATTTGGAGTCCGGCACTGCTACATTCTGGGTCTCCAAAACCACAGAAGGTCTGGTCAGTCACTCGGTCTTGCAGAATCTTTAACATGTGTGCAAGCTTTTTTCTTGGAACTTTAGTTCACATCTGCATAACAAAGGATTCACTGGAGCTGCTCTTAGCACAGTACCTAGCATGTCAGGTCTCTAGAAGGCCTAGCTAGAGCTTGCATGCTGTGTTGTTTCCCACTCCTGGTGTGTATGGAAGCAGGAAAATGATCATGATTGTTTGCTAACAAGTTCTTAATACCAAACACAGACAAGCTCACTTATTTCCCTGTGACCTAGACAGCATTTGGACTGTTCTTTTATCAAACGGACTAGCTTCGGAGGCGCAGAAGCTTCTTAGCCACTGTTAGGAGGAGATGGTAGGGATCCAGGCACAGCCTGCAAACTGTTCCAGCCGTTGCTATTACACAGTGCCAATTTCCCTGCAGCTAAAGGGAATCCAGGTCTTCTGGCCTCGGGGTGGGCATCAAGCCGGAGGCTGAAGAGGAGGACTCTTAAGGACACCATGCCTCTTAGAGACTGCAACCCGTATAGCTGCTTCTCTTGCTGCCGGGACAAATAGCTAGAAAAGCAACTTAGTAAAGATTTCTTTGACTCCTGGTTGGAGGATGCAGTCTACCATGGTGTAGAGGGTGTAAAGGAAACTGCCTACAGCGTATGTCAATGAGAGAGATACTCAGCTGGCTTTCTGGTTTTCTTGTCTGTGACCCCAGGCTATTGCATAGTCCTGCCCTCTCTTAGGGTGGGTCTTTCTATTTTTATCTCAATCTAGAAAAACTCTCACAGTTAAGCCCAGATTTATTAGTCAGGGTTCTCTAGACTCACAGAACTTATGGTATGAATCTATCTGTCTGTCTGTCTGTCTGTCTATCTATCTATCTGTCTATCTATCTGGGGTTTATTGGAATGATTTACAGCTTGCAGTTCAGCTAATCCAAGAATGGCTAGCTATGAACAGAAAGTCTAAGAATCTAGTAGTTGCTCAGTCCCACAAGGCTGGGTGTCTCAGCTGGTCTTCTGCACATGCTGGAATCCTGAAGAAATAGGATCCAATGCAAGGAAAGGGATGGATATACTAGCAAGGAGAGGTTACGCAGGCAAAGAGCAAAAGCTTCCTTCTTCTATGTCCTTATATAGACTACGGCACATAAGGCATGGCTCAGATTAGAGGGATGGCTTCTTGCCTCAAGATCAAAGCTGTATCTTCCAGCCTTAAGATCTGGATCAAAGACTTATGTCTTCCTGCCTCAGGATTCAGATCAAAGGTGTGTGTCTTCCACCTCCAAGGTCTGGACTAGAAGTGGATCCACTCACTTCAAACCAAGCAGAAAAGCTCTCACAGGTGTGCCCTCTATTTCTGGATTGTATTTCATTCCAGATATAGTCAAGTTGACAACCCAGACTAGCCATCACTCCAGAAGTGTTTTTCCATGGTGATCCTAAGTCTAGTCAAGTTGATAATACAGATTAGCCATCACAATGCTCAGAGCCAGACCTGCACTGTGACTCTCCTGGCTCCTGGTCACTTAAATTGTCTCTTATTACTGAGTCGGTATAGATTGAGAGCCAGGCTGAATTTCATGCATTCTGTTTTGATTCTTAATTATACCCTGCATCCACATGGGTCCATTAGAGAAATTAGTTCTGATCCAAGCTTCTCAGGTTCAGATCTCTAACCAGCCTCTGTCTCTATAGGTCCCACAACGGATGGCAGTGGCCGAGGGAACCCCAGAGGACAGTGGTGGTGGCTCCCCAGGTGTGTGGGGCTCCTGGGGCCCGTGGTCTGCCTGTTCACGAAGCTGCAGTGGTGGTGTGATGGAGCAGACACGGCCCTGCCTGCCTAGCTCCTACCGTACTCAAGGAGGCTCCCGGCCCAATGGCCCTACACTATCCATCACTGGCCACGTTGTTTCAGCCATACGGACCTCAGTACCCCTGCATCGAAGCCACGAGGATCAACGTGCCCTGGCTGGCTCCAGTGCCAGCCGCCAAGGCCCCACAGTGGTTCGAGGCAGCCGACACCCACAGGCCCGGGGCCGTGAACCCTCAGAGAGAAGGTATGTGCACATCATGGTCCCTGTGTCTGTCCCTGTCTGAACAACAGCAGAGCCACTGTTTTAATTCTGTAGAGTAGGAGGAATTCTTGCCACCACCCCCTCTGTGCTTGTGTGCACATTCGTGTGTGCCTGTGGAGGCCAATGGAGACCGTAGGGCAGCATCTGGAGCTTTCAAGCCAAAACCTGCTCTTGTTTTTTTAAAAAACAAACAAACAAACAAACAAACTAGTCCCTTCCTGATTGGGAACTCATTGATTTGGCTAGGCTGACCAATCAGTACTCTCCAGGATTCCACTCATCTCCTCCTCCCTAACCACACCTGGCTTTGCTTCCCAACCCACACATGCATTCTTAGAGATGGGGCTTAGGTCCTCCTGCTTGCAAGCAATTACTTTACTGACTGAGCCACTTTCCCAGCTCCACATGTCCTTTTAGTCATTCTGTAGCCTTTACAGAACCAAGGCTACTCCTATCCTGCTTTTTAATTATAAAATTATTTTTTCAAAGTGAAGAAAATTCTGAGAAGCCATTACACTTCACACTTTAGGGAGACCCTCAAAGGAGTGGAAGGAGGAAGAGTTGGGTTGGGAATCTCAGTATGTTGGCTAGATACAAGCTAGAGTTCGCTGAAGGGATGGAACCTCAGTTGAGAAAATGTTGCCTTAAAATCTGGCTGTAGGGCATTTTCTTAATTAGTGATTAATTGGGAAGGGCCCAATCCATTGTGGGTGGTGCCATCCCTGTGCTGATGGTCCTTGGTTCTATAAGAAAGCAGGCTGAGCAAACCATGAGGAGCAAGTCAGTAATCAGCACTCCTCCATGGCCTCTGCATCAGCTCCTGCCTCCAGGTTCCGGCCTTGGGTGAGTTCCTGCCCTCACTACTTTTGATGATGAACTGCTTTACGGAACTGAATGAAACAAACCCTTTCCTCCCCAAGTTGCTTTTGATCACAGCAATAGCAACCCCAATTAAGATGTCTGGGTTCCAAGATGCCACTATTATGCTGGGGGGACTAGAAACCACTAGCCACAGGCTGTGTGGATTTAAAGAGAAGACACGAAATACAGAGACTTAACAATGTGGTCTCTTAAACAGACCTGGATAATCACAACAGCAAGAGACATACCAGTAAGGTGGGAAAATCTCACAAGTCCCCATACCTAAATGAAGGGCTACTGACAATGAATGGCTACTGAGAGGGGGAGAAAGAGTTTTCTCCAGGCTCGAGCCCCCGGATAGATTATCCAATTCCAGGAGGTCAGCCCCAAATACATATGAACTATTCTAAATGGACTCAGCTGGAAACATAGTTACATACATACAAATATACACAAACATACATACAAATATATAAAGAATTAGGCGATGAATGCCACAGAGAGTCAGGGGACACAGGGCACAGGAGGAATTAGAATGGAGATATGAGTAGACATGATGAAAATATAGTTCTCATGTATGAAATTCTCAAAAATTCACATAAAAAGGACAGGGAGGCATATTAAGATCTGATCTGTGTTGCCAGTCTTTGAGCAGGTTTCATGTTTAGAGTTTTAGGTGCACCCCAACTGTGGTTGTAGGATCCTTCAAGAGTAAATTTTTTTTTTTCCTAGAGAGTTTTTAGGATGTATTTTCAATAGACCCTGGGACTGTGGATGCCAATTTTCTGAAGTTCAGGGGTCAATGTATCCTGCTTTTCCTCCTCACTACACCCCACTGCATAGTTCCATTGTCTGACATGCATATGGCTGATGTGATATCTATCTGTGTGTGTGTGTGATGAATATGAGCCATATGTGCACAGAGGCCTGAGGATGACATCTTGTGTCTTGCTCAAGCACTCTCAGCCTTCTTTCTTTCTTTCTTTCTTTCTTTCTTTCTTTCTTTCTCTCTCCTTTTTTGTTTTGTTTTGTTTTGTTTGTTTTGTTTTTTTTGAGACAGGGTTTCTCTGTATAGCCCTGGCTGTCCTGGAACTCACTCTGTAGACCAGGCTGGCCTTGAACTCAGAAATCTGCCTGCCTCTGCCTCCTGAGTGCTGGGATTAAAGGCATGCGCCACCACTGCCCGGCTCAGCCTTGTTTCTTTGAAGCAGAATCTCTCACTGAACCTGACTCTGGGCTGGTGGCCAGCAAGCCCCAGCAATCCTCTTATCTCTGCCCCTCACAAATGCTCGGGTCACAGACATACAGAGCCATGCCCAGCATCTCATGAGGAACTGAGTATTTGAACTCAGATCATGGTGCTTCCAGAGCAAGTGCTCTTACCCACTGAAACATCTCCCCAGCCTACCAATGTGCTCTAGAACACAGAACTAACAGTCCGTGTTTTAGATAATTCAGTATGTATTTCATATATGGTTAACATTCCCTACATGGTGTATGGCATGGCCTCCATGGTTAAACACGGGATTACTTATGCAAGAAACAGTGAATGCTTCTACCAAATAGGGTAATTATACAACTATAAATAGCCTAGACCAGTGAAGATCGGGTTTCCTGCCTAGTACGCATTGTCACCAAAACATAAAAAGACAAAAACTTGGTTTTCAAAACTCTTGATTTCAAAACCACAGCGAGGTCATCCCTAGGGTTTCTTGCACACTCACTGCATACTGGGTGCTGTTCTTGCTGCTTTCTGCTGAGACAGGTGCTAATATTATCCTCCTCTTAGAGGCTCGAGACATGGAGTGCTTTTCCCAAGGCTACAGAAGCAGTGGGCAGAGTCAGGATTCCCATCAAGGCATCGGTGGCTCCAAGGAGTTGATAAAGCAGACACACTCAGTGTCTGGGGATTGAGGAGTTTGAGCGATAACCCAGAGTTGTAGAGCTAGGCTGTAAGGCGAAATCTGAAGGTGTGTGTCAGACCTCCAGTACAGTACTCAGGTCTCTGTGGGGTACCAGCTTTGGGGCTAGAAAGCTGGGCCTGATGACTTGGTGACGAAAGGACTCTCTGTGGTTGAGCTTCTAGGACATCTGCCTGGAGGTGCAGGCTCTTGTGGGCCTCAAGCCAATGCAGCAGGGGTTCAGTTGAGCATTTTGATAGCAGGGTACCCTTTTCTTCCTAACTTACTGACAGAGATCCAGTTACTGCTTACTGTGTGGTTCCTGCATGTTTTTGTCATGCTCCTATAATTTGACATTTTCAGAAGAAACAATCCAAATATTAGCTAGGGGTGGGGGGTGGAGGGTGGGGGTGGGCTGTGCTGCTGATGGATGCTGGGCTCTTCCTGTTGACTCAACCCACATTAGCTTATCTTTATCAGTCATTAGGTACTTGCATAGTGTATCTAACCCCAAGGAAAAATGTCAGCATGTTCCATGGAGAGCTGGCTGCTCTGTTCTCTATTGTGGGTTTGAAATTTGAGGTGGAGGCTGGTGGTGTTTAGCTGCTTATAAAAACTGTTAGGTTGCTGCGCCAAGCAGCTGAGAACTTAATTGGAGCCATATAATAAATAGAACTATTCAACCAAATATTTATGAAATATCCAGTGGGTCAGAGGCTCTGGGACAGACATAAATGTGAATTCAGCCTGGTCTGTGAGACAGCAAGGCTGTTATTGGCAGGCTGCAGCAGTTCTTTGCAAACCTCCTGGTGTGTGTGTGTGTGTGTGTGTGTGTGTGTGTGTGTGTGTGTGTGGTGTGTCCACATTCACGTACATGTGTGGAGATCAGAAGTCAATGTCAGATGTTCTTTCTCAATTGCTTTCTACCTTGCTTTTCTGAGAGAATTTCTCTCACTGCCCCTAGGACTTACTGGTTTGCTAGACACTGCCTACTGAGCCCCAGAGATCTCTTGTCTCTGCCCATCCCCCCCCCCAGCACTGGAGTCACAGTGGCTCCTCTAAATCTGGGTTTTGGGGGGGTGTCAAATGCAGGTCTCTGAGCTTATACAGCAATCCATTACTTAACTCACTGAGCCATCTCCCCAGCCCAAGTTACTGGTTGTTTTGTTTTTTTGTTTTTTTTTAAGCATAAGAATCCTTTCTGCAAAATCAGTCTGAAAAGGCAGCTCAGTTTGTAACCTAGATAGAAGATCAACAGCTCTGGAGGGAGCCTTGAGGCCAGTGCTATAGAAAACTGCATTCTATTTCCAAGCAGTACAGTGATTTTCACCCTTGGCCTGAAGACTAGAGTCCCTTCTCTTCTCCAACCCTCTGGAGATCCTGACATCATCTTCATACTAAACCTACCTCAGAATCTCAGGGGCTCATCCTCAGACAGGGAGAGCATTCCAGTCCAGACCAGTTTGGGAACCACTGGTCTTTGGAACATTGTATTAGTTTGGAAAGGAATATGGAAATTAAATTCATCTTGTAGAACTTTCTGTCTGGTGAGAACATATTACAATCTCATGCAGTATGTATGAGTATATGTATATTTATATATGTATATGCAAGTGTGTGTGTGTGTGTAACTACTGGAGATTCTGGTTTGCAGGTCAGTGGTATATGGATAGGCCCCAGAAATTGAAAGCCACTGCTCTCAAGGGCTAGAGAGGATCATGCAAGCAAATGTCATTCAGTGTAGGGCAGTGTGATGATACAGTAGCAGTCACAGTACTGGCTACCATGTTGGACTCTGCTTCATGTACAATACCTATCACACACCTACAGGACTACAACGCAGGCACCGCTCCTCATATTTTACACACAGGCACATAGACATTCTGAATGGAGCTTACTCAAAAGTACCCACATCAGAAGCAGCAGCTGGGTCTGGCACACACAGGTCAGAGTCTGGTGTGTGACTCATTTTCACTGCTGGTTATTTTTAAAGGGATGCTGCTGGTACCCAGCAGGTATGGTCAGGACAGCTGCTTAGAGCACAGGCAGTCTGCACTGTGTCTTGAAAAGTGGATGGAATTCCGCAGTCAATATTTACTCTAAGCCTCTCCCCTGGAGTGTCCAACTCCTTTCTTCAGGAAATCCCTTTTGGCATCTAGTCCTAAGTACCAGAGGGGTTAAGAAAACCAAAAGGCATAGTCCATTTTCTGGGCATCCTTATACTATGGTGTGGAAGATGGGTAAGCCCTCTAAAGTCAGCTGTGCTGGATGATGGTGGAGTCTGGGGGGCTGAGGGAGGGAACAGTCAGGAAGACTGCCCACAGCAGCTAGGAGTTGGACCTACTCCTACAATCGAAGGTATTTAATAGATCTGTCTGGGAACTTCTTTGTTCCACTTACTTCCATAGCAGGCCTTTTCAAACAGTTTTATTCAAACATATGTGTACACTCTAAATTCCACTCTAAAGCCTCGAAGAGGCCACCCCTAATAGAGCTCTCCTACAGACCTTGGAGTTGGAAAAGTTTAAAGTCTCTGACCTTCAGTTATCTCAGTATCTCTTATGGCAGTGTTGATTGTGATGGTTAATGTTGATTATTTACTTGATAGAGTCTAGAATCACACAGGGCTGGAGATGTAGCTCAGTGATGAAGTACTTGACTTCATCACACAGGGGTGTGTGTGTGTGTGTGTGTGTGTGTGTGTGATATTCAGAGTAAGTCTTGACTATGAAATTCCTTCCATGTTTTAGTACACAGCACAGACTGTCTACGCTCTAACCAGTTGTTCTGACCACACCTCCTGGGTACCAACAGCCTCCCTTTCACAATGAAAATAAGCCTCACATTGAGCTCTGTTCGACCTGTGAACAGACCTTGTGAACTTGAGTCTCTCTCTGTAAGGGCTTATCTAGATTAGGTTGAGTGAAATGAGAAAGCCCCCTTAACTGTAGGCAGCACTACCCTGGGCTGAATTAAAAAAAAAGGGAGCTGAACACTAACATCCTCCCCCTCCCTGCTTCCTGACAGTGCATACCACGTGACCAGCCACCTCATGCTCCAGCTGCCACAATGGTCTGCCTGAAGACCTGAGTTCAGATTCCCAGTGCCCATATAAATACCAGACATGACACACACACCTGTAACTCCAACTCTAGGAGGCGGAGACAAGAGGAACCTAGGAGCTCATTGGGCCAGTCCAGCCCAAACTGTGAACTTGTGAGCTTCCGGTTCAGTGAAAGATCCTGTCTCAGAAAGAGAGCGACTGAAAACTGACATTCTGAAGGCATCCTCTTACCTCCACAACAGTGAGCATACCAGCTCACATACACATGCATGTGTCATGCACACACGTACACACATGCACTCATGTCCGTGCACACACACATTTGTGTGTGATATTAGTCAATACTTCATCACCAAGCTACGTCTCCAGCCCTGTTGTATATATTGAAATGCAATTTTTTAGTTGGAGGGGAAAAGGGATGGTGGAGGTTACATAATAACAAGGTTCCTTCAAGAACCTTCCCTTCCCAGCCCATAGGTACTTATTTTCCAAAATTGTGGGGGAAGTCTGTTCTTGTGAAAGTGTTTTCAGCTCAGTGGGTGTGGGCTGCTGTACTCCTGCTTGCTCTGGCAGGGCTCAGTCTCCTTCCCACCTCTGCCACCCACTCCTTCCCCTTTGGCCACTGCCTTAGGAATTGAGAAAGAACCTGGCTGAGTCCTTTATGGAATCCACTGGTTGAGACCAGAAGGTCGAACTCCCCCTGCCCAGTGCCTCCCTGCCCTGATTCAACAGCTCAGGAATGTTACTCTTGGTGGAAGGCATTTCTGAGCAAGCTATAGGAAGGAGGAGCATCGGGTGGAGAGCCCCAGCCCTACGGTCTTGGCTGCACACAGTCTGTGCTACCCAGATTCCCTCCTGGACTAGTTCTCATTTCCTGTGAGCCTTCAGGTTTCCACCTGACCCACTGACTGTCTCCCCATCACCCAATCTTAGTCATCTTTAAGTATATAGCTCAGTGACAATAAGTGTGTTCTTGTTAGTGTACAGCCAGTCACTACCATTATCTCTGTAACAGCTTCCTGGACAGACCCAACCCATTACACAGTAATCCTCATTTTCTCCTTACCCTAGCTGGGGCCCATGCCGGGTTATTTTTTGCCTCACCACTTTTGACTGTCTTACATAAATGGAGTCAGATGATATTTGTCATCTGTGATTGAATTCTTTCATTTAGCCTAATGTCTACAAGGTTTATCCGTGCTCTCTTGTGGATAGACTGATGCTCTGTTGCATGTATGTGCTATGTTTTGTTGACTCATTCATCCATCAATGGGCACCTGGGTTGATTCCAGGTTTTCTTTCTTTCTTTCTTTCTTTCTTTCTTTCTTTCTTTCTTTCTTTCTTTCTTTTTTATTTTCAAGACAGGGTTTCTCTGTGCAGCCCTGGCTGTCCTGGAACTCACTCTGTAGACCAGGCTGGCCCCGAACTCAGAAATCTACCTACCTCTGCCTCCCAAGTGCTGAGATTAAAGGCATGTGCCACCACTGTCCGGCTTGCGTCCAGGTTTTAATTGTTGTGAGTAATACTGCCATGAACACTGGTCACACGAAGTTCTCTTCAGGGCTTCCCTTTTGGTTCTTTGGATGGATGCCCAGAAGCAAGTTGGAATTAGACTGTATTTCTATTTTTCATTTTGAATTATATTTATGTATTATTATTGTGTGTCTGGATGCACAATATCTGTCATGGCACTTATGTGGAGGTCAAAGAATACCTCTTGGAAGTCAGTGTTCTTCCTTCCACCATGTGAGTCCTTGGGATTGAACCCAGGTCTTCAGCTTGGTGGCAAGTGCTTTAACACACTGAGCCCTCTCAGCAAACCTCCAGTTTGAGTTTCCTGAAGAACTGACACACTGTCTTCCCCAGTGGCAATTCCAGTTTATGTCCCCATAACAGTGCTTAAGGGTTCAGGTCTCTCTGCGTCCTCTTAGTCTGTGCATTCCTGTGGAAGCCATTCTAACAATTGTGGAGAACGAGAGCGTGTCTCACTGTGATTGGATTTCCATTTTTTTCTTCTTGCCCTTGCTGGCTGTTTATGTATCTTCTTTAGAGAATGTCTCCTCATGTCCTTGGAGAACCTTTCCTCTTACAACATCAAAACTGCCATGATTGATTCCCATTCTTAAAATCTTTAGTGCAGTGACATCCAGAGACAATCCCCCATCCTCAGAGCCAAGAACACAGCCTTACAGATGCATTTTTAAAAACCTTTTTCTTAGTTCTTTGTGAATTTCATATTACCTAATCCGTCTCATCAGCTCCTCCCCTTGTACCTGCCCTTCACCCTTGCAACCTTCCCAACAACAGAGAAAAAAATATCTCACCATGAAAGCTGTAGTGTGTCACAGTGTGTCCCACAGTATACCATTTGTATCCACATTTCTTTGCTTGTAAATATTCATTGCAGTGACTTATTGATCTGGTTATGAGGTCTCTGGCTTCTGCTAGTCTGTCAATACTGGGACCTCACTGGGACTCCTCTCAGATCTCCTGCTGTTGCCCTATGTCATGGAGATCCCATAGTATTGGATCCGTAGGACCCACCCCTTCATGTGTTCCAGCAGTTTGGGTAGATGTTAGAGCGGCCAATTCAAAACACTGGGTCTGGGCTTGGGGGGTATCTGAGCTAGTCAGTTGGTCAGCTCTCCAACTCTCATACCCTTGAGGCCAACTCCCTGGCAACCCCAAAACCAGGGCCAGCTCTCCTGTCTGACATAGATGGGAAGGGGTGAGGGAGAGGAGGAGGACATCTTTCCCTTGTCAGCACCACTGCACTACAGACAGGGAGCAGGACTGGCTGTCCCATGCTCATGGTCTCAGGGAAGGATCTCACCAGTGGCATCACCAGCTACTCACCTCAGGCTGCTCGTCACTACCCTCCGGTCTCCAGCTCTGCCTCTCTTCATTGTACCCACATCCTGTTTCTCCACCACGCACTTGCTCCTCTTAGTGAGACCCAGGGTTTTTGAGTATCTGCGGTCATCTCAGGAGTGTTAGGACCCACTTGTGCATTATGGCACTGGGCAGAGGTCATCTCTGGTGTGGTCTGCACCCTCAGGTCTGCATGGTGCCAAACTAGTGGTCAGTCATCCTAGGTTAGCTCCCTGTCCAGGCTCCATGGTGCTGTCATCTTGGGTGGTCATCTCAGGTTCACACCCTCTGGGACCCATGATCCCAGGCAGGGTGCTTCTAGTCTCCAGCTCATTCCCTACTCTGGGAGCCCTTCTGGGCCTGCATGGTGCAGGCTGGTGGTCCTTTCAGGCGCGCTCTCTCTCTCTCTCTCTCTCTCCCTCTCTCTCTCTCTCTTCAGAGAAGGTTGGGCTACTAGTCATTCAGATGTTTGTAGGTCAGAACTGTAGACATAGCCTCTCTCCTCTCTGCCACCTACTGATGTACAAGTGACACAGCAGCCACCCCTGCAATGCCTCTAGGGGCAGGCAGATGTATGTTTTTATATTTATCAGTCAGTTGGTTTCTATTTCCACAAAGACAGTGTACAGAGTAGCAGCCACTTCCCTTAGGACATCAGGTAATTTTCAAGCACTCTGGTTGCCCATGGGCCTGTTCTCTGGCTTTGCTTACCAGTGAGCTGCATCCCTTACACTTGCCTTGATTGGCCTGTTGGCATCATTACACCTGTTAACCAGCTGGAATCTGAGGAATGAGGTGCTCAGTAGCTTTTCTTCTTTCTAGCAGGTACTGCCAGGTCTCAGCTTTTACCTCCTGGAGATGTGTAGATAGGTGATCAGACATGCAATACCATCTGTAAAAATCATAGTCTGTCTGACTGTCTTGTGTGTGTATGTGTGTGTGTGTGTGTGTGTGTGTGTGTGTTCCTTGGATGTTTGGGGCATAAAGAGGCCTGAGGAGGATGGGTTTCCCAGAATTCCCCTGAGAAACGGAGCTTATTTCCTTTTGGAGATGCCTGCCCAGGTCAGGATGCCCTGCTCCAGGCTCTGCAGACAGACCTGAATTGCAGGGATGATTTGTGGACAGATATGAATTACTGGTACTTTATTTTTAATTTATTATTTCATAGTTTCTTTTGTGTGTGTGTTTGTGTCCCACTGCATTTAATTAGGATTGCAGGAATGAACATGAGTAGGGGTTACTTACTTGAGCAAGGGCAACTTACTCATGGCTACACCGCTGAGGAATGTGATCCCCACCCTCTCCACACACGCCCTGTCCCCTGTGACTATTAACTGTCTAGCTCTTTGGGGGAAGTGGGGCCTTATGAGTCCTTTCCCATCCATGATGGCATGTTGACAGGCCCATTCTTGTACATGTAGCCTCTACTGCTGTGAGTTCATGAGTGTAGTAGTCATCCATGCAGTTATGGGCAGTTTAAAATAAAGTTCTGTGTAGAAGTAGAGGAGAACAGAGACTACAGCTGGCTTGAATGGACAGGGTCTGCCTAACTCGTGATTGGCTGGCCTGTGTCCCGCCCACATTGCCCGGAGTTTTTCAGGAGAGGATAAAAATCTGGCTTGTCGTTTGGTGCTGTGCTTGAGTTGAAAATCTTGTACCAATGGTTAGTATAGTTGTGGGTACCTAACCCTGTGAGGTTTAGGGTGCAGGCAGGATTGAAAATGACATTGAGACAGATTCCTGAGGAATGAGTTTGTTAAGAAAGTTATTAATGCCAGGGACAGACAGAAGCGACAGCATGGTGGGCGTCTCTGGAGAGAGCTATCAGGGGCTATGTTTTGCAGATGGGAGTGGTTTCTAGTAAGATCCAGCAGCCAGGCTCTCTGATTCCCAGATAGGAAGCAGGGAAGGGGGTGGGGAGCAAGATGTGTCTGGCAGCAATGGCTGCTTCCAGGTTAGCTCATTTCACAGGTGAGAAGCCAGCAGGTACCCTGTTGGTCAGTTGGTCAGTATCTGTGAAAGGGAGGAGCCTGAAGCAGGAGCAGCAGCTGTTTTCTGGCATTATGCTCTCACTGTAAGCACTTCTTAAAGGTGGCCATGTGCCCTCCATGGCTCAGCCACATTGGCAATGGTTTTGCATACCACACTGTCACCTGTCTCCATCACAGCTGTGTGGTAGGCCTGTGCCATTGTCACTTATAGATAATGAACTCAAATGTCAGAGTCAATGTGGACATCAAAATCATGGCAGAGAGGAGTCAGGTTGAAACCCAAGTCTGCATGTGATTCCCATTCCATATTTGCCCTTCTAGAAAGCCCTTGTTCAACATTAAAGGTAGCACTCATTAACTGGACCAATGAAGCAATAGTACCGTGTCTTAGGTGAAAAGGACAATTATTTTCTAATATCTACCCTGGGGGTTTGCTCTGAGAACACAGACACTGCCTTTACTAGGCACTCCAAAGCCTCTGAGGCCCCAGAGAAAACCCTAGGTAGCCAGCATAAGAAAGTAGCTATGCCAAGCCTTCGAATGTTTTAATTTCACTTCTATTGCTGTGATAAAACACCCTATCAAAGGCAACTAAAGGGAGAAGGGGAGTATTTGGCTGGTGATCCAGGCAATCCTCCATTATTTCAGGGAAGTCAAGGCAGGAACATGAAGCAGATGGTCGTATCATATCTACAAGTAGAGAAAAAAGACAGGCATACCACGTTTCCTGTTCAGCTAGCTATCTTTCTCTTAACACACTCCAGGATATTACACCCACATCAAGACAGTCCCATACAGACATATCCACAGGCTAACCTGATCTAAACAACCCTCACTGACACACTCTTCCTAAGAGGTTATTGTAGGTTGTACCAAGCTAACAGTTAAGACTAACCATCACGACATGTGGGGTTTCTTGCTTTTAGGTCTTTCTCTGCCTCTTAGGGCTCCACAGAGGTGACAAGGCCATTGCTGTTTCATGTAGTTTCCTTACCTTTTATTGCATTCTTTTTCTTTGTGTATTTGCTGGCATCAGATGCCATGCTAGACCCAACACCAATGGACAGTGGAAGACACACGGCTCCCAAGGACCCCCATGTCCTAAGAGGACACACCCCATGTTTGGTGATGTCTATTGGCAGAGGGCTGTGGGAGCACACAGTGGGTCTAGTTCTTGGACAATCTAGAGTGACCACGGGAGAGAGTACTATGGAAGGATGAGTTTGCATTCTTATTAGGTGAGAAGAAATGGGAATGAACCAAAGAAGACTTGACGTATGTGGAGGATGCCAGCGGCTGGGTGATTTAAGAGGACCACTTAACCCTTCTGATCCTCAAGAGGCTCCCGATGGTGGAGAGAAGAGGAAGCAAAAGGACACTTAGATGACAGAGGGCCCAGGGAGGAGCAAGAGGGTTGCTCAGAATGTGGGGTGAGAGATAGGAAGACAGAGAACAGAGGAGCCAGGAGAGGCTTCTAAGAGGAGGTCACTAGGGAGCTGCACTTTGAAGAAGGGATTTAGCACACCCTGGATGAAGAGGGCACTTTCCAAAGAATAAACCAGAAAGGTGGAGACTCTGGGGCATGAGTGAGCGTGTCACACTCTAAGGTAGTAAAGGGCATGTAGGGACTAGAGCTCTGGCTGTAAATGAAATCCAGGCTAACCCGGGGAAGTCCACAGCCTCCTTTTCGGGGGGGGGGCAGGTTCTTTCCATCCTGTGTGGACTGAACTAGAAATCCTCTGAGAAGACAAGCTCCTTAAATCAAGAAGGCCAACTGTTTCCCACTTTAAAACAGGCAGCAGATCCATGTTTGCATTTCATTTAAATTTCTCCTTAGCACCCTTGGGATCACAGCGGTTAGCTCTTCCTCCCTGGGAACATAGTGGTTAGCTCTTCCTCCTGTTGTCTCATACCCAGCAATCTCAGGAAAGCTATAGTTCCTGGCCAAGAAGCCCAGGCTTGGTCCCTCAGTCCTGTAATAAATACTTTTATTTCTGAGGATGGTATGCCACTCACCACAAACTTAATTGCTTAAAATAATGAAAATGGCAAATACATATAATAAAAAAGAGCTGTCCAAGCCAGAAGTTCAAGATTGAGGTGCTGGCAAGACCATGGTCCTTCCACAGCTGCAAGAGCTTTTCCTTCCCCTTCCACCTTCCTGAGGCCGCCATAGCTCTCTGTTCATAGGCCTCCTCCCTCTGATTACCCGGCAGCTGGCTAGTGGTCTTCTGCTCCACTCAGATAAAAAGCATGGCTAGGCAAGGAGAAGCTGTTCTTTGGGAGGCTGTGTTTGCTATGGAGTTAGGCAGCAGTGACCTAGGGCAGTGGGTGGAGGAGGCAGTATCAGGTATGTAATATATGTTATATGAAAAATCGTCATGCTCAGTTTGAGCTCACTGAGAAGCTGGCCGTGGGGTGACCAGCCCACCAACTTCAGACCCCTTTACTGGAGATGAGCCGCCCCTCCCCTGCAAGCATGTGACAGGGGGGAGAGAACAGCAAAAGACAAGACATGTGCTCCTGGGAAGAAGATTGTTGGAACCAGAGGACCCGGAATCTGCTGTGAGACTGTATCCTAGAAATTACAGGGAAGCTTTACCCATGATACCTCAACAATGTGGCTGCTTAAACAAGATCCGCACAAGGTCAACACTGAGTGACATCTTAACATGGAAGGGAAAAATCTTATGGGGCTCTAACCCTAAACAAGTGCAGGAGAATTAGTTTTCCCCAGAGATGAGCCCCCTAATTGGTTATCAAATACTAATTGACCAGTCTCAAAATCATAAACATATAAGCAACACTAAATGAACTCAATAGGTTGTATCTATTTATGCATGTATATACGTGTGTGTGTGTGTGTGTGTGTGTGTGTATGTGTGTGTGTGTGTGTGTGTACATACAAAAAGCCATGGATTTGAGATGGGTGAGGTTGGGGGCTTGTGAAAGGCATGGAAAGGAGGAAATGATGCACTTATATCTTAAAGAATTAGATTTTTCTTTAAATAGACTTTATACTGATGCACATATGAACTCACAGAGCCTGTGGCAGCATGTGTAGTGCCTGCACAGGTCTAAGTCAGATGGGTCCCAGCACTGAGGGGAAGAGGACACAAGTCCTCAAGCATCAATTGCTCAGGAGCTACCTGCACTTGATACCTATTTGCAAAAGGAAGTTTAGTGTTCTCCAGTGGAGCCTCAGTGGGTGTACAAACCACACTTAAGCACACTTACAGGAAGACTCTATGCCCAACAGTAGATAGACATCACAAAATGAACTCAA
>JADRCH010000050.1:1591217-1620948 GCA_019843965.1 Rhynchomys soricoides
CAGTGGGGGAGGGGACTTAAATGCAGTCTTGAGTGTCCTTATAAGGCTGGGTGGATAGGGACATCATATGCAGACAGAGGACAAGGTCATGTGGAGGCAGACGGCTGAAGGGATGTGGTCACAAGCAAAGAGGGCTGCTGGCAGTCACCAGGGGCTGGAAGAGATTAAAAAAAAAATGATAGCTGTGGGTTACAGAATGGTAGGGATGTGGTATAAAAAATGTGTTTTGGGGATTTTGTTGCTGTGTGGACATTGTAGAGTCCATTATACAAACCAAGATGGCTATGTCAGTAGGTGATAGAATCTTACATAACCACTGTTGTGTGTCCTTTACTGAAGATACCATGTGGCATAGGATTGCAGGCCAGAGGGATCCAGGTCTTGTGGACATTTAGCTTTCAGTGAGCAATGATGATTTGATTTCAAACATCATGTACATGTACGGGGCTATTTGTGGGAGTTTGCCGGAGAGACTAAGGAAGTCACCTCCCCATCTGAAGCTCTGGCTTAACTTCACAGTACTCACGTGTAGAGCATCCACACTGTCTTCCCTTTTTATAGTATGAGAAGCATTCCATGCTTAGTAGACAAATGACTAGAGAGTGTGTGTGTGTGTGTGTGTGTGTGTGTGTGTGTGTGTGTGTGTACAGGTACTTTAGTATGTGTGTAGTGAGGTCGGTACGTGCAGAGGCCTGAGGGCAACCTTGTTGTCCTTCCTCAGGTGCCATCCACTATGTCTCATTGAGACAAGGTCTCACACTAATCTGGAACTTGCCACATGTGGCTAGTCTGTCTGGCTAGCAAGCCCTTTGCCTCCACTTTCCCAATATTAGGATTACAAACACTATGACTTTTGTGGACAGGAAGGGGGCATGTTGTTTGTTTGTTTTTAATATGGCTCTAGGGATCAGATCTAGGTCTTTGAGCTTATAAGACAAGCATATTACTAACTGAGCTATATCCCCAATCTAAAGCCCCTGTTCTTAACTTCTGAGATTCTCTCCCTGTCCCCTGACTAGCTGCCTTGTCCAGGCCAGGCCAAGCCCTCTGGGACCTTCCAGTTCCTCCTATGGCTGCCTCCAAGACACAGAATATTTTCTTATGAGTCTTTCCTTATAGAAGCATCTGGTCCTCGTGGGCCCTGTGGATGCTGCAGCAATGGGCATACATGTCCCTTTTCCTCAATGAACATAGCACGTAGTCCATTATCTTCCACTGTGAACTTGGCATTTAAAAACTGTACCAAATGCAGTTGCTTTTGCTCCTTAAGAGCTTACCAACCATCCATTCAGTGACATTCATTGATGTCATGAATGAAATCTGTGCACACAGAGTAACCAGCTGAGCAAACTGTTTAATGTCACATAGCATCAGTTTTCTCATTTAAGAAAAAAAAGAGAGAGAGACAAACTATTTTACTATTTGCATGATGGTTAAGTGGCAGTGACATGTGTAAGACACTAGCAGGTGTTTGATATGACAGCTATTTGAATATTGAATATATTATTTAAATATACTATGCTAAATATTTTTAGAGATCAGATAAAACTCTAGGAAGAACGTCTGCATCTTTCACTTAACTTAGGGTAAGAGATATAGCCTTAAGTTAAAGGAAGCCCTTTAATGCAAAGAAACTACATTATGTGTGATTTTCTTCCATATTTCTAATGAAGAAAAAGATGAAGTGATATATGGTAATTTGACACATAGAAAATGGTGTGAGGAGCTTGGAGATGGTTAGTGAAGTGCTTGTCTTGCAAGCATGAGGTTTTGGGTGCTAGCCTCAGGACATATGGAAAAATACTAGGTGTGGTGGTGAGTACTTGTCATCAAATTGCTGGGAAGCAGAGACAGGAGGATCTATGGGGATTGCCGATGAGCCAGCTCAGCCTGGCAGTTGTGGGGCAGAAAGAGATCCTGACTGAAAGGTACAAAAGAAGAAGAGGGGAGGAGGAGCAGGAGCAGCAGCAGGAGGAGGAGAAGCAAGAAGAGGAGGAGGGGAGGAGGAACAAGAGGAGGAAGAGCAGAGCAAGAGGAGGAGGAGCAGAGGGAGGAAGAGGAAGAGGAGGAGTAAGAGGAGCAAGAAGAAGAAGAAGAGGTACAAGAGGAGGAGGGAAGGAGGAAGAGGAGGAGCAAGAGGAAGAGGGGAAGAGGAAGAAGAGGAGCAAGAGGGTGAGGAGGATCAAGAGGAGGAGGAGCAGGAGAAGCGATACTCAAAACACACACGTGTACACACACACACACACACACACACACAGAGACAGAGAGAGAGAGAGATACAAATTCAGAGACATACAGAATCCAAGAGAAATAGCATTGCTTATGCTATGAGCCCATCTCATAGAAGATGCTCAGAAACCATAATTCATGTTAGAATCATTATCATTGTTGTGTTAATGAATTCAGCAGAACTTGCAGAAAATCAATCTTAAGGGTTTTTTCTTACCCTTTAGAGGATCAAATGCTGGGGCAAGGGGCACTGTGAGAGGCCCCAGGGGAGAGGAGCCAGTATTCACTCAGCATCTGCTCTGGCCAGGCCCTTTGCCCTACAGGTAATCCCATTCAGTTCCCCTTAAACCCCTGTAGTCCCAAGAGCCACCAGGGCTTGGATTACAGCCCACATTGGCAGCATCTTGGACTCCCAAGAGGGCTTCTCCTACTCATACTGGAGGAATGAATGCATTCACTGTTCTTTTATGCAAAGCCATCCCGCAGGTCTCAGTGCCATGTTTGGCAGTCAGCCTCTGCTGTGGTCCCCATGTGGAGGAGGCCAGAGGCTCTGTCTTAACCTTCAATGCAATGCAGTTTTCATGGGAATGGCCACTGCAGTCACACCTTGAGCTCAGCACTTCCTGGGATCGATTTCACTGAGTCAGTGTAATAGCCAGATGTAGTGGGCATGCTATATAGAAGAGCTATGTTGGGACTTGTCTATGGTTGCACAGGTCACAGAGGGCCTGGCAGGCCCTTCTATCACCCCCAGGGATGCCTTGCTTAGCAGAACATAGAACGTAGAAACCATCTTTGCTTGAATGTCTCTGTCTCAGACATCTACTGGTTTATTTCTTGCTTTTGAAGATCCTAAGGGATATCTATTCCTCTGATCCAAGTTATTTCCCCAATAGGAGGGCATACACCATTCCCTCTCAGGTGCCCTTGTGTAATGAGTAACATGCTTGGCTCTAAGTGCCATCTTTACTGATGTTTGATCATTGATTGTTCTGCTGTGTGAGAACTGGTTTCCCCTAATGCCTGTTTGCTTGTCCTTGTTCCTTGTTCCGTTCCTTTTTGTATGTGTGTCACTTTGAATAACACACCTCAGAGCAGTGTCACCCAGAGCCCAGGGTCACCCATTTACACAGCACCATTGAGCAGCATGTGACTTTGCTCTTAGGGACATGGCTGATTTTGCATATGATTCTAAAGAAGCAGATGCTTGTAGACACACAGTGCCTGGAGTCAAAGTCTCCTCCAGAGCTAATTCCCAGGAGGACTGGGTCTGTTCAAGGTTGCTGTTTCAGCTTATTTCGGAGGGTGGTAATGTGTGGGCACCACCCTATGAACTTCATCTGTGAAGCAGGCAGTGGATGGGTCAAGGATAAGGCCTTCTTAAAGCTGGGCTTCCTTTGCTGGGGCTGGAGAGATGGTCAGCAGTTAGGAGTGCTTGTTGCTCTTCCAAGGGACTTTAGTTCAGGTCTCAGCATCCCTTTTCTGTGGCTCACAACTGTCTGGAACTCCAGGGTATCCAGTGACCTTTACAGGCACCAACACACTTGTACCATGCACATGTATACAGAGACAAGCATACACACATCAATATAAATAAAATCTTACAGTAGAAAAAATAAACTGGGAGTCCCTCCACAGCCACCTTTCATCCACCACTGTCGCCTGGATCCCTTAGCTCCTGACTTCTGGGAACATCCCCCAGTGCACCTGTAACAGCTTCCCTTTACCTTTAGTGAAACACCCCCATCACCAGCAAGTCCCTCCGGCTCTCCTCACCTGCAGAGAGCACTGGGGGTGGGAGTCTCTTCTTTCATGTGGGCTCAGAGCAAGCCTTTCAGTGGACTCTCTGTCTTTTACCCCTTACCTTAGCCAGCCATGGGGAACATAGGCAGGTCTGATCAAACCCTCAGCATGGTTTTGCTACACAGTAGTCAGCCAGGAAAGCTGTGGTTTTCATCATCTGAATTTTTACTTCACCGAGTGGCCTGAGTTTTGCTTCTTATCTTTTGTAGACACCAAATAATTTATTGCGGAGACCCACCCTGGCAGGCGCTACAGTCTTCTGAACTTCTAAAAGGGCATCTGCACTCAACCCAAACCACTTGCTCAAAGCCACATTGAACTCTGGCTGCACATGATCTTTTTCCCCCTTTGGCAGGGGGTGGGAAAGAAACCAGGAGCTTCAGGGAAAAGAAGGCTCTTCCAGCCCTCAGCCACAAACGTCTTCCTGCCCAGCTTGCTTCAGATTACAGCCTGGAATGCATGTGTCTCTGTACCTTGGTTCTATTCCCTCTTAACTTCCTCCCTTTACTTTGGAGCTCTGAGAATTTTCTAAGTAGCCGCTGGCTACCAGTCTAATTTTGCTAGCTCTTTTTGCTTCCCACCTGGCTACCTCGGGCTGGCTTATTGGAACTCAGAGCCTTTTGGTCTTTATGAATTAGTCTAGAGCTGTGGGCTTTACTGGCCCATTGGTTAGAAATGCAAACATTTAAACCCTCTGCTTCTCACATGTGTTATTTCAGAAAATATTTAGAGTGCTTCTGTATCAGACTTAGGGCTAGCTCGGGATTATACACACGTGGATCAGCAATGGATGGGCCTGGCCCTGCAAAAGCTAAAGGTGTATGAGGAAGCTGAATCTTGACTTAACACTGCCCAGCCAGAGTGTTAATGCCACAGCCAAGAAGTATGTGAAGGCTGCCTACGGAGGGCATTCATAATGGGGCAAAGCAGACCAGGAGGAGCCCATGCTCATGTTGGGCCTAAAAGCCTGCATCAGGGAACAGGAGTACCAGTGAGGCAGTATTCCAATGGAGGTTGCTGGGGACCTGGTGGGTGATACATTACTGTTGGATTCAGGATACAAGAGGAATTGAGGACTAGAGAGTAGACCAAGAAGGTTTAGGACTCATGGTGGAGGGTATCAGGTAACTACAAACCTAAATTCTTCAGGTACTGAACTTTGTTCTCTAGCTCGAGATGAGCCACAAAAAAGGGCTTATTTATTTATTTATCTTACTTGTGAGTATGTGCAACACAAGGTGTACATGCATTTGTATGTAACTCCACCTTAGATGAAATGTCTACATTTTTTTTAAATTTTTGAGACAGACTCTTCAGAGTTTGGAGCTCACTGGTTCACCTATACTGTCTGGCCAGCATGCTGGATTTCTGCATGGGTTCTGAGGACCACACTCAGGTTACAATACTTGGAAGACAAACATTTTATTGACTGAACCATATCCTCAACTCCCATAAAGGTGTCATACATAGAGGGTAATGACTATGACCAAGTCAATGTGGGAAAAATCAAAAGTGCAAGAGGCTCCTAAACTGGGAACCTGGTAGATGGGTTGGTTCTAGCCATAAAGGGGCTATGACTGGGCATGCTTGTCTCTCTGAAAATAGAGGAATGGACATTTACAATCCCAACTCTTCTTTCCACAGAGAGGTCGGGTTCTAAGAAGCCTCCCAGGTATGAGATTTGATGATTCTTGATGATGTAGAATCTCCCTGGAGTACCCACCTCTACTGTGGACAGACATTTTAGAACATTTTGACTCCTGATCATACCCACTCCAGCTTTTGGGGCTTCTAGTATGTACATAAATAGGTATTTTATATCCCTTGAAGCATCTGCGTGTATAAGGACTAAGATTCCTCACTGAGTTCTCTCTTTGGCACTGCATCAGGACTGCTCTGCCAGGAGACATCTGCTTCTGCTTCTTAGGGCACATTGATAGGAATGGTTGAGTTTTGTAAACTCAGTGCAGAACAATTCAGAATTTTGCATATTGTGTTCATATATTAAAAGCCCTTTTGTGTGTGTGTGTGCTTGTGCACGCACATGTATGTATGTGCATGCTCACAAATCTTTTTACTTGTTTTTTTGTTTGAGATATCTCTGTAGCCAAGGCTAGCCTCAGGTTTGCTGAAGGTGACTTTGAACTCCTGGCCCTCCTTCCTCCACCTCCCAAGTGCTGCAATTACAGGTGTGTGCTACTACATCTAGTTTCTGCAGTACTTGGGAAAGAACACAGGGCTGTGTGTGACTAAGCAAGCTGTCTGCCAACTGAGCTATAGTCCTAATCCCTAAAAACCCTCAGAATGGTTTTTGTTTTCAAATTGTATTTATCTGTTCTTTGAGGATTTCATGCATGCATACAGTATTTTGATTCTTTCTACCCTCCAAGTCCTCCAGACACCCCAGAAGTCCCCATCTAGCTTCATAGCCCATTTGTTTTGTTTTGTTTTGTTTTTTTAATAATCATTGGGTCTAATTGGAGCTACCTGTATGTGCATGGGTCTAGGCCATTCTCTAGCATAGCACCTACCAGAGGCCACACCCCCAAAGGCTCCCTCTCAGCCAGCAGCCATCAACTGCCACTAACTTGCAGTTAGGGCTGGCATCTCCTGAACCCCCTGTCCACCCACACTGGAGTGTTGACTGGCTTGATGCTGCACAGGTTTTGTGTAGAAAGCCCACAGCTGCTGTGACTTCATGAGTGCTGCCAGGCCCAGAAGGCACTGTTTTACCACAGCACTGAAAGCCTTTTTAAGAGCCTTTTTAAGAACATTTGGTCTTACTGATGAACTAGGCATGGCGGTCTTCATAGCAAACCCCAGTTTCCTCCTGCTTCTTGTAGCTTCAAGGACCACAAGGAAGGAGGGGAGAAGCAGGAAGATGCCCATGTGTATCTTGAGCGAGGAGTAAAGGGCAACCAACCTTCAGATGCAGTATCTCTGTCCTTGGGGGTGCACGATACTTAGCATCACAAGCCCTGAGGCTGGAATTTGGTTGCAGGACTAGGCTGCTAAACACTGGCTTGGTAAGTGTGTTTGCTTGACAGAAAACCCTGCAGAGTTAGAATGTGGCAGCAAAGAGCCCATCTACTCCTGTGGGCATTATCTGTTAGATACAGTGTGGGCCATGTTTTCAACTGAATCTGGCACAGGGGCTTCATCCAACCTTATGTCAGTCTGCTCTCTCTGGGGACTTGATCCTTCTGCCCCCAAGCATCCTTGTCATATTCTCTGGGGAATTTCTTCTAGCAACTTGACTGATATATCTATGCACAAGGAATGTTACTTCTCTGATTATGGAAAACCCTGGACCTCCCCCAGAAAGCTTAGCAAGGGCACTTTGGCGCGTGCTGGGCAGTAGGGCTCTTAGGTGGCCCTTCTGTAGAGTCCATATCGCCCTCAGCTCTCAGGCTTCCTTTCTGAGTCTGGCAGTCACAGGGACTGCTCCTCTCAGGGATGTTGTGTCCTTGAATGTGGTTAATGTTAGCACAGCTGAGGGGCTGGGCCTTTTGCAGGGACCTGGCTGAGCTTTAGGGGGGAAAGAGAATGGAAATAAACAGGGAATGTATAAGAAACATAAACAGTCCTCTACTGCCTGTTCTACACTATGCTGACAACTAAGCGGTGGCAAACCATCTATTGCTTACAAGTGGCTGTCAGCCTTGCCTGGGTGGCTTTTAAGCTTAGATGGGCATGCACAGATTGGAACTCAAATTCTTCTTAAAAAAAAAAAATGCATGTGTGTGCATTTGCATGTTCGTGTGTGTGCAGATGTGCAGGGGTGTGACCTGGGTATTATTTCTTAGTTGGCACATTTTTTTTTTTTTTGAAAGACAGAGTTTCTCACTAGCCTGGAACTCACAAGTAGACCAGGCTAGGTGGTCAGCAAGCCCCAGGGATCTGCCTATCTCTGCTTGCCCAGATTGCTGGGATTTCAAACCCACTTCACCATGCCAAGATGGTGAAGCTTAAATGTGGGCTCTGCAAATTAAAGTAGGATCCTCATTCTTGCAAGGCAAACACTTTGCTGGCCAAGCTATCGCTCAGCCTATTCTCCAGCTAGTCTTGTTTTGAGAATAGAGGGTGTGACCGGCTCCTGTAGGACCTTCCTTCCTAGTCTACCCGCTTCTTCTCTAGTTGTCTGATGCTTGGAAGTTTCTTACCCAACAAAGAACATTTTGATTCCTACTTAGAGGGAGTCGGCCTTGTCAGTCATTGATTAATGCTTTTTAGATAAAATACAACATCTCATTTGATCTTAGCATATTTATCACTCAGTCTTTTGACTATTTCATATCAAACAAATGAGAGAAATGCAATAGTTAAGAAAAGGGACTTGCTTCTCTTGGGTATCAATGACCAGAGCCACTCATTTGTGCTTTACCATTTCCAGTGTGTACTGGCTAGTTTTATGTGTCAATTTGACACAAGCTGAAGTTATCACAGAGGAAGGAGTTTCAGTTGAGAAAATGCTTCCATGAGATCCAGCGGTAAGGCATTTTCTCAATTAGTGATCAAGAGGGGAGAGCCTCTGTGAGTGGTACCATCTGTGGGCTGGTAGTCTTGTGTTCTATAAGAAAGCAAGCTGAGCAAGCCAAGGGAAGCAAGCAAGCCAGTAAGGAACATCCCTCCACGGCATCTGCATCAGCTCCTGCTTCCTGACCTGCTTGAGTCCTAGTCCTGACTTCCTTCGGTGACGAACAGCAGCATGGAAGTGTAAGCTCAATAAACCCTTTCCTCCCCAACTTGCATCTTGGTCATGATGTTTGTGCAGGAATAGAAACCCTGACTAAGACACAGTGATTAATTGTTACTTTTTAATTAAATTAATTTTGTGTGTATTGGTGTTTTGCCTGCATCTATGTCTCTACACAATGTGTGTGCAGTGTCCAGAGGCCAGATTTCCTGGAACTGGAATTATGGAAGGTTGTGAGCCACTATGTGGATAATGGGAATTGAACCTATGACCTCTGCAAGAGCAGCCAGTGTGCTTAATCTCTGAGCCATCTCTCTAGCCCTTCAGTGGTTTGTTAGTGAAAGTGAACACCCATTATGTACTAGTCATTGTGGTAGGCTATGGAGATGTTGATAAAGAAGACTCAGCCCCCAGAGAGCCTGTTTCTAGTGACTCAGGCAGGAATCTAAGCACACATAAGAAAAGATGGCTGTACTCCGACAGCTCAGGGGTCCAATGGGAGGCCAAAGAAGGGCATGTTTTCTGTGGAAGAGTGCTTTGGGGTTTGGGTCAGGCTGAATGTTGCATTAGAAGCTCAGTGTGCATTTCTGGTTCTGTGCTGGGAAAGCAGCATGAGAGGAAAAAATGATACAGACCAAGGCTGGGAAGCCTGTGGAGAAGCTGCAGGGACAGCGGCAGGGCTGGTCCATCCACGGCCTAGGGGGCAGAAGGTGCAGTAGGTGTCTGCACTGGCCAAGCCAGAGAAGAGGAGCAAGTGCAAGAGCCAGTTCATGTCTGGGCTGGGGTGCTGTAGACTGATCAAGCAGACCTCACAGAGTAGTCCCCAGACAAAGAGCATTTCCCTGGGATTATTGGAAAAACAGATTCTCAGGCCTAGGTCGGACTTAGCAGGCGGATCTTCATGATCTCTTGTAACAGGTGTTCTATGTGATTTTGCTGGTCACTCAGAGAGAGAGGCTGTGAAGAACCAGAAGGGCATTAGTCTGATGCTGAGGTCAGACTGTGGTGTGATGGCAATGTCTAGGAGCTATTGCTGAAGTATAGTCCTCCAGTTGCTGTGTGGGGACACCAAAGGACTTGTCACAGTTGCAGAATCAGGCCTCCATAAAACCTGACAAATCACAAGCTTATTGTGATCATGCACATGCACGTGTGAACACACACACACACACACACACACACACACACACACCTACTAGGAGATTTACATATATCATACAGGCTGGCCCCTTCCTCCCTTCCTCCCTTCATAGAGGAAGGAAGGGGGTTGATGCTTAGGACTGTGGTGTAGTTAGAATCACCAAACTATGACATGATCTTTATAAATGAATTTGGGTTTAGCACTGGAGTTGAAGTGAAGCTGAGATTCACAGCATGTAACATAAAAATACCATCACTAATGGCTTCAGCTATCACTTGCCAGCTTGGAGAATATCACCAGAAATGTCACGTCCTAGCGATTCACTGAGCAGGAACCTAGTTCTGACCCAATTAGGAGAAACTGAGGCACAAAGATCAAGTAAATTACTCAAAGCTCCTAACCTCTGGCCTCTTCTCCACCAGTGTCAGAGCTGAGGTTCAGACTCATGGTCCTTGGCTTCAGGGCTGCATGTGTGTCTTAGACCACTACTCTCATGTCTCTGAACTATAGCTTTTCAGGCTTACTCTCTGTTGCAGTTTCATGTGTTTCACAAAGACCCTGACTGAAAGCCATACAAGAGGGAAGGGTTTGTTTGGCTCACAGTTCTAGGTGATGTATCATTATTATGGGGACATCCTGGTAGGGATGATTCCTTCCAAGAGCAGATAGAAATGAGTGTATCCATGCTGCCTGCTTGCCCATTCTCAGCTAGCCCTTTCCACTCTTATATACTTCAGGGTCCAGCTTAAGGAATGGTGCCACCCACAATGGGCTGGGTCTTCCTAGATCAACTAACAAGGCCAGCCTACAGGCCAATTCAACCTATTTAATTCTATTCCTGGGTGACTACAGGTTACTCTAAATGCTGTGGAATGAACAGTTAAAACTAACCAGCACATTGCTTAACTTTTAGCAATTAGCCAAAATTGTGTCAAGTGGGGCTCCTAAAGTAAAATTCCACAGCTTGGTTCTGGGAGACTAAGCTTAAGAATAAGCCAACTTATTCCCCAGGGCAGCTACTGCATGCTCTCCTGGAAGGGTTAAACAGCCACATGGGGCCCCTTGGACACATCTGTGCTTATTGTGACAACTCTGTGTAAATTTATCCCATTCTGTGGAGGCCCCCTGCAAGTGGCCAGATGGTCTCTGTCATGGTGAGGACACCATGACCCACCAGGATTGTTTGCTCTAATGGGTCACAAGGAAAACAAATGCTGTCTCAGCCAAGTGGAGATGACTCTGTTGCTCACCCACAAGTTGGGAGTCAAGGACTCAGAAATCAAATTGCTCACAATCATGTCTGGCTGGCTTACTCCTTCTTTGTAGTCTGTTTATCTGGATTAACTTAACATTTAAAGCTTTCACTTCATTGTCGTTTCAAGAGATCTCGAGTAGCTTTAGGGTTTTGGGAAGATCTACCCTTCCCCCTTCTCCCACGGCACACCAAAAGGTAATGAATACAAAACTAGACATCTGTAAATGTGTATTACCCTTTAGGCTGAGGGTCTGTTTGAGGGAAGGTGCTTTCCCAGTCACTCATCCTAGCAGCTTCTTTCTCTGCTGCCCACAAGTATTATCAAGCTGATGTGGCTTCCTCAGTGTGTACTGAGCTAGTGACCACAGGGCAGCCTGTCCCTAGGCAAGCAGACCTTTTCATATAGTCGACAGGCCACAGAGGGATAGTTTTGTTTCGATGCCATTATTATCTTTTTCTTCACTAAACCCAGGCATTTCTGGTCTTGAATTTTGACCTCTTTGTTTCAAAGTTCAATTCTGTTCTGTGACTGTGTTCTTCAAAGCTGTGGGTCTGTGGACCAGCAGCACTGGAATATCCAGAGAGACTGAGGCTCTATTCCAGACCTCCATACAAAGCCCCCCCCCATCTCTCTCTATATTTAAAGATATAGATAAAGATATAGATATGTTCGAGCATGGGAGTGTGGAGTGTTAGGAGGTAGTTTTGAATCCAGACATCTCAAGAACGAGTTCCAACCTTGCTGGCAGAATCAAAACTGAGTTCGTGTTGCCAGTGCCTGGAACCCAACTCCTGTCCTGCTTCTTCAGATGTTTCATGTTTGTCTGCTAACCAGTAAAGGATGGAAAGAGGGAAGATGCTGTTACCCTGTTATCTACACTAAGGCACACAAGTCATAAATGTGTTTCTAGTTAATTGACTACGTGCGGCTTGCCCACCCCTTTATTCCTTATCATTCCAAAATCCCAGGCCAGAGTCCAGGAGGGGACCTGACTGCAAAAAATGACTCAAGGGCTCTGAAACCAGGTGGCCTGGATAAGGCCCAGTCACCAGTGTTGACTTCTGGCTTAACCCCTTGTGTCAAAATATGATTGGTCCCACTGCATCCCCCTTGCTTTGTGTTCCCATCTTATAAAAACATTGTGTCACCTCTCTCCCTTCAGGGATGTGGTTCAGATCCTGAACTGGCCACCTCCCTGAGTGCTCAGAAAATAAAGCTTTCATTTTAAGGCTTCTGGTGAGTTCTCTTGGATCCCACCTTGAACGCACCAGAAGAGGCTAGAGGTCAGTCTTAGGCGTCTTCCTTAATGATATGCTACCTAATTTTTTTCTGAGATAAAATCTCAACTGGAGCTCCCTGGGTTAGCTAGGCTGGCTGGTCAGCAGGTCAGTGTTTTTCATGTGGGTTCTGGAGGGATCAACTGAGCTCCCCATGCTTGCATAGCAAGTACTTGACCAACCGAGCCACCTCTGCAACCCAGAACCTGCATCCCAACAAGGTCTTAGGTACCAGCAACTGTGAGACATCCTACTCCAGTTGTCTGGGTTTCTCCATTACCTTCAACTAAAGTCTCCACTGAGCACTTACTTTGGGGCTAGATTTCATTTTTGGTCAGCTTTCAGAACTTAAAAACATACACACTCCAAAATTCCTTCTTTTGCCTTCCTATGATGTCATTCATTTTACCTGGCCTGCCACAAGAAAGAAAAAGGCAAATTAGGTCCAACTCATATATGCATTCTAAGACTAACTACTTAAAGGCATCTGTTAAAGCCTCCACCATGAACTGAGTCCCAAGTGTTGCCAAGATTAATTGAGAAATGCCTGAAGGTAAAATAAATACTGCAACTTAGTTTAATTCAAAACCGTATCAGCCGAGAATGGAGGTGCAACTAGCAATAAAGATGTTAATAATTAGTTGTGCTCTGTTAAGTTTTATGTTCATGGTTATATAGAGTGGAGAAAGAATTTCCCCAGGAGGGAAGAAATCAATGCTTCACCTTGATTGCTATTTTAATGTGCTTATTTTAATGGGGCCATCCTGTAGAAATCCTTGGGCACATGTCCAGTTTTACATAAATGCAGAATTAATTATTATGAAAGCATATAATTTTAGAGTTGGAGCAACCTTGGCGATCATTTAATTCAGCTTCGTCATTTCACAAATAAGTAAGAATCGGATGGCTTGAGCCCTTCTACAGAGCACTGAGAGCTCGGCTTCCATACTCCCAGACCAATGACTGGGGCACCTTCTCAGACCATGCACCGTGGGTTTCCTGTTGCCTCCAAATTCCCCAGACACAATTATGTGCGTTATTTCTAAAGTTCTTCCCTAGCCTGCAATCTGCTGTGGCTGCTTTTGGTTGTGAGGTTGGGATCCTAGAACACATTCCTGGTTCACTTTTGTTTTTCTGTACTATTCCTAGCTCTGTGCTTTGTCAACAGCAGTTGCAGAATAAATAGATGTGCCTGGGTGTGGAGGGTATGCACTCTTCTTGCAGAGGATCTGAGGTTAATTCCTAGTGCTCAAGTCTGGCAGCTTACAACCTCCTGGAACTGCAGCTCCAGAGGATCTCATGCCCTCTTCTGCACTCTCCCACACAAATAAAAATAAATGATGATAATATAAATAAATGATAATAATATGAATTGACAGGCAGTGGAGTTCTGGACCCATTTTTGCTTTTCCTTTATGGCACTGGCACTGAGGTGGAAACCAAGCCTTCTGCATGCAGAAGATGTACCAGTGAGCTACATCCCCAGCTCTGCTGCTTTTTAACCTGCTCATTAGAAATGACTGTATCTTCCCACCGGAGGCATGATGCTGAACAAGGTGGGAGTATTTACATCATAAAAGTGGGAAAATGCTTCAAAGCAGGGTATTTGGCTTTGAGAAATGCAGTGGTTAAACATTTGTGAGCATAACCACTCCATATGTGATTTTTACAGTCTCAGAAGGCAGTGGATCTTTTTTTTAAAAAAATTTAAAGATTCATGCTAGCATGAGGGTGACTTAGTGCTTAGCATGGGTTTCCTTGAGAATGATGGAATGGGAGACAATTGCTTAATCCCCTTCTGTCTTTTAAGATTAATGCATGTTAGGTGTCAGGACTGTAGTAGAATGCCATGGGTCAGGCTAAGCTCCACTTACCCAAGAGTGCTCTTTGGATAGGCATGGTCTTGGAGATCATGTGGAATATCACCACCAATCTCCTCTAGTCTCTAGGGAGCCTCCGCCTTGGCTTCTATGATGTCTCTTCTGAGCCATGGGTCCAGAACCTTTGTGTTGGTATGCCATTCACATGACTCTGTTGGTCTTTGTTCTGTGCTTGTCTTTAGGAGCAGGACCCGAGGTCCCATTGGCCCTGGCAAGTATGGCTATGGGAAGGCTCCCTACATCTTACCACTGCAGACGGATTCCACCCATACTCCACAGAGGCTTCGGAGACAAAGGCCTTCGTCCAGGCACTCCAGGTCCCAGGAGACATCTGCTTCTAAGCAGGGCTATAAGCCACCAACCCACCAGTTCTCCCACAACAGACCTCTCTACCAGAGTGATAGTGGCCCTCGTTCTGGACTGCCACCTTCTGAGGCCTCTATCTACCAGCTGCCCTTGACTCACGATCAAAGCTATCCTGCAGCTTCAAGTATCTTCCACAGCCCAGAATTGAGCAGCAACAATGGTGCTAGGCCCCATGGGGCAGCTCAGGCCTTTCCCCAGCATCTGCGATCCACAGCAATCTCCTGCATCGGGGCCTATCGGCAGTACAAACTGTGCAACACCAATGTGAGTACCCAGCACCTCAGACGGGGCTTGGAGGCAGCTGGTTTTCTTAATTCCTGGTCAGTTGACACCCACTACCTGGAAGATTGAGAGGGATCATGTCAACAGACCTTTTATCTTTTTTCCCTCTCTTCTTCCTGTATTCACCCATATGTGCTGTGTGTGTGTGTGTGTGTGTGTGTGTGTGTGTGTGTGTGTTTGTAAAGCTAATGCTTTAAGAAGGAAGTATGCATAACTGATGGAGTCGCATCAACAATTGTGTGGCAGTGATATTACCAGTTAGCCATTTTGGGAAAACAACTGCCAAAGTCTCAGGGGCGTATGCCAAAAGTAATTGTATTGTTTTTGTATGTGTGCACCTATTTGTGTGTGTGCACAGGCATGTATAGGGCACAGGCCAATGTTAGATGTCTTTCTCACTCACTTTCTACCTTACCTTTAGCTTATTTTTTCTTGTTTTGTTAACTATTTATTTATTTTTATTTCTGTGTATGTGTGTGGACCTCTGTGAGTATATTGCATATCATGTGGAGGCAGAAGCATATGGAAGACAGAAAAGGATATTGGATCCCTTGGAACTGGAGTTTCAGGTGCTTGTAAGCTGTCTGATGTGGGTGCTGGGAGCTGAACCTGAGTCTTCTGAAAGAGCAGTACATACTCTTAACCGCCGATCCGTGTCTCCAGACCCTCCTTATTCTTTTGAGGCAAGGTCTCATTGACTCTGGAGCTCACTGACTCAGCTATTCCAGCTGGCCAGCAAGCTCCAAGGATCCTCCTGCTTCTGTCTCCACAGCTCTGGGGTCACAGGCACACACCACCACACCCTTTCGTGGCAAGCACTTTACCAAATGAGCCATCTCCTCAGCCCCAACAATATTCATTCTTTGCTCATGAGTCAAGTGCAGTTTGACTGCCAAGGAAGTAGGTGTTTGGGAAGGCTCCTAACTCCTCTGTAGAGCAAACACCTCAGGTGATGAACTACAGCAGGAGAAAATGGAGAGATCATGTGAGGCCCATCTTAAAGAACCAGGACAGCTGGGGTAGGGGATGGTGTGGAGCGCTCTGGCCAGCAATTACTTTCTCACTTGGGTGGGGATTTAAGAATTTTAATGGCAGTCATCGTGTAGATCTTCTGAATACCCACTTTGGAGATTAATTCAAAGGGTAGTTATTGATCCTTCTTCCCACTTCTCAGTAATCTCTGCTTTTATTAGTAACTCACCTCAAGTCAGGCCTTGCATGTGCTGCTTTTCCTGCCTTCTCTGATCTTCTGCTTAACTCAGTGAATTTGTTCTTCTCTCCATTTCACAGTTGCAAAGCAAGGTTCAACTTAGGCAGACACTACCGCTCCTGGATAGTGAAGCAAGGGGTTGTTATGAACTGTGTATGACCAGCTGCGCTGCTTCTAACAGCAGTGGAAGGCTGGGGAGAGAAGGGAGAGGAGGAGGGACTGGGAAGAGGTTAAGTTTCTAAGCTGCTACAGTTTTCATTAATAATTTAATCTGCCTTAATACTCTTTGGTGGGTAACAGGACAGCTGGTACATATTAGCTTCAATTTCCTCATTAAAAATCTATTTCCTGCTATGGAGTCCATAGAAGTGACTTAATTTGTGATCTTAATAATTCCTCCAAACGCCTGCTCTGCCTTTTAGTCTATTCCTCCACGGTGAGATTGTAGGGATTATTCGTTTCTATAAAGCACTCATTTTCCTAAAGCCAGAGCTAGCAGCCAGCCAAACTGCAATGAATTCCATGCCATGAAAAATGAGAGTCCCATTGTCTATTGGGCTGAGGATGAAGCTCTGTGGTAGAGCATTTGGCTAGCATGCACAAGGCTCTACCTTTGGTCATCTGAAATGAAAACGAAAAAGAGTCCAATCTACTTTATAGCGTTGTTATGAGGAGCAAATGAGGTGTTGACTAAAAATGTTTTGTGAATTGAAAAAGTAAGGAGTTACTTGCCTACGGGATCAGATGTGGCTCTTGTTTTGATGAAGTAAAGTGAAATGAGCTCTTTGGTAAAGTCATACATATTCTCCCACTGACAAGCACAGCTTGTAATTTTGAGATCAGAGTAAGTCATAAAGAAAAAGGAAAAGACAGAGGACACTGGGAATAAATGTGGAGCCATCATCTACTTAGTCTTCTTTCATCTGATTTGGACTCGTGTGTGTGTGTGTGTGTGTGTGTGTGTGTGTGTGTGAGAGAGAGAGAGAGAGAGAGAGAGAGAGAGAGAGAGAGAGAGAGAGAGGGAGAGGGAGAGAGAGAGTAAGTGAGTGAGTACTGGAGCTGGAGTTCCAGGCATTTGTGAGCCATCTGAAGTAGGTACTAGGTACTAGAATTTGAACTTGGGTCCTCTGGAAGAAGAGCACGTGGTCCTGACATGTGAGCCATGTGTCCAGCCCCATACATATCAATTATCTAATTACTGTTCAAAAAATAGGGATCTAGGGCCAGGTGTGGTAACATATGTCTTTAATATCAGCACCTGGAAGGCAGAGGCATGCTGGTGTCCATGAGTTGGAGACCTATCTGGTCTACATAGTGAGGACAACATAGAAAGACCATGTCTCCAAAACCCAAACCAAACCAGAGAAAAACAAGACAAAACCAAAAACAAACAAAACAAGTTAGGAATGCTACAGAGAGTCATCTCTCTGGTGCCTTGGCCTCCTGACTTGCATTTTAAAAGCACACACTCTATACTGCCAATAGTAGGTAGAAGCCATAGCTTCCCTTCGAGCCAGAGTAAATGCAAGGAAGGCATTGAGAAGACAGAAGTGCAGAGAAAAGTTCATCTGAGGTTTCGTTTGTTTGTTTGTTTGTTTTATTATGTTGCATAGGGGCCACCCATGAGCTCACTATGTAGCAGAGGATGCCCTTGAACTCTGCTGAGATTGCAGGCAAACACCATTATACCCAGAGCTCTCAACATTAAAGTAGGAAATAGTGAAATCTCTGTCTTAGTTTGAGTTTCATTGCTGTGAAGAGACACCATGATCAAGGCAACTCTTATAAAAGGCAAATATTTAATTGGGGCTGGCTTACAGTGTCCAAGGTTCAGTTCATTATCATCATGGCAGCAAGCATGGTGGCACACAGACAGACATGGTACTGGCTAAGCCAGAGCTCTACATCTTCATCTGAAGGCAATGAGAAGAAGACTGTCTATTCTAGGAATCTAGGAGGAGGGTCTCAAAGCCTACCCCCACAGTGACACACTTCCTCCAGCAAGGCCACACCTCCTAATAGTGCCACTCCTTGGGCTGAGCATATTCAGACCGCCACAGTCTCCAATACAGGACAGAATCAAATGCCAGAGAGGTTTCATTCCATATTTTTTGTTGTGACCTTTTACACAGTGCATGCCACTATCCCAGGCCTACATCCTGCCTGTATTTATGGAGAATTATCATCTCCCATGGGTCCTGCTATCTTTTGCCCATCTTCTTTTTACAAGCTCTGGACTTCTTGTGACTTGCACCACACTCCATGAATACTTAAAAGCTTCCGTATTTTAGGCCTCCTCAAAGGCCTCCTGGGTTTGATGATCTCCTGGGAGGTTTCAGAGACTTAGTAGATACTCATGCTCTTAGCTTATTATGCTGTGAATATACAAAGGAAACCTGGAAAAGAGAAAGACACAGGGACCAAGTCCAAAGACAGCCAAGCACTGGGTCCTAAGAGTCCTCTCCAATAGAATCTCGTCATAGGTCCTCTCTTGATGAATTGTTGAGAGACACATGAATTTTCTGCTAGAGACTAATTTCCCTCTGCTAGGGCTTTTTCAAGTGGCCATTCTTTGTCTTGTTACAAAATCCCAGACTCCCAAAGGAAAGCAGATGCTCTGCGTAAGCTAGGTGGCTTATAGAAACACTTGAGTCCTGGTGGTTATGGTTAGAGGGGAAAGAGAACTATCCAGAAGCCCAAGTTCCTAGACTTCAGCCATGGACTACTTTGCAAAAAGGCTTCTCTAAGGAGATCAGGCTCCACATCCTAGCCAATGATGTCATCTAGATGTCTCCATGCTCTTCCTGATCCCCAACATGAGGAGATGAAATCCAGCCCTAAATTATGCAGATCTTTCTACTCTTAGAAGAAAACGCCACAGGACAGTATTACAGACAATATTACCCAAACTAACAAGAGATGTAGGTTAGCACTTAGATTCTCTGCAAAGTTTTTTTTTAAAAATGTATGCCCCTTTTCTCTTTTGGCTTTATCTGAGAGAAGAGAAAAAAGGGGATATAATCTAGCACAAGCTGCAAACACCAGTTTCTTAACGTCATCCTTAATCTTATGTTCAGCCTATCTTACTTCAGTTTTGATGGATCCCGGAGGTTTTAAGATTCCTACAACAGTGAGTGTCTCTGTTCTGAGATGTATGGTGACGACTCTGAGGAGGCTGAGTTAGGGACAAATGTTCTGCAGGCTTATATAAATCAGAATCCTGTCTCATTTCTGGCCATGGCTCCTCCCTCCACAGCATAAGGTTCTAAAACAGTGGCTCTCAGCCTTTCTAATGCTGTGGCCCTTTAATGCAGCTCCTCATGGTGCCATGACCCCCAACCATAAAGCTATTTTCTTTGCTACTTTATAACTGTAAATTTGCTTCTGTTATGAATCGTAAGGCAAATATTTTTGGAGATAGAGATTTGCAAGAGGGACTCGGCTCACAGGTTGAGAACCTCTGGCTCTAACCAGGGTCACAGGGTGGTGGCCCTGGGCTGGGGAAGACTCTACTGAGTAGGGGGTGGTTGAGCTAGCTTATAAAAATGACCAGCAAAGACAAAAAAGAGCTTGTGAGATCAAAGAAAAGGCTAGGGGCAGGGAGAAGCAGGCAGGATTGTACTGGGCTCTCAGGAACCTGCCAGGCCCTTGGAGTCCACCTCCCCATCCGCATTCCTACTATGAATAATTGGAAACCTTTAATCAGAATGTATCTTTTAACAGATCAAAGTACAGCAACATGATGTGGGCCTTGCTTGACCTTTTAGATGCATGTGATTGAAACATTTTATGTAGAGGGAAAGTCAGAAAGAAGCTGAAGCTACTCTGTATGCCTATAATCCTAGTACCTGGGACAGCAAGGAAGGATTGTGAGTCTGAGGCCAGTTCAGGCTGCTCACTAAAGAGTCTGTTGTTGTTTGCTTTTTTAAAAAGCAAGCAAGCCAACTCTCTGGTTTAACTGGAGATTAGACTTGCAGGGCAGTATAGGATAGTACCCATGAAAGTGGCTTTGCAAGGAAGCTTAACTTGGGTGTTGGGTTAAGTGTCCTTGGCTTGGAGAGGCACTTAACTCTCTGTTGGCTCCCATAAGTAGGAAAGCCTCTCAGGCTTAATTCTATGCATGGAAAGGTCAAACCCAGCTGCAGGCATTGGACTGTTGACCCACACTCCAGCCCCTATGTGGACAGGTGAAGAAGGTGGTCATTACTGGGCATGGATGGAGTCAGTAAGGCTATGGGTTTTCCAGGTGCAGTGAGTTAAAGAAGCAGTGAGACCTCGATCCCTGCATGCTGAGGAGCAGGAGCAGGCAGTTTGGGAACCTCTGGGGAGAATAGGAAATTTTAGCCAAGTCTTTCCCAGCAAGGAGCAAGTTCACTTTCAGAGGTAAAGACACAACCCTGACACAGCGGTATCTCTGATCCATCAGTTGCCCTGTGCCTTGCTGGCTAGGGCTAATACCAGGAAGTCCGGTCAACAGCCGTGTCTTTTACAGGGGAGCTCAGTCAAGCCCAAGAGCAGTGGTTCTGAACCTTCCTAATGCTGTGACTTTTAATACAGTTCCGTATGTTGTGGTGACCCCAACCATAAAATTATTTCCTTGCTATTTAATAACTATAATCTTGTTCCTGTTATGAATCATAATGTAAATGCCTGATATACAGAATATCTGATACATGTCCTCTGTAAAACAGATGATTGACCCCCAAAGGGGTCATGATCCACTGTTTGAGAACCACTGCCCTGGACTTAAAGGGTCGATTTTTCAGTAAGGGAATGCTATCAGAGATGGGGGAACCAAACTTCTGGTACCTTAAAAGATGAAGTTAAACCATCTTTTCAACCACCTGCTTCAAGGTCTGTATTAGTGTTTGCAGGCTATATTAACCCAGCAAGACGTCTGTAATTAAGGTATCTGTCTTTCCCTGGCATCTTCTCTTAGGCACACTGAACTTCTTGCATTCTTCTTAGAGACCAGATTGATGCTGTCCCCTCTGGAGGAGGTGGGCTATAGAGTCACAGGGCTCAAGGTAGGGACCAGCTTATGAGTGGCCAAGTGGTTTGGTTATCAAAGGGGCCATCTTGAACTTAGTCTTTTTTTTTTTTTTCTTCATTTTTTTTTCATACTTTCTTTACATTTCAAATGTTTCCCCCTTTCCATCTCTACCCTTTGGAACCTCCCCATTCCCTTCCACCTCCCCCTGCCACTAAGGGGGTATTCCCCCACCCACCAACCTACCCACTCTCGTCATCCCTCCTTGGCATTCTCCTATTCTCCTATACTGGAGGATCTAACACCCTCAGGCCCAAGGGCCTCTCCTCCCCTCTGCCGCATATGTGGCCAGCACCATGGGTCCCTCCATGTGTATACTTTGGTTGGTGATTCAGTCTCCAGGAGTATCAAGGGGTCAGACCAGTTGCCACTATTGCTCCCTCCCTGGGGCTGCAAACTCCCTTAGCTCCTTCAGTCCCTTCTCCAATTCCTCCATCTGGGACTTCACACTCAGCGCTACGGTTGCTGTGATGTAACTCTTAGGTAGTCTTAACATCTTGAATGCAGTTAATTTGTTGAGGGGAAAGATGCCAGGAGCTAGAAGTGCTTTCAGCAAGCATAGATGTCATGCAATCTGTTGCTTCACATTTCCCCAGGGTAGGGGTGGGTTTTCAGGTGTGGTGTTGGTTGTTTGTGTCCCGAGAGTAACTGACAGTGAAGGGAATAGCTCTTCGGGCAACTGAACGGTGTCTCTGCAGGCAGATGTAACTCTCTGCCCTGTGTCTGACTATCTAAATGAATGGAGCTGAAAGGTAACCTCCTGAGTGCTGTTTGATGGAAGGATTTAGAAACAGTCCAGGTAAGAATTCCGTGTACTTCTGAAGGTTGGACAGGCTGCAGGGAACCATGGAGCCAGTGCCTGGATGGGCTGGCCACTGGGCTGGCCACCCCAGCATGTATGATCTCACTGCTGTTGCTCTCGCTGAGAAATCAGTGCTGGGGTAGGTGCTTTCAGCCACTCTGCCTGTCTATTCTGGAGTCTCGGATCTCTATGGTAACTTTTGTATTATGTATTTGCAGTGTGTGTGTGTGTGTGTGTGTGTTTATATGTGTGTTTATACATACACACACATATATATAAAACACATATATGTGTATATGCACATAAATATACATCTGAGTCTAAACCCCAGGATCGATATGGTCAAAAAAGAGAACTGACTCCCTCAAGTTGTCCTTGGACCCCCAGATGTCTATCCTGGCCCATGCATGTGTGCACATGTGCACACATACACACTGTGGCAGAGGGGGAGATGTTTGTATGAACAAGAATATACATATAAAATAAATAAAATGTAATATGTTTTTAAAATGGTGCACTAAACAATGACTATTATTGCTTTAAGATTAAGTTGTACAAATACCACCAACATTGCAATGTTGGAAATGAGTGTATCTGTCTCCCAAGACAAAATGATCAGTCATTTAAAAGCTCTGGTTCCTAGGCTGGGGAACAGCTCAGTCTCTCAGGACCTGAGTGTGATCTCTGAACAGAACCCAAATAAAAAGCTTGTCTTTGTCTACTTGGAACTCCAACCCTGGGAGGTATATTCTTGGGACTGGATGACCAACCAGGCTGACCCAATCAGTGAGCCACAGTGGTGTGAGACTCTCAAAAAAAAAAAAAATGCTGGACAGCATCTGAAAAACAACTCTTAAGGTACTGTCTGATTCCCACACAAGTGCACCTGAACATGCACACACACACACACACACACACACACACACACACATTCACATAGACACAGCATGTTGATTTCTTCTTTTAAAAAAAACTATCATCATTAAGGATCAGTTGACTCTTCATTTTGCTAGATTAGACATTGAGTGTCTGGCTGGCTAAATGCCCCACCCCCTCCCCTAGATGTTGTGTTCCCCCCACTCACCCTCCACCCCCACCACTACCCCCACCAGGAGTCTATATATCTTTCTTGAGTTGGCCTGTGAGAAACTGGTGTGATTCTTCTCAGTGTCCTCGGTAGCTATGATACCCAGAGCAATGACTTGCTTTGCAGTAAGATGTTTTTACCCTTCTAGGTAGCAGCAGAGGGTCCATGTTAATGGAGTTTCTAATGTTGCCACTAAGAGGTTTAAATTCCTTAGGACAGTTTGCATTGTGCATGTTGAATAGATGTATGCATCATCAACTAGTTAGCAAAAAGTGTTCTTTTAAAAATGTTTGTACAGCGATAGACATTTATAGATAATTTAAAGAACTGGGAATACATGAATACATAAATGACCCGAGACAGGGCCTAGGGGTGTGTGTGGGGGGAGGGTTGTGTGGCTTGGTGTGTGTGGTTGTATGTGTGTGTGTGGGGGGGGGGGGTTGACCCTGCCCTCATTCCAGTGCTAGGGAAGTAAATGCAGGAAGGTCAAAAGTCTAAGGTCATCCTTGCCCAAACAATGAGTTCAAAGTCAGCCTGGGATACATGAGACCTTGTCTTTTAAAAGAAGAAAATATTCTTCTGGGTGAGCGGATGGATTTAGTTACATTGACATGCTTTGGGGCTTTGACCTGTGCCCTGGAAGGAGAAGAAAACTTTTCTTCTGGGGAACATTATGAGCTTCTTCTCTTGGATGAAAAATGATGCACTCGGGAATTAAGAAAAATTCAGATTAGAAATGAAGTGCAGTGCCTTGACTTCAGACAAATCATTTCCCTCACCAGAGAATTATGGGAGTGGTGGGAGGGACCTTTTGAGAGGTGGAACTGGTCCTGTCCGGCTTGAGAAAGGAGATCCGACACCTCACACGTACTGGCAATTGGGAAAGCATTCTGGCCCCTGGATTCTTGCTCTTCCTGTGGAGGATGAATCCCATTTTCCAGCTCTGAAAGCACTAGGAGATTGTTTGCCAAGAGTGCCAGCCTTCCTTCAGTTGTTCACTCAGAGGTTCTGGAGCTGTCAGGTTCATGTCTGGTGGGTTCAGCTAAGCAGCCATTCGCTGAACAGTGTTGTAAACTGGCAACTTTGTTGCACAGGGTAAACCTCACCCAGATCTTTGGAGATTAGGTGCGGGCAGGGGCAAATGGAAAAGTTTGCCATTCCTTTGATAATTTACATTTTGGACGGTGAGAAGCTAAGTAGATAATTGTGTGTGTGTGTGTGTGTGTGTGTGTACACATATAGGCATGTGCTGACATAAATACATATGACATGTGGAGGTCCACTTGGCATGTGTTTCCTTGCCACCAACCCCCCCTTTTAGAGACAGCTCAATGACTGCTCAGCCAGTGAGCTTCATGGCTGTTCCTGTCTCTGTCCCTTTATTGTAGGGGTCACAGGAATGTGCATTACCCTGGCTTTTCACATGGGTTCCAGAGGCTCCCAGGGGATCTGAACTCAGGGCCTCATGCTTCTGTGGCAAGCACTTTTCTGACTGAACCAGGCACTAAGTAAGCCACTTGGTAGTTACTGACTTGGGGGTCACTGTCTATCCCAAGTAGGTCTGGGTACCTGTCCTCATGAAGTGAACTAAATGAGTCAGAATAGAGGTAGAAATAGAAAGGGCTTTGTACATTGGAAAGAAGCACAGAGATCCAGTAGAACTCTCAAGTCCCTCTTCCTTTTAGGGTCCTGATGTAAGAGCAAAGTTTAAATAGAGAGCCAAGGATATTCACCTCTAGCAGTGCAGCCAAGGTATGGTCCTGCTCCACTCTGACCTGCCACTCTCCAAGCTGCTATGCCACCCTGTAGGGTGCTCTGACAAACTGTGTGGTGTCTTTCCTGGAGACTCATTCTCTGGTGGGTGCCCTTTCTTTCTCCTAGCATCAGACTCCTGGAGGAAAGTCTCATTTGCTTGGGGTCCTCTGTCAGATTGAGGGATGTAGTGTCTCTTTAGTATGTCTTCTGCCAGCCACCTCCTCATTAAGGTTTGAAAACATTTCTAGATTCCTCCTTTAGATCCCTTCAAGGGAAAAGTTAAACGTACCCTCTGTTGCCATTGTAGCTGATCTTTTGATGGAATCCAGAGTAACCTCAGGATTTTAAAAATAAAAGTACATATCTGACCCAGGCAGATTTAAGGTCAAGTTTCTTGGCACTATCTTCACTGTGCACGGTGCTCCTCAACTGGGCATGGTGTGCCTCATCTCCTGAGGATAGGAAAAATAGTTTAATTACTGAAGAGTAAGTGCTGATCACTGATGGTGGCCTGTTGAGCAGTGGAATTAGGCACTCTAAGTTGTCAACTCTGATTACCAGGGTCGCTAGAAATGTAGTCAGAATTTCCGTAATTCTCTGTGTGACTCACAGCATCCCCCGGGCACTTGTGAGACAGGATTTTGGATAGGGCACATGGTGCTTTATATGGATTCAGCTCACACAAAAGTACATCCTCATCCTCCGATGGAAACATCTCTCCCTCTTAGGGGTGGACAGGGTCATTTGAGGGGAGCCCGTCTCCCAGGGGGCATTCCTTGGCTGGAGAGCTGCAGCCTTCGTTGGTTCCATACGGAATAACCCTGTTCTCTTTCTACACAACTTCCTCCCCTCCCCTCCACTGCCAGTTTTCTGGCTTGAAGACTGTAAGAATCTGTGCCCCCATGGGTAAGGCGCACCGCTTAACAGAGAGCTGATTACTGACAAGGTGAAGGGTGACTCAGCCTGTGACATCAGGAAACAACCAATCTAAAAATCTAACAAATGTACTGAACCTGGAACTGTTAGCTTCACCGGGTCTGCTGAAAATGAGGAGATTATATGCTGATAATAGGAGACCAGTGCAAACAGATGTGATCTACAAGACAGACATAAAACAGGGCTTCCCTGCCCTGCATGGAGGTGCCCTCCCTCATGGCTGCAGCCAACTCACCAGGCCTGTGAGGCTGAACCTGATCTAGGCTTCTAGACCTGTCTCAGTGGTAGTCGGCACTGGTGTTAGGTGCTGTGCCAGTACTAGAGTGTGTTCTCTCTCTCCCTCTCTCTCTCTCCCTCCCCCTCCCCCTGCCCCCCCCCCTCTCTCTCCCCCACTCCCTCTCTCCCTCCCTCCCTCTCTTCCCCCCTCTCTCCTTTTCCTTCTCTCCCTCCCTCCCCTTCTCCCTTCTCCCTCCCTTTTCCTCTCTCCCTCCTTCCCTCCCTCCCTCCCTGTCTCCCTCTCTGTCTCTTTCTCTCAGATGCTGGGAATTAAACAGCTCCTTCCTTCCTTCCTTCCTTCCTTCCTTCCTTCCTTCTTTTTTGTTTTGAAAAATACTGTTTGTATTTTATCGATTGAGAGTTTCATGCACTGTAATTGGCCATCATTTTCTTCCTTGGATCCTCTTCCATCTCCTTGCCCACCCATCTCCCGACTCTCACACCATTGAGTCTGGTTCGTGGTAGCTGACTTCTGAGCACGGGGCCCACCATGGAGCGTGGAGCGTGGTTGATATACCAGGCATCACTCCATCAAAGAAGCTGACTTTCCCTCTTGCAGCACCCTTGGCTAGGGTCAGAGCTCCATGCGCACTTCCCCTCCTCCATGCTTCGGGTTTGAACTATGCATGTCCCAGTCGCTGCTAAGTATTGCTTGTATCTGCCCTTTCTGTCTAGGAGACACTATTTCCCTGAAGTCATTCCCTGTCTCTGGTTCTTAAAATCTCCTCCACTCTCTTCCTCTTAGATCCCTAGGCTTGGGGGAGGAATGTGATGTAGACTTCCTATTCAGGGCTGTGGATTTCATCTTCAGCCTTACACAGCAAGCACATTACCAGCTGAACTATCACCCCAGTCCCCAGAAGCAGTATTCTAGCAAATCTTTAGTGTCTCTTCCCTCTCCAAGGCGGTGCTGAGAACTGCTACAGGGATAATTCTTCTTTCTTTTCCCTTTTATTGAAAATAATTTTATATAATATATTCTAATTATGGCTTTCCTCCCCTCTTCTCCTCCCTTTTCATCTGGATCGAGTCTGTTTCTCTCTCTCATTAGAAAACCAATAGGCTTCTAAGGGATGATAATAAATTGCAATATAGCAAAATATAATAAGATAAAACCCAAACTAATATGTCAGAATTGGGTAAACGAACCAACAGAAGGAAAAGAGCCCATATCATTTGCACTTTAAGAAATCCCATAAAACCACTAACCTGGAAGCTATAATGTATATGCAGAGGACCAGGTGCAGGCCCTGTGTATGTTGTCTCAGTCTCTGTGAGTTTGTATGAGCTTTGTTCATGTTGATTTAGAGGGTCTTGATTTGTTCAGTCCCTCTGGCTCTTACATTCTTTCTGCCTTCTCTTCTGCAGGGTTCCCTGAACTCTGAAGGGGGAGATTTGATGAAGGCATACATTTAGGACTGAGTGTTCCAAAGGTTCTCTGCCTAATGCCTGGCTGTGGGTATCTGTATTTGTTCCCCTCTGCTTCAAGAGAAAGCTTCTGTGACGGTGGCTGAACAAGGCAGTATAGCAGATTGTTACTTTATTGCTACTTTATTTTTTCAAGCACTGTAGTATTTGGCTTTACTAGAGGTCCCTCAGCTATCTAGTCTCAGGTTCTTGGTCACTGAAGCAGTATCAGGTATGAGTTCTATCTTGGTGTGGACCTTCAGTCATTGGTTGGTTGTTCCCACCAGCTGTGACACCATTGCCCTAGCATGTGTTAAAGGAAGGACAGCAATGTAGATCGAAGGGTTTGTGCTGGATTGGTGTTTACGTTTCTCTTTGGTAACAGCCAGAATGCTTTCCTGTATGAGAGTCACTACAGTGTAGTGGCTCTCTGTAGGCACCGGCTCAACCTCTCCACGTTCGTTGTGTTGTGTGGGTGTTGTCTTCAGCACCAGAGCCTTGCTGTCAGTTTGTGGAACAGCTACAGCCTGGGTTGTTTGAGGATTCCCATGGGCACCCTTTGGCCACCAACTCAGTTAGATGTAACCCAATCTGTGTAGTGGAAGCTTCCTTAGGTGGCAGGAGATGGCCAGTCGGGGCTCTGTCTCCCCCATTATTTGGTGATTTCTGTTAGGTCTCAAAGAAATCCTGGACAAATGGCTAACTGAGATATCAAAGCAGATGCTGGCAGCCTGGCTTTTAGCATAGCAAGGACCTGTTACAGTGTCATCTTGGCTGGCACATCACACCCCCTACCCCAAAACTCTCTACCCGTGAGCCATCTCTGATTCCTTATAAGACCTAGCCATTTTGGTTAGGTTCGGTCTTCTGGCCTGGTTCAGTCTGGACCCTTCCAGATGCCTCTGGCTGTTTTCTCCCTCATGTCTACAATTAACTATCTCCTCAACTCCATATCAGTCATGTCCTCGTTTTTCATTTAATTTCATTTAGACCACACACACACACACACACACACACACACACACACACACACGCACACGAGTGTGTGATGTATATATATATGTGTATATATATATATATATATATATATATATATATATATATATATATTATATAAGTTTGGGCTGTATCTGGTTTCCATACTTACTACCCCTCAAATGGCCCTTACTCACAGCTGTCTCTCCCCGCATTCCCTCCTTGCCACCCTCTTTCCTCCCCTTCCCTCCTGGGATCCTCCCAGTCCAGCCCCTCTCCACCATATTCACCCATAACTAGGTATTTCCTTTTCCTAATGCACTCTATCTGTCACCCTGGTCCTTCACTCAGGATGGTTTTCTGGTTCCATCCATTTACCTGCAAATCCTTATTTCCTTTTTTAACGAGTGATTAATACTCCATTGTGTACATTTTCCTCATTCGTTCTTCCATTGAGGGACATCTGGGTTGTTTCCAATTTCTGGCTATTAAGAGCAGCAGTGGACATGGCCAAGCAAGTGTCTCTGTGGTAGGATGAAGCATTCTTTGAGTATATGTCCAAGAATGGTAGAGCTGGATCTTGAGGTAGATTCATCCCCTCATCCTGAGGAGCTACCACACTGATTTCCATAGTGTCTGTACAAATTTGTTCTTCCCTCAGTGGCACACTTCCTCCCACAAGCCCATACTTTCTAACCCTTTCCAGACAGTTCTGCCTACTGGAAAACATGCATTTAAATATATGAGCCACTCTTATGCAGACCACATTGTGTTCTGTATAAAGAAGTATGCAACACACAGGCTCTGTGGTCTGTGATCTTCAGTTTTGGTGTGTGCTACCAGGTTAATGAATGGTGGCTTCTACCTAATTGTGGAGCATCGTGGCTTTATGCAGGTGTGGCTACTGAAGGAGCAGAACATTCGGCCCTTTGGTCTGGTCTGTTTCTGGGAACAACCTGAATTGCAGTGACAGGTCTGCTGTGGTCAGTCTCGGGGCCCTGCCTCTGTGTCCTAAGGGATCTTAGGCAAGTAAATCACTTTTCTGGCCTCAGAGTTCACATCTGTAGGTTAAAGGGTTTTAGTTTAACTTTCTTTAGCTCCACACTTCTGGGGTAATTGATCTGGAAAGAGATAGATGGGGCTGGGGGTTGATCTTTATTGCTGAGTATGGGTCTGGGATTGGTACACCAGCATCATCAGGAAGACACTGTGATTTTTATTACTGAACCCTCTTCCCATTTGCAACTGGGGCAGGGTCTCTCTCTCTCTCTCTCTCTCTCTCTCTCTCTCTCTCTCTCTCTCT
>JADRCH010000050.1:1620958-1691300 GCA_019843965.1 Rhynchomys soricoides
TCTCTCTCTCTCTCTCTCTCTCTCTCTCTCTCTCTCTCTCTCTCTCTCTCTGTGTGTGTGTATGTTGTGTGTGTGTGTGTAGAAGATAGCCTACAGGGATTGGTTTTCTTTTTCCACATGTGGGTCCCAGGGATTGAGCTTACTCTGTTGAGCTTGCTGTCACATGCCTCTGCCCACTGAGCCATCTCAGTAGCCCAAGAAGCTTGTTCATTAACAAGTCCTAGTGTGATATTTTTTCTCGCAGATAAATTTGAGGACTTATGCATGGATGGCGACTTTTCCAAGTCACTTAACTGATCACATGCTAACTGTACCTGACTCTTGAAAGGGGGCATTAAAAAAAAAGGTCTTGTCTCAAATCTCATCTGAGTGTGGTGGCTCAGGCCTATGAGTCCAGCACTTGGGAGGTAAAAGCGTGAGGGTCAGGAGTTCAAGGTCATCCTTTTTACATAGTTTGGCACTAATGGGGTATGTGAGACTTTGTCTCAAAATTGAAACAAATCTCCCTTCCCAGCTGCTATTGTTGGGAGTTCTTGTATGTCAGCAGTCAGGGTGGCCAGCAGGTAGGCTTCCAGAGCCCCAGAGATGGGCTGACCTAGCCAGTCAGTTCCTCATGGATTGCCAGAGTTCAGCCCAGGCTCCCTGTCCAACCAGTCCCTCTCCTCACTGATTCCTTCACATTCTGCTTCAAATGGAATCTTGTTCCATATGGTTTGCATCAGGCCAAGCTGGCTCCGGCCACCCTGAGGTGGGGACCAGCAGCCTCCTTCCACTCTCCCCTCCCAAGCAGGGGATGGCTTCCTCCTGCTGGGCCTCTTTCTTCCCTCTGTTCTTTCATCTTCCAGAAGATCTAGTGCTTCTGATGACATACAGCAGAATTCTTTATAAACCCTTGAGGGTTTTGAACTATTAGCAGATTCTTCCAGAAACTTCTATGCTTTGTAATGTTTAAGAGGCCAGGGGGCTCCTTTCCCTTCTTTTCTGTTAACACAGACAGACAGATAGACACACCCCCCACACAGAGAGAGACAGAGGGATATATATATATACACAAGTGCATATATACACACATATACACACATGTATATACAAAGCAACATATACTCACACACCACACATACATACGCTTGCATACACACACACACACATATACACACACATACAAACATATACACACATTTACAGACATATACATATGTACACACACCCTTTAAGCAGGGTATAGCTGGGATTTGAAATGACAGGTCATACTTTAGCAACAGTGGCTCTGACCTTTTATATTTATTTTACATTAAACACTGCTGTGTTCGCCACTTACAAACTAGATGGAAGTAAGCCACGTGGAACTGTCCATTCTCCCTGGGTACCACACTCTCCTGGATACATGTGATAAGATACAGATTCATCGCTCTCATCCTAGACTTAAGGGACAGGAGGAGCTCCTGCTTTGGAGGGAAGACAGAAGTCAGACAAGGAAAGACTGGGAGAACAAAGGAGGGCGGGGCACGTGATGGGTGCCACCCTGCGTGATTGAAATCTAGCTCTCTCCGAAGCTCCATGTCCACTCTGTGCCTCAGTTGTCCTGTCTGTGAAAAAAATATCTATGGAACTGTGATGTTTGCCCTGTTGGCGGCTGTGAGGACTGAATGAATGACATGTGGAATAAGTTTGAAGAGCACCCAGCCCATGCCAAGGGCGCTGGATGCATTAGCTGTGGGCCTTGCTCCATGGCAGTCGAGGCACATGTGCAAGGAGTGACTTTAAGTGGGAGGGAGACACACTTAGCCACTTAGCAGTCTGAAGCTGAAGGCTTGGCAAATAGTTGCAGTAAATGATCCTGGGAGGTTTGGGGGGTTTTTATTTGTTTTGTTTATTTGTTTTTTTTTTAAAGAAAAGAAACACAAGCATTCTCACAATGGTTCTAAGCTGCAGTGAAGCCTGGAGATCTGCATTAGATTATTCTTAACTTTTTCTCATGCGTGTGCACATGTGCAGGTGTGCGTGCAGGTCTGCGCATGGGTAGGTGGTGGCCAGAGCCAGAGTTCAATGTCTAATGTCTTCCTCCATCTCTCTCCACCTTTTTAATTTTTTTTTATTTGTTTTTCAAGGCAAGGTTTCTCTGTATATCCCTGGCTGTCCTGGAACTCACTCTGTAGACCAGGCTGGTCTAGAACTCAGAAATCTGCCTGCCTCTGCCTCCCAAGTGCTGGAATTAAAGGTGTGCGCAACCACTGCCCCACCTTTTTAATTTTTGAGATTATAATTTAATTGCAACACCTCTTCGTTCCTTCCTCCCTCCAAACCCCTCCTCCCTGTCCTCAAATTGATGACCTCTTTTCATTGTTATATGCATATATGTATTTGTATATACATATATTACTAAATATAACCTATAAAGCGCATATACCTTGTTTATGGCTTCAGGGCTGACCATATGGTATGGCATGAGCTAGCCACTTATGTGCTCTTCCAAAGGAAGACCATCTCTCCCACGCCTAGCTTTCCTCAGTTTTCTGTAGTCCTTTGTGTAGGGTTAAGACGTCAGAGGCTTTTCTCTGTCCATGTCAGCGTGTTCTTTGGTGTCATCTGGGTTCAGCTCACAATTGTGTGGTTATGTTGGTGAGGCTTCACAGATATAGCTTTGATATTTCTAGAAAACACAATCTCACTGAAGTCCCCAACCCTCTTTTAGTGTCCCTGACCCCTCTTCCACAGTATTCTCTGAGCCCTATTCATCTTGTCACTTTACCTGGACCTGGACCTTGCACTGAACCTGGACCTTGTCATTTCGACTAGACTGACTGATCTATGAATACCAGGAGCCTCCCTTGTCTGCCTCCTCAGTGCTGGGGTTATGAGCATATGCCCCTGAACCTGGTTTCTTCTTTTTAAATGTAGATTCCAAGAAATCCAGATTTAGATCCTCATGCTTCACCACTGAGACATCTCCCCAGCCATTAGATTTATTTATTATTTTTATTTGCTTTTGTGTTTATTTATGCAGTACGAGGGTACCAGGGATCTCCTACAGACTAAACTAGCAACCGTCCCACTGAGCTACACCCCAGCCCTAAACATTTTAATAAAGATGACCAGCAAATTTTCAGAAACCCTGGTTTCATTGGAGGAAGCCTAGTATTCAGACTGAAAGGTATCCTAGGATTACAAAAGCTTAAACACTAACTGCGCATTTCATATCTGCTTTATTAGGCGTGTCCAGAAAGTGGTAGAAGTATCCGGGAGGTACAGTGTGCATCCTACAACAACAAGCCATTCATGGGCCGGTTTTATGAATGGGAACCATTTGCAGAAGGTAAGGCACCTGGGTCCCCCCGACTCAGCTGTGTCAGGAGGAATTATTCTGTTTATTATTATTATTAGTAGTAGTAGTAGTATTATTAGTATTTTGTTCTATGTCATCATCGTCATCATCATCATCATCATCATCATCATTTTGTCTGTTCTTCCAACCCTGTTGTTTGGGTGTTGCTGGATGTGTTAAGGTGATCTTGGCTAGAGAATATGTGATTCTCTGAGCAAAGTGGTCTACACAGGTCTTTACCAATTGTTGCATAGCCCAGAACACACTTGGACTATTCATGACTGTGAGGTGTGGCTGGAAGCAAGCAACATCCAGAGATGGCAGAAGTTTGGGGAATGAGTTGGTAGATAAGGTACAAGCAAGCTGAGAGCTGGGATTCTTTTGGTTTTTAACCCCCGTAACTGTTAGAAGGGTTGGTGCGTGAGCTTAAGACAGCACGCAGACTGATAATTGTTTGCACATTGAGAGGCCTCTCCTGTCTTTTCCATACATAGAGAGAAGCACACCAAGGCCCCTTGCCATGCCATAGTGATGGTCAGACATTGGCAGAGCTTGTCAATACTTTTCTGCACACTGCAGTCATTTTCTTTGTCAAAATCACCTAGTAGCATGGGGTTTCGACTAATATGTGTTTAGCTCTGAGATGTTTCCTATGAGGAAGTCTTACCAGTGGTCTAGGAAAGCTTGGCGGCATTCTGTAGGGCATGCCAGCGACTGGAGCAGGACTCCTGCCACCTTCAGGGTACAGTGAAGACCTTTGTCTGGATGTAAGGTCTTGACTTCAGCCCAGGGCAGTGGGTAGAGCTGCTCGAGTACCCCAAAACCAGAACCCAAAACACTGCTACTCTATCCAGGATCTTGAAGTTTTTCAGAGGAAGGCTTGGCGGTAGGATGTGCTGATGTTTATAGGGAATCTGCTCCCTCAGGGGCCAAACAGATATCACCAAAGCAGATGCTGAGGCGTCGCCCCGTCCCTTGGTAAGAAGCAGATGAAAAGCCAACTGCCCTAAAACAACACAAAGTCCTATTGTCTGGTGTTTCCAGAGGAGAGTCTGTAAGTTGTTCATTTCTCAGATGGTCATATGACCTCAAGGTTATTAAGAACAAACTTGACTTTAAAAATTGAGATATGGGAACCAGTCAAGAAAGGTTGTACAGATGGGATGTAGAACCGGCAGAATATAATTCTGAGAAAAGATATGAGGTCCTAGGGCACAAAGGAGGGAAGGTCCGGTGTCCCCGGGAAAGCAAGGGAGGGAGGGTCTTGAGGGCATCTGTATTTTCACATACACATTCCCACATACAGACATAGTCCTCCACACATAATTAAAAACAAATCTTTAAAAATGAGATTAAGTCCATACTGGAGCTGGTAGGTTTATCATCCCTAATGGATGGTGTTCTCATCATAAGAGAAAGTTCAAACTAGGCAGTGGTGGCCCATGCTTAATCCCAGCACTGGGGAGGCAGAAGCAGGCAGACCTCTATGAGTTCTAGACCAGCCTGGTCTACAGAGCAAGTTCGAGGACTACACAGGCAAACCCTGTCTCAAAGGAAAACAAAGAAGAAGGAGGAGGAGGAGGAAGAGGAAGAGGAGGAGGAAGAGAACACCAAATTATGATAAAGGCAGAGTCTGATGTGCCTCTGAGCCCTGACAACACCATGATTGCTGGACACTGAGATCTAGGAGAGGCAAGGGAAGGGTTGCCCCCTAGAGCCATCGGAGTGACCATGGCCTACCAGCACTTGCATTTTGAATTCCAGCTTCGAGAACTATGAGAAGAATCTTTTGCTGTTTTAAGTCTGCATGACTGTGTCTTATCACAGCGATGGTTGGTGGCACAGAGAGACCAGTCAGGGTGGTTCTCTTGAGACCCACAGATGTGTGTCCCTCAGAAAGTGGGATTATTCTGATGAATGTTTCGGCGATCCCCTTAAGAAGTAAGACATGCAACCAAGAGAACTATCTGATGAACCCAAGATCACAAAAGCAATGTTCTCAGAGCTTTCTAGAATGGGAGTGTCCCACCCCCAGACACTATGATGTTATTGGTCTGGGATGCAGCTTGGGCATATAGATTTATTATTATTATTATTATTATTATTATTATTATTATTATTATATCCAGGTGATTCTAACAGGTTTGAGATTGTCTGATTTTGTTTGAGCAGCATCTTTCCAGTGTTGTAAGCCTTGTGCATACCAGCTGTTTCATGTTACTCTCTGGGAAGAAAGATGCGTTTCCCCAGAAGAGCAGAGCAGCCTACCCAATGCTAGGTGCACACCACTGTCCCTCCCTCTGCAGCTGAAGTTGTGGACTGCATTTTCTCTGCAGAGACAAGGTGGTTAGTAGCTAGATATGTGTTCCAACTCTCCAGCCATATGGAGCTAAGTCTGATATTAGTAGCTCTGTGCAGGCCACAAAGAAATCATCATGGGGGTGTGTCATGTGTTACGGTTCTTCCTGTGAAGGGAGGCTCGTTCTTGTCTGGCTTAAGTCTATTTCTCCCTTTCCTGTTCTTCTCTTCCTCACTTGTACAGATTCCCTGGGCTAATTCAGGCCACGGGTCTGGCCCTGTTGTTAGGGACCCAGATCCCATGAAGCAGAGGAACATTCTTCCGCACAAATCAATATGAGGTTTGCGGAGAAAGCTTAGCCATTAAAGTGCTTACTATGCAGGCAAAGGACAGTAGTTCAGTTCTCAGCACCCATGTAAAAAGCCAGGCATGGTGCGTACTTGAAATTCCAGTGTTGGGGGGCAAAGACAGAATCTGGGGCTCACTGGCCAGCTAGTAAGAGATCCTGGCTCAAAGAATAAGGTGGGTGGATCGTAAGGTAGTTGGGTGGTCCCTGAAGTTGACTCTGGTCTTCATGTGTACAGCCACATGTGTCTCATATCATGGAACATACACACACATATGGGGTGAGGAAAGAGAGAGAGAGAGAGAGAGAGAGAGAGAGAGAGAGAGAGAGAATATAATATGCTTGTCTGCACTACAAGCCACATCCAAAATAATCCAGGATTTGCCAACTGTATCTTATAGTGTGTTACTAAAAAAAATTCAGCTGTCTTTTCTAATATTTACTGACAGTGGTGTTTCTCACATAGCTGCAAGGAGACAAACAGTTATGGAAGTGGCATTTATTTTGGTTTTGTCTAAATAATTTTTCTTCTTGTTTTTCCCCCCACTAACATTCTTTTCTTGATGTTATCCTTCTTCCTCTCAAATGATTCCCAGGCTGAGCAGTGGGAGGGAGAGGCTGCTAGCGTTCCTGTGTGGTGTTCAGACCCGACGGCTGGATTTTGCATTGGGCCCTGGGCTGTGTTTGTATGTCTTCTGCTATTCGCTTGTGCCTACTTAGGGAAACAGCTGCACTCATTCAGCCCAATGCCACATAGAATAGTAAAAGCAGAGTGCAGGCTCTGATAAACACATCATTTCACCCGATGGTTCTTCCAAGGCCTTTAATCACATTTCCTGGATATGATGACCTCGCCTCAGATCATGCCTCTAGGAATTTTTCTCACAGTCTTAGACTTTAAGCATGTAACAGGATGGAGGGAGAACTGGGGTGCCTTGGGTCTTGTTTGGGGCTGTCATCTCAGCTCCCCTTCACTCTCATATTTGGTTTGGATAATGCATTATGTGGTCACTGTACCTAGAATGGAACAGTTTGATAAGAAGACTTGGACACTAGGACACGTCATATAGCACTCCATCTAGTGTTATGCATGATAGATACAGGTCCCCTCTAGATGCTGAAACGCTGCATACTGCCACATCCTGCTCACCTTGTTATCTTAGTTACTTCCCCATTGCTGTGGGGAATACCCTTATAAAAGCATCCTCCGGCCTATGTTTCCAAGGATTACAATCCATCGTGGTGAAGAAGACTTGGAAGCAGACAGGGAAAGCATGACAGCAGAAGCAGGAAGTTGGTTGGCCACAATGCCTTTGAATGCAGAAAGCAGAGTGAACAGGAAGTGGTTCCGGGCTATCAAATGTCACAGTCTACCTCCCATCCCCTACCCTATGACCCACTTCCTCCAGCAAGGCTCCACCTCCTAAAAGTTTCACACCTTCCAAAACAGTGTCATCAACTGGGGACCAAGTGTTCAAACAGGTGAGCCTATGGGGGTACGCTTCACTTTCAAACCACAAGTGTGTTTTCTTTCCCCTGTATGTGTGTACCTGTGGTAAACATTTACACATATTCTAGTAAAAGATGTGTGAATGTGTGACTTCTCTTTCAAGACACCTCATTGGTCTTGTCAATATTAGCATCCATGACATATGAGTCAATCAGTCAGTCTCTCTGTCTCTCTGTCTCTGTCTGTCTCTGTCTCTCTTTCTCTCTCTCTCTCTCTGTGTGTGTGTAAGAATGCAGGGGATGGATGCATGCGCGCATGCACTTATCTGCAGAAGTCAGAGAAAAGGACAGCAGTTGTTATCTCAGCTGCTCTCTGCCTTCATCTCATTAAACAGAGCCTCACATTAAATGAAGATCACCAGCAAACACTCAGAATCTTTCTAGCTCTACGCCACAGCTCTGGAGTTACAGTTCCTGATTTTTTACATGGATGCTATGGATTTGGACTCAGGTCCTTATGCTTGCACTGCAGGTGATGTTACCTACTGTGTTGTCTCCTTGGTCCCGAGTCTCTGTTTTAGTTCTAGAAAGCACTCTGCTGCTTCTCTTTGGCACATCTCATTTGTCAGCCTCCATAGCCTTGTGCTGTACGGCCATTACTAAGTCGAGTCAGGTTGAACTCAACACTGTGATACCATATGGCTGAGATGAAATGATGGCTGAGACAGCTATGAGGTGGGCAACAGGTGCACGGTGTAGATTTCACGGATCTGCTTGACAAAGAGATGAGTCATGTCCCAGGAGGGGTGGAGAGGGGTGGTGGAAGATTTTATCATGCTACTCAGAATGGTGTGCAAGTTACAATTCAAGAATTGCTCACTTCTAGAATTTTCCATTCAACAATCTTTCAGTTAGTACCACACATAAGGAGACACCGCTGTGCCTATTTCCATTCGAGGACACTGGGGCAGCTAACACTCAGTGTGTCAAGCTTTGTTAGGTTATTGTAGTAGAGATGGCAGATATTAGCACCTATTGTTTACTTATTCATTCCATGGCGCTGGGCATGCGCTCAGGGCATCATGCACGCTAAGTGCTTTACCATTGATTTATACACCCAGTCCAGAGAGCAGGGTTAAGTCATAGTCACAGCGGTGGGTTTGTGTTTGAGTATCTTGTAGATTCTGTGTCCCTGAGAGCTGAACTGAAGAGAGTGGAATTCTGAAAGGCGAAGGAGGTTGAGTCAGGAATGGGAGCTTGTCTGCTGGTAACATGAACATGTCAATCACATTTGGTCCAGAGTGGCTGGTGTTTGCCTCGGTAACATCTCCAGTCCTAATGACTTCACCTTAAAGTTTCCCTTGCCCAGACTACATGATAATGAAGTATGTGTCCTACTTATTTAGAGTCCCCAGATGGTAAAAGCTGTGTCTCAATTCAGGCTTCTGCTTAGACAGGGCAAGGGGACACATGATTTGTGCACAGATTTTTAAAGCTGCTGTCAATGGTGGTCCCCACTGTTTGTGCTTATACCCCAGTAGCTAAGATAAGACACATGCCAGTCTTCACTTCAAAAGGATTAGGTTGGCACCTTCCTACTGTGTGTGTTGAGGAGGAGAAATAGACTTTTAGTGACTAGCCCCAAGGTCCAGGACAAGCACAAAACTCCATTGAAATCCTTTCTTTTAAGTCCCAATGACTTAAGGCCACTTGCAGGAATGAAAGGTTTTGTTCCAGGGAGTGTTACTGGTAATTCATGTCTGTAATGTCTACAGGGTTCCCAGGGACTCCCATCAAGTTCTTCCTATTGTCTCTATGGCAGCAGATATTTATGGCATCTGGTATCAGAATGTTGGTACCAGGTACTCAGGGGTTCAGATTCCCTCTCAAGCCATGCTGCTAACAAAAACACATGCCATACTATCAAAGCATGGGCCATGATGGAGGGAGGCATAGGCTAAGTGTAGCGGGTTGGCATTAAGGCTTTCCCTGGTCCACAATCCTTAGGATTTATGAACCTTTGGAAATGACAGGGAGGACTCAGAGAAACAGAAGGCAGTTCCTATACCCAATGAGACGTGTTAGAATGTCCTTAGATCTGGTCTCAGAGCTCTCTCATGGGGGAATACCTAGCAAGACTGAGCCACAAGTTTGCCTTAGAGATAGGGCACAATCGAGGACAAAGCAAAATTCGGAGAACAGCCAAAAGGATGATTTGGGTTTCTTACATGTTCACTTAGAATTAGGGTTGACACCTGGCTAGTAAGATGTTCAGGAGTTAGCTGAAGATTCGGGACTTTGACTTAAAGAGATCACTTAGGCCAGAGGATTGATATTTTGAGTCATTAATCTCCAAAGATGATTAGATCAGATTTCAAAAGAATTTAGAATCATTAGGGGGATTGTATCTGGACCAAAAAACTAAGCTTTGCATCATCGCAGGGGAGCAGAAATAATATACTGCGGCTGAGGATGTAGCCTGGTAGAGGGCTTGCCTAGCTCATGTGATTGGTCTGGTTCTCTGCATCTCTTAAACTGGGCATGGTATTGCATGCCTCTAATCATAGCAAGTGGGAGGTAGATGTAAAAGGAATGGAAGTTTTGGGTCAGCCTTGCCTATCTCAAAAACAACTAATAAAAAATAAATTGAGCTTCTTTAAGAGGCTTAAAGAAGACCAGAAAGGATGATTCAGTAAGTGAACCAGGACATAATAATCCCAGGGTATTAACAGGAAAAATACATAATTTAATATGCTAATGAAGGTTATTATTTATAATGTTTTCATTTATGTACTACAATGAGAGTTATGGACTGAGTGTTTTGTTCCCTCAAAAATTCATTTATTGAAGTCTTAATCCTTATTGTGGCTGTATTTGACAAAGGACCTTTAAAGAAATAATTGAAATTAGAAGAGGTCCAATGGGTGGAGGAATGTGAGCAAATAGGATTAGTGTCTCCATAAGAACAGGAATATGCACCAGCGTTTTCCCTCTGAAGAGATGCACACATACAGCATGATAGTGGGTACCTAAAGCCACGAGATGAGGCAGGCCTGGGGAAACCAAACACACTCTGGTATTCCGTTAGGTTTCTGGTGTCCCAAACTATGAGAAGTAAATTCCTGCTATTTAAGCTACCCAATCTGCTTTTATTATGCAGCTCATGTTGACTTAAGACAATGAGGATCATATAGAATGATTTTTTTAAAAATCTGCATATATTTTGAACAGATGCTGTGTACTTGGCACAGTTCTGAATGCTAAGTTTTTCTTATAGTAACCATCTAGATAGTGTTATGATCTTCATTTTATACAGGAAAAGAAGGTATAGAATAGGCACCAGTCAGCTAGCAAATAGTATAGTACCCCTCCCCCAAACCTAAAACCCTGCCTGTGAATCTTGACTGTGATGTGGATGGGTCAGGAGAAGTGTTTCAAAGCCCCGCACAGTACTGCTGGATGCTGCAAAACATGGAGAAAAATGAAAATTCCAAACCCCAAACTGGAATGGCCCCATTGCCTTTTCTAGAATGTTCTAGAGTGTTGCCCACGGTAGTGTTAGTCTACAACTGGAGAAAAGTTAAGGTGGGCAGCCATCTCTTGAAAGCGTGTGCGGTGAATAAGGCACGTTGGGGACGTTGGCTGGTAAGAAGAAAGAGAGACTTGTCGCGGGTGGTGGTGGCCTGAGAGGGTGAGAGGAGGAGGAGGAGCAAGAATTCACAAGAAGCCTACCTACCAACCTGCTTTCCCTGCAGAATGTATGCTCTTACTTCTTTGCACACCTTTAAAGAGAGCTTCCTCTCCGTTTATCACAGATTATTTTAGTCAAGATAAATGAAAGGAAGCATATGTCTACCACAGTGTTTGTCCAAAACATGTTCTTAGTACTTTTTTCCATAATAGATCAACTGGAAAGAAAGCAAGTATTCAGCAAAGGATTCTGCGGGAACTAGTTGTACACCCACCCAGTGGAGCATTATTTGGCAATAATAAGAAGAATGTGCTACTGATACATATAACAACCTGGTTGCAGCCCAGAAACATTATGGGGAGCAAAGTCAGCCAGACACGAGAGAACACACTGTCCAATTCCATTCCTGTGATGCTATAGAAGAGGGCGGCAGGCAGGTTATGGTAAAAGAGTGCCAGTGTTTAGTCTATGCAGGTGGTAGGGTTAGCTAGAAGGGAACATGATGGAGCCTTCTGAATTGATGGTGATGTTCTTTCTCACAATTGGCATGGCTATTACACAGGTGGATGCAGTTTTCCAAACCCATCTAACTGTTCCTGTGTAACCCAAGCATTTTATTGGGTACCGTTATACTTTAAAAAAATTATTCTTTGGGCTGGAGAGATGGCTCAACAATTAAGATCATTGGGTATTCTTCCATTGGGCTGAAAGAATGAGATCTGCATAGAGGGATTTGTGCAAGAATTTTCTAGAAGTCTATCTACAAATCCCTCTTGTCCTAGAAGCAAGGATGCCTGCCGAGGAGGCACTGATCTTTTCTTACTGCAAAAGTATGTTCTTGTGTCTTTGTGATTCCCAGTACTCATATGGCAGCCCCTAACCATCTGTAACTCCAACAGGGGATCCAACACTTTTCTGGCCTCTACAGGTACAAGGCACACATGTGATGCACATACATACATACAAACAAAACATCATACTCATAAAAATTTTTAAAAAGAACCTTAAGAGTATATTCTCAGGCTAGTGGGATGGCTTCGTGAATAACACTGCTTGCCACCAAGCCTCATGGCATGGATTTGATCCTCAGGACCAACATGGCGGCAGGAGACAACCAATTCCTACAGAATGCCCTTTTGACCTGCACATATGCATCTCAACACACCCCACCCCTGCACACACACCCGCCCCTGCACACACACCTGCACTGTAAGTTATTCTTTTTCCTCTTCTCCCTTTGTCTTTTCAGTTCTGGAAGGTGACACTTACAGCCAATATAAGTGTCATAATTGAAGTAACTATTCTAAGATTTCCTAGTCCCACCCTTACTTGGAAGGTGACACTTACAGCCAATACAAGTGTCATAATTGAAGTAACTATTCTAAGATTTCCTAGTCCCACCCTTACTTGAACTTTTTTTTTAATTGACAAAAGTATTTTAGGGAGAACTGACCCAAAACTGCAGAATGATAGTTACAGAACAACTGGAAGCATATCAAATCTGCCTTTGACTTCTGACGGGGACTTGTGGTTTGAATGAGATGGCCCCATAAGCATATATTTGAACGCTAGCCACCAGAGAGTAGAACCCTCTGATAGGATTGGAAGGATTAGGAGGTGTGGCCTTGGAAGCATGTTACTGAGGTTTCAGAAGCCTGTCATGCCTACCCCTGACCCCCTGCCTGAGGATCTAGATATAGATCTCAGCTACTGCTCTAGCGCCTGCAGGCCACCATGTTCCCTGTCATGATGATAATGGACTGAACATCTGCAGCTGCAAACAAGCCCCCACTTAAATGTTTCTCTTCTAAGAGTTGCCTTGGTCACGGTGTCTCTTCATAGCTGTAGAACTAAGACAGAGCTCAAAGATCACAGGTCTTTGGGATTGGAGCAAATTAAAGTGTTTTCTCTACCAACAAGAGAAAGAAGAGGCAACCCACAGTTGGGGGAAATTATTTGCAAATTTTGCTTGAGGCCAGAGCTCATGTCAACTTATATGAGGAACTCAAATGAACCAACAACATGAACATAATTCCTATTTAAAATAGACAGAAGGCCAGCACAGGCATTTCTCTAGGACATACAAAGGCCAACAGATGTATCATAAACGCCCAACATCACTGAATACCAGGGAATGCAAATTAGAATTTCAAGGCGACTTGCTTCATATCTGTCTGGTGGTTATTAGCTCAGAGGCTGACTACCTGCCTGACATTTACAGGGCATGCTAAGGTTCTGAACTCCAGATACCAAACTTGAGTGGTGAGTGCTGCACCCGCTGAGCCATCTCCTTAGCTTCTGGAAAGGCTTTTCAATATCATTGGAAGATGATTGGAATTGTGCTCTAGCTCAGGACTGGTGGTCTTCCATCCTCCTTGCTCTGTGCATTCCTAAAGACTGTACTAATGGTCTCCCTACATGTGGATGGCATGAGGCTGTGTGGCTCCTGTGTACCTACAGTCATTATGCTTCTGTGACACTGGTTGATCAGTGTCCATTTATACATGGCCATAGGTGCTACTTTCTGTGTAACAAGACAGCCTCTGGGGCTGAGTGGAATCAGGGAATTCACGATGATTCGCTTTCCTCTTCTCTGAGAGCCTTACTCCTAGTAGATCAGCTCTCCTCCTCCCTCCCCCACTTAGGATTATAAATATGGAATGTTCTAGAACATGTCTGCTGCTTGCCTCCATACTGCTCTGGCTAGCTAAAGAGGAAGGTGAGTGCAGGGCAGGGCCTGTTTCACACAACTCACTAAGTCTTGTCACTGGGAAGTTTAGGATAGGGAAGAGGGACTGTTGCTAAGGGGTGAAATTGTCCCTGCTCTGCAATATTCTGGAAGGTGCAGCAGATTCTTGTAAAAGCTCTTTTTTTCCTGGCACCTGAGCCAGTGTCATTCTGGGTAATTAGTGAAAAGCAGCCTGAGGGAGTGTTTCAACATCTAATAAGCAGATTAGTTTCAATACAAATAATCCTAAGGATCTGAAACCAAGCATAGAACTCAAGCCCATTGCAAAATATTAAACAATGAGCCCCAAACCTGTTGTTTCCCTCACAGTGTTCTGCAAGGACTGCTCCACACAGTCATGGGAGTGTCAGGATGGACAGGGCTGATCTCACACTCCATTCTGCAGCTGTGGGGACTCCTGAGGGTTGCATGGTCTAGTCAGGTTGTAGAGAAAATGGATTCAACGAAAGGTTATGGACATAGGGAACATGGCTCAATCTGTAAAGTGATTGCCTTGCGACCATGAGGACCTGAGTTCAAATTCCCAGAACCAGCATAAACCCAAGAGCTGTGGTACATGCCTCTAATCTCACTACTGCTAGATGGGCGGTAGAAACTGGAGGATCCCTGAAAGCTTGTGGGCTAACCTGGCTGCTTGGCAGTCTTACACCATTGAGAGATACTGTCTCATATAAAAGGCAGAAGGTGTCTGAGGACTCTAACCTCGACATGCCATACCCACAGTTCTGCATGCATGTGCACATGCGCACACCGAGATAAACATTGCATAAGCACAGCCTCCTGGGCTGAGAGTAGTCATGTGCCTCAGGGGCCACGAAGGAATCTCTCCCCTCCTTCAACTAAGCTGTGGCTGATTCAATTTCTTCTTTAGAAAACAAACAAATGTGTTTGTACATGAAGGGCTGTCAAGACTTCTCCAGGAAATCCTGGGGCTCTTTCTAATTAATCTCTTGTAGCCCTGTCTTCTCACCCTCCAGAGGCCCTTAGCTTGTAGATTGGAAGAAGGTTCTCAGAAGGAGTGGCTGGACCTTTTCTCGAACCTTGTGTGGATGCTGAGAAATGCCTGTCTGGCCAGCAATAAGGGGATTTTGGAGTGAGACGATTTACAACTAGAATTTCACCAACAGATAGGCGATACGTGTTTAAATTGTAAAATCAGCTCTCCTTTACATACTTATCAAAAACATTCTCTCCCACTGACATAATCCTTCTCTCAAACCTGTTAAATAGCTCCCATCCCGTCTCTGTTTCTCAGAAATTGCACAGAACGTTTCATGATTCAGTGGGACTTGCTTCCAAAGGATTAAAGGGGAAATCCCACGTAAATCTATAGTCCAAGGCAGAAGAGTGGGAATGTTCCTGCCCCCACCTGGTGAAGTTGGCCCCTGTGCATGCTTATCTTATCCTTACAGTTTGCCCTGGAGTGATTATTTATGGCCTGGCCATCCTTTGCAGCCCTGTTGAACTAAGGCCCACATGTCCCCACTCAGATCTTTTAAAGCAGCCAACTTTTCATCCTGGATTGTCCTTTTGTAAGGCTGTAAATATTTCTCCTTCCTTCAACTGCTTGCTGGGGTATGGCACATGCTGTGTGTTTAGCGTGTCAGCTGTTCCCTTTAACATATAGTGCATTCCTCATGGGTGCCAGCTTCGATTGAGGGTGACTGATAAGGTAGGCTCAAGGAGTGTCAGGGTTTGATTACAGATGTCTTGCTGAACATGGGAGGCAGGAATACTAGCACACCTGCTGCATCTTCAGTTCTGCGGCTTTTTGAGTCATACTTACAAAGCTAAGTATGTCGACCTCTCTAAGGCTTGGAAATTTGGGATGAACCTATACTCCTTATTGAACAGAGATGGATTCTTTTTAATTTTGTATTTTGGGGAGACAAGGTCTTGTTTATCCTAAGCTGGCCTTGTACCCTTTATGTGGCAGAGGTTCACCTTGAATTTCTGATTTTCTTGCTTCTGTCTGCAGTACTGCAGGGATTGCAGGTGTGCACCAGCATGCCCAGTTTGTGCAGTGCTGGGGATGGAAAGTCAGAGTTTAATGTTTGCTAAGCAAGCATTTGCTAAGCACACAAGCTACATCCTTAGCTCCAAGGATGCGATTTTAAGATATTCATAATGCTAGCCAGGTAGTGCCTTAGGTACCATTGCAAATGTCTATATTAAACTTCTGACTTTTAAAATTCAGTGGTGGTAGAAGGGTAGCCCAAATGAATATGAACATACACCATTCATTATACATTGCCTAACATGGGCTCACATTTTAAATGAAAATAAAACCCAACAATATGGATCTGACAGCAAGAAGACTTATGAAGATCGATGGTCAGAGACAAGACTCCTTTCTTAGTGCAATTGTGTGCATGTGTATGTGTGAGTACATGTGTGTGTGCATAAGCATGCTCATTTGGGGGATGTGCAAATGCCTGTGCATGTGGAAGTCTAAGTCAAACTTATGTACTGTTCCTTGGGCAGACTCTGCCTTGTTTGCTGAGATAGGCTCTCTCATTGGCCTGGAGCTCACAAGCATGGTCTAGGCTGGCTCTAAGCTTGGGTCTGTGATCTGCTTGGCTCTGTGCCCCCAGCACTGGGATTACAAGCATGCACCACCATGCCTGATTCTAGGGCTCAAACTGAGGTCCTTTTGCTTATATGACTAAACCATCTCCCTACTTCTGCTTAGCACAATATTTAACTTCTGAAATTTATGATGGGGACAGTGAATCTAAAGGAACAAAATCAAGGGAGTTGAAAATACCACACCAGTTCCAGCAAACACATTTTCCTCTGCCCCTGGTTATACCCCCTGTCTGCACCTGTGGCTCTATCCACTGTAGCAAAATAAAATGAGCCAGCAGCCGTGATTTGTATGTGGGCAGTGCTGCTTCCAAACCCAGCTGTCATCAGCCGCAGCCTGGAATGCACTGCCACGAGATTCTGAAGTCACATGAATCATCATCATCTCTTAGCTGCAAGTCTAGGCTTTGCCAGCAAGCAACTACTGGAGGTCCTTTAAACCCAAATGCTTTGTAGCAGAAATAGGCAGGGGTATATGTTTCTCTGATGTTGGTAATTGTGAGTTACCAAGAGTTACAGTTCACAGCCATCTTTGTTAAATCTGAGAGGCATTCAAAGATTTTCACTTTCTCCCCATTCTGTGACTGCCACTGCTTCAGCTGGGTCACTCTTGGCCACTGGCAGTGTCCTCTGATCTCCAGTGGCCTCTATGAAGTCAGAGTATTTTTCTGGTCCTTTAGAGACAAAGATGGGGCAGAGGCTATAGTTCCCCTCCACACAAAGCAGATGCTCCACTGCATCCCATTGCCTGCACCCCCATTGCCTGCATCCCATCTCCTGCATCCCATTGCTCCTGTCAGTGGTAGGGTCTTTCATTTCCTCCTAGCATGGCATATAAATGCCACCGTCACCACCACCACTGTTGTTCATCAGCTACCATTACTTTGTGGTCAGACATGCTTAACCATGTTTAAATGCTTCAGAAATAAAATCAGGAAGGGCTGGGGATGTAGCTCAAATGTTGAGGCTTTGCCCACCATGCATAAAACCTTGGGTATTGATCCCCAGCACTGTGTATCAACTGAACATGGCAGCACATGCCTTTAGCCCCAAGACTGAAGGAGGTAGAGGCAGAAGCACCTGGAAGGATCTCCTCCCTGTTCAGTAAGGAACATAAGTCCATCCCAGATTTCCAAGCTATTAGTGGGGTTAGTTGTTCATCATTACATAACCAGAATTTGAAGTTCAAGATCAAGTCCCAGGCCAGCATGGAGTACAGAAGAACCTGTCTCAAAAAAACAAAACAAAAACAACTCAAAACAACAAGAACAACAACAAAAAACCCCAAGTGAGTTCAAATAAAATACATATTATTTTGTATTAAAGAAAACAAGAAATAGCAAAAGCCATTCTCTGAATCCTATATTTTGAACTCAAAATTTAACAATTGTTAATGTTTCAGTGTGGGCTAACAGCCTGGAAGTCCAGAACTTGTATCTGAAAACATTAAAGCAAGTTTGGAGACTGGAAGCCCCACTTTGCCTGTGGTTGGTCTGTGTCTCTGATACCATGCTGGTTTGCTATTTCTTTGTGGGGCCAGGCTGAGGAGAGTGTATTGCCTGGGGTGGGAGCTGACCCACCCCATCAAGGTGCCTCTTACGGGGTTGAGGAGACCCAGGGCCTGCTTGGGTAGGCGGCTCTGAGAGAAGGCATCCATGATTACCTCCTCACAACAGAACGGCCGGAAACCAGCAGAGCCACCAAGGAGTTCACAGGTGGTCTGAGAATTCAGTTCCTGGTTCCTGCAGCAACATCAGGCAGCTCACAGCCACCTGAACTAGGCTCCTCAGGATCTTCTTCTGACCTCCACAAGTACCTACACTCACCTGCACACAGCTACATGCAGATATGCACCTATCCACATAACTAAAAGTAAAATAAACCTTTAAAAATAGGTCAGCTTTACACAAGACAGTGGAGCTTTGGGTTCGGGACAAGCTGTTGGTGCTTTAGTAACTACTGGAAGCTGTGCTTGCTCTGTTCACAGACCTGCCCATCATTTAAGAAGGGAGAGGATGGAGGAGTGAGCGCTTACATTCCTGCCTTCCAAATACCCTCTCAAGGCCAAACAAGTTAGAAAGGGTAAGCAGATGAGATGTATACAGCCCAAATTCCATCCGTTAAGTTTATGTAACAGCTCATCACGTAATAGCGTTGGCCTCCGTCCAGGGCATGTGTAGGTACTGGGCTCTGTGTGCTTAATAGATCTCCATCAATCAATCATGGCGCCATGTCCAACACCCGGTTGCTGTTTGTTTAAGCCAGCTTTGGCAATTGTATAAATAGCTTTAGCAACCCACTCTCCCACCCTTGTTGATAAATGGCATCTTTTAAACATCCCTCCAGCAGCACGTGATCCAAAGCTGTTTATGGTGTGTGTTTTCATGGCATCTCCAAGGCAGGGAGCGTCAGGCATCTCACCTGCCCTGGTTCCTGGAGCTTATGCCCTTCTCAATCAGCTAGTGTCCTGCCTTGTGGAATCTGGCAAGGGCCACGTAGGGGGCTGCCAAGTGAAACTGTGACTCAGGGCTGGACAAGTGAATTGGAGTTCACACAGAAGGCAATGGTGCACTTTTCCCCCCTGAGAAGACAAAATACTGCTTGGCTATTTCTTAAAGCCATTCTTTGTTCTGAGCAAAGGCCAGGGCCTCCTGTGCTCCTGTTTCTACCTCCAGAGCTCATAGGCATGCATTACCTCTGAGGCATGCCCTACCATTCCTGGTTTATCCGGTGCTGGGGAAAGAACGGAGCTTTCATGTATACTAGGCAAGCACCCTGCCAAATCTTGGGGCAGCAGCAGGAACAGCAGCTGATAGAAGATCCCATCGATCCCTGGACACATGCCTCAGCCTCCCAGGGCCACAGTTTCTTATGTGGAAAATTAAGGAATGGCTTGCTCCCATTGTGCAGTCCCATTGATGCTGCACTTAAAGATGTGTGAATGTTGTCCTTTCATGGTGCAGGAATGCCTGTTGCACACATGACCTCCCAGCCTCCATGAGGGAGGCAAGCTGGGCACGTGCAGACAGAGGAGAAAGAACATTCTTGACAGAGGAAAAAACATAAGCAATATGCCAGGCAGAGAATGCTGAATACAAAGCGGGTGCATGGTAGCGTTCCTGCCTGGGCTGTTAACATTTAGGAAGTGTAAGTGGAAAGCTCAGAAGTTCAAGGCCAGCCTGGGCTACATGAGAACCCATCTCAAAAAGGAGGAGGGGGGGGAGAGAAAGGGTAGGAGAAGTAGAGTGGGGGAGGAAGAAAAAAGGAAAGAAAAAGAAAGAGAAAATGTAAAATAGAATACACAGACTGTGTTAGGGAGCGTCAGTGAGTGTTCTTTGGCTGGAGCAAGGGAGTGTGAACAAGAGAAATGCCAGGTACCGTTTGCCTAGATCACTGGGCCAGGTTACAGAGGCTCTCAAATCAGAGGAAAGCCGAGGAAATTGGACTTATTTTATAGGCAGTGAGGGGCAGGAGTAAGAGGATCACAGCTGGGCTTCAGGAAAATGAATCTGGCAGTGAAATGCTGCAAAACCTTTGGGACGGAAAGGGGCAGAGGTAAGTAAAGTAATCCTGCAATTTGGCTGTAGTGTTTTCAAGTGTTCTGAAATGAATAAGCTGGGTATTCCAAATGATCCCGTGATCCTGTTTCTCATCAGCACCGACATTCTTCTCTTTCTTTCCTGTGTTCCCTTCCTCTTTGTTGCCTCCTCCACTTCCTCCCTTCCCCTCCTTTCTTGTTCTTATTCTGTTTTTGCTTTTTCTGGTATTTTAAGACAGAGTCTCATGTAACCCAGGCTGGCCTCAACTCAAGATGTAACCAAGATCAGCTTTGAGCAGATCCTTCTGCTTCTACTTCCCAAGTGCTAAGATGTCAGGCCGGGGTGGCACATGAGCTCTGTCCCTGTGTCCTCATCCTGACCCCTTGTCCTCACTGCTTATACACTCACTCCTGGATGCCTTTTGGGAGTTCTTGGTGGATTCTTTTATCCCTTCCTTTCCTTTCCTTTCCCTTCCCCTCCCTGCCCCTCCCCTCCCTCCCTCCTCTTCCTTCCTTCCTTCCTTCCTTCCTCTCCTTCCTCTCCTTCCTTCCTTCCTTCCTTCCTTCCTTCCTTTCTTTCTTTCGGGAGTGAGCAACCTAACTCAGCACGGGATGAATCCCTAGAAGGTGCTTCAAGAAGGCCCAACAGCCTGGGGTGTGCCCAGCACATCAGCTGTAACTAGCTCTGTTGCTGAAGACAGTGCAAACCTCTGAGCTTAGCTTTTAGTCCACCCAGATATACAAAGTACAGACTTGTGGTTCAGGTGACCAGAGCATCTGTAATCAAACTCGATCACCTCAGCTGACTTCCAAAACTCACCCCTTACTTTTTCCTATGTGTACGGGTGTGTGTGTGTGTGTGTGTGTGTGTGTGTGTGTGTGTGTAGACCAGGGGTTGTTGGATGGCATCTTCAATCACTTCACTTTATTTTTGAAGCAGGGTCTCTTGAACCCAGAACTTACAAATTCAGCTAGACTGGCTGGCCTGCAAGGCTCAGGGATCCTCCTGTTTCCAGGGATTACAGGCAACTACCTCTTTGCCTGGTTTTTAACATGGGTTCTGGGTGACCTCACCAGAGGATCCTTATGATGGTGTGCCAGGCACTCTACTGATGGACCAGTCTCCCTAGGCCCAACTTCTATAATTCTCTCCTTAATAAGAGCAATGGAATGCCTATGGGTTTCACAGATATGCCCCTGCTCAAGAAAATTTAAGCGTTCAGATCTGTGCATGCGCTTCACTGCAGGCTTGTGGCTTCACATGTGTTCCTTCGGAAGACTATAGCTGTGGTTTACTGAGATAGAGATCCAGTCTCCTTCACAAAGTAGCCGTAGGGAAAGGGCTGCTCAGCTCTCGTTCTCTATGCAAATGTTCATTAACAACAGCACTCTAAAAACTAACCAAAAATCATTTTGTGTCGTGAAAAACAGCAGTTAAACGGGAGGCCTTTATAGTCGGCCTAGTCAGCGAAATTCTAAAGTATGGTTAACTTGTCACGTATGTACAAGATCACGGACAGGAAACCCCTACAACTCTCCATGGAAATGTGATTCAAGAGAAAGCTGGGAGCCTCTATAAACATTTTTGTATTTGTGAATCTGGGAATTTGAGAAGGTTCCGGATGTAAGCCTGAGGAATGTCAAGAGTCTGACTATAAATCCAAATTTCCAAAACAGATAAATTATTGAATGACTATACAGATTGCAAAAGCGATTTTTTCATTTATTAAATATTTACAGTGTATTCACCCTAGCAAAGTCTTTGAGTAAATATGGTTCAAATTTGATTTATAGGAAGTCAGTGCATTCAGTGGTTTGGGATACAATTTGTTGAGGGGAGTTATCTTTCCAGATCATTAGAAAAATTTGAGATTGTCTGCATGCCATTTCAAAAATTTTTGCATATATAAGTGAGACTCATTCAGTAGTCAAAGATTGGTTTATTACCACCAGGAATTTGATTGTGAGTGATAATTCTAAAGTTGATTGATAGCAAAGGTTCTAGTTTATCATGATTCATCATGACCATGTATACAGTCCTTTTGCATGGAGCCATGTGAAATAATCATTAAAATTCCCACTATTGAGTCTGTCTGCTTCAGGATGGAGGCCTTAGCATTCCTGTCAGTAAAATGGGGTAAGTGAAATTTCCCTCTGTTGCAAGAATTTTTGCCCTGAACTGTTCGTAATTTTATTTATCTATTTGTGTCTTCTACGACTTTAATCAGGAACTTATTCCTGTCATTTAACTGTCCTGGAGTTAATGTGTGGCTTCTTTAAACTCTTTGAGTTCTTTGATCATGTTTAAAACTTCTTTTAAATTCTGTGCCTGGGGTTCTCCTCGATAATTTTCACTGGAGAATATTTCTATAGGACATGTGGTCTTTGGGAGAACATTTGTCTTGGTCTTCCATATATTTGTGTTCTTGCGATGGGCGCTGACATGTGGGTTTTGTTGATGACATGTGGTGTGTCTGATATGAGGTTCTAGCCTGTCTATGTTGAATGGAAGTGTGATATTCTTTTCCCCTGTCCTCCAAAATTGATTAATTTCAAGATCATGGATGAAGAGATTTTAGGTTAGTCCCTTGGAGACTCAGTGTTGATTTTTGATCAGAGAAATCAGTGTGATTTGAATTTAGTGGGGGTTGACAATGGGCACAAATTCAGTTTCTGGCAAAGTCTGGGGTGGGAATGATGACTCTGGGCAAGGAACTGGGCAGATTCGTCAAGAAAGCATTTGAATGTAGCTGCTGGCTGGGCCTGGGCATGGAAGGGCAGGCCAGGGTAAGGGACATGGTGCAGACTCACCTAGAGATTGCATTGCTATGACTCTTTCCTGGGCCTGAGTGTGGAGAGCAAACACTTCCTCTCTAAGCATCTTCTTAGCAGGCATTTTGTCACAATGAGAAAAGTAACTAATGCAACATCTAAGAGCCACTTCTCTGCGTGGATCCACATAGGCCCACAGTAATCACTCACCTCACAAAGGCACACAGTGAGCACTCGCTTGCCCTCCCACTCTCCTCGTGTGGATCCACATAGGCCCACAGTGAGCACTTACTCACTTTATCACTGCCAGACTTTGTAGGTTTCTTACTCCAAGTAGGTGCATCACCAGGAACTGGCCCAAGTGTGGGCTGCGCAGGATTTCTCCCAGTCCTTTTCGTCTATCTAAATTGCTTCGGGTTTTCAGAGCCCGGCACAAAGCTGAACAGATCTATGAAGAATTCTTCCTCTTTCTCCTGCTCACTGATTTCTTCGTTTCTCCACTTGTATGCTGTGTGTGTGAATTTGTGTGCGTGTGCGTGTGCGTGTGTTGGGTCCTTCTGTATCATGTCCCCTTGAAACTGGGTCTCTCACTGAACTTAGAGCTTGCTACTTTGGCTTGACTGGCAGTCAACAAGCCCCAATGAGCCTTGTGATTCTGCTGCATGCAGCACTGAAATCACAGGCATGTACATAGCCACATGCAGCTTCTTACATGGATGTTGGGGATTGAACGCATGTCCTTACGCTTCTACAGCAAGTGCTCTCACCCACAGAGCTGTCTTCTTACTCCCAGTACTTCTATTTGAAAAATGTATTTGAGTTAAAGACATATTCATAAATATCCACTGCCTTCAAAATACAACAGGGAAAACCAAAGTATTTTATAATAGAAAGTGGACTGGGGCTGGGGCTTAGTTGCTGGGATGCCTGCCTAGCATGCATGGAGCCCTGAATTTGATCCTCTGGAATCTTGTAAAACCAGATGTTTGGTGGCTTATGCTCATAGTCCCAGCACTTGGAGAGGTGAAGTAGGAGGATCAGAAGTTCAAGGTCACCTCTGGCTGCACAGAAAGTTTGAGGCTAACCTGAGCTACATGAGACTCTATCTCAAAAAAAAAAAAAAGTGCAAAGAGAGAAAGAAAAAAGCAGGGGTGGGTAAGAAGAAAGAAGAAACAAAGGGGGCGAACTTATAGCTTATGATGGCTGAATATACATTTACAGAAGGCAAGAGAAGAAAGTTCATGGTTTTACAGAACACTAGGTTAGTGTTTTTAATATTTAGAAAGCAGTACAGTACTAGCATCCAAGAAATTTTGAGTATAATCTGTTTATTATCCCACAGTGTTTTTATAAAAACCTACAGATCTAGACTGTCCCTCATAGCTCTATCTGTAATAGGCATTATGGGATAATATGAATGTTCTTACATTTTTCTCTGATATGCATGAGGACATTTTTAAATTTAGACATTTTATATCCAAAGCAGTTCCAGACATTATCTAAAAAACAATCTGACTTCCTGTGGTAAAATAAAAAGTATATTCTTAGAAAAAGCCCTCAGGTAGAGAGCTTAACATGAGATTAAAAATGTTCAAAGTAGCCTTTTATGAGAAAACATAACTTTCTGAAATATGGTCTTGTACATTTTTGAAACAAAAATGAACCCTTGCCACCCAGGAGCTGATGACCAACCCCCTGGGGTGAACGTCAAGAGGTTGAGCATACACGTGTTGAGCATACATGCTTAGTGCTGGAGTTGGGGCAGCTCTCTTCCTTATTGATAGAAGGTACCAAATGCTAAGTCTGGAAGGAATATGGATGCTTCTCATGTCTTAAAAAAGAATGATTCTGTAGTAGAGGCTGAACACACTAACTGAAATCTTGAGAAAACAGTTTTTGGAAGAAATGGACTTCCTTATTTTTGTATTTGGGTAAATCTGTACAATATGTATAACCTGCTCTGTAGCTCTAGGTATGCACAGCTTATGGGCGGCAATGCCATGGGACCAAGAATAGCTATGAATGCGACCCAAGGCAAAATCATAGGCTTACTTAAAACATGGGATTTAATAAAAACAAAAACAACAAACAGAAAATAACTTTCTTTAGAACTCAGTAGTTGCAAGTTTCTTAAGTGTGAACTTGGTGGGTGAGAGCCTCAGATCTCAAAGTCAGAAGTTTGGACACAGCTGATAGGTAACAGCCATAAACAGTGTTAAGAGATAAGACAATGGGGACATTCTTATCCTGACACTTTAACCCCATTTGAAAGGAAGCATCCTGACAGCCAGATTGCTTCATTTGGTAACTGTGAGTCCCTATTGTCCTAGGGATCTATGAAGAAGAAGCAACTGAAAACCATTGCAGGTAGGATCTTCATTGTACACAGCGGAAACCATGATGCTTGGAAGTATCTGATGGCCTGCTGAGGTCAAGGGGCCAAGTGAAGGTCCTGAATTCCTCACTATCCCACTGTCTGCCAGTCAAAAGCAGCTGGAAGCCAAAGGGCAAGGGCTTCCTTCCTCAGACACAGAGCAGGATTAGTAAGTGCAGAGAGTGGATCTGGGAGTGTACCCAGAGAACGATGAACACAGTAAGTGTGCAGAGACATTCCCTAAGGGTGCAGGGAGGCCTGTTGTTCAGTGGGTTTCACCATCTTAGGAATCGCAACAGGATCTACACCCACGTAGAAGAATGCTTGTTTAAAGACGTCTGCTGATAACTCTGTGCTGTTTCTGAATCCAGGCTTCCCTTGTCATAATGCCAGGATCTTCCAGTGCACACAATCTATTGCATGAAGAAGCAACTGTAGCGTGTGTGTGTGTGTGTGTGTGTGTGTGTGTGTGTGTGTGTGTGTGTAAGTAAGTGTACGTGTGAATTATTCCTCGTGTGCTTATGTACCTTGTTTTTTGAGACAGGGTCTCACTGGCCTAAACTCACAGATTAAGCTAGACTAGCTGGTTTACTGCCCCCAAGCTGTCTCCACCTTCCCAGTGCTGGGATTACAAGCCACCCCAGTATTCCTGACTTTCAATATAGACTGGAAATGAACTCAGGTCCTCAGGTTTGCACTTAAGCTCTTCACTGCCTGAGCTATTTCCCCAGCTCCCAGCTCCCACTGATGCCTTTTGAAAACAAAAGCAACTTTTCCTCTTAGGAAAATATCTAGATGTTTCCAGAAGTTTGAATTAGAGATTTAACTTTGAACTGAACCTTGAGACATTTCCCAGGTGCTATCTTGCAGCTTCCTTGCTGCCCACAAGACAACAGTTGTACTCAGTCACTACTACATGTGTCTTCTGTGGACTAAGCCCTGTCTAAAGTCACTGAGTCTACAGAAATGTGGATCTCCCCAAGGCTACCCTGTTGACTCTGAGGGAAGAGACTCCAAGCATCCCTTGGGCTTTCAAGTGTGTGTAACCTGATAGAGATGGTAGAGAAATCAAGAGATTTCTATAATCTTTTGATTATAGAAATGAGAACTAATTCAGTAATTTCTCCTTCCTCTCTCTTGATGGATTGTCCCAAGACACAGCAGTTCCTGCAACTTCTAGAAACAATTGGCATAGAACATGGTTATCTCAAAGCTAAGCTAGTGAGATGGAGATGAAGTTGACAGTGTAGGAACTCACCCCTTCTCATGCTCTCTCCCTCTTTCCCCACCTTACTACCCTGGTACCCAGCGCAGTAGCTCTGTTTCATGGAACTCATGTCAAAATAGATACCTGGGTGATGCCTTTATGGGTTCTCCTTTGAGCTCTAAGACTCAAAAGGACCAGTTGGACAATTGCCAAATGAGCATAGCTCAATCAGACAGAGAAAGCAGGTAAGTGATAATGTGCCTGAGGGTGAAGTATTGAAGTGTGTTGTTCTCTAATGGCTCTTTCTAGCCTTACGGGATGCCTTCTAGCCTTACAGGATGCCTTCTAGCCTTACGGGATGCCTTCTAGCCTTATGGGATGCCTTCCCTGCTCCAATGTTAACACATTCGTTTCTTTATCCCAGAAACATTTTCCTGTCTTCTACCTGACAAGGGAAGAATGATTTTATTCCTTTCTAGTTTTCAAGCTAGACGACCCATCTCTACTGAAGAATCTAGAACAAGAAAGAAGACAGGAGGATGCTGCCTCACCCAGCTTTCCTCAAAACAGATTTGCACCCAACCAGAGAAGACATAGTAGTTCTTTCTTTCCCATGGTAGATGGAATATGGAGGAGAGTAATAGAAGGTCTGCCTGAGATTGCAGTGCCTTAGTACCCTGTGGAGTACTGGTGATTAGTACCCTGTGGAGTACTGGTGGTAGCTGGTGACAGTCCTAGGTCGACAATCCTACCCAGTTTTTAGGGTGGTATGTTTTCTTTTTCTAGCTGAGTTGCTCCTCATGAATCGCTTCATGCCTCTTAAATAAATATATTTACCTCTTAAATAGCTAGAGTGAGTTCTGTATTTGCGGCCAAGCAATAAAATATCTTGTGAGTCCCCAAGACCTGCTGTCATTGGAAACATCCCAAGCTTTCATGTGCATGCCATTGGAATCCTGCCCCTCATTTGTTCTCGTGAGGTCTCTCTACAACCTCCACAGTTCTCCGTGGATAGCTTGCCTTTTTTTTTTTAAAAAAAAAAGGCTGATGTGCTGAGGGAACATCTCAGTCAGTAAGGGCACTTGCTCTGGAAGCATGAGGACCTAAGTTGGATCTGCAGCAGCCATGTAAAAGTGATGGAGGTGGGGAAGTAATGTGCACTTACTGCTACACTAGGGAGGCAGAGAGAAGACAATCCTTGGGGCTTGGGTGGCCAGCCGGCCTAGTCAATTTGATGAGTTTCAAGCTAGTAGTAGATCCTGCCTTAAAAGAGATATATGACATTTTTGAAAAAGACACCCAAGGCTGTCCTCTGGCCTGCAAACCTGCACGCATGTATGTGCACACATATATTAAAAATGGTCTTGTTTATAGTGATATCCATCCCTTTGCTGCCAAGAGGAAGTAAACATTGTCATGAGGTTTATTTCCAACTTCAGTTTCTAGAAAGGGCACAGATACACCATTCACTACTGCTTAATTTCAAACATTATGCAAACGACTAGTTTGGTAATGCTATATAGAGTATTATATTTTGCTTATGACTCACAAACACTCAGCACCATACAGAGTCACTGGTTACAGATAAATGACCTTGCAAAAGGTGGTAGGTCCGATTGTTGCCACTGCCAGCTCTACATATACCCTTCTTAATATCTATTATTATACCATCAATGTCTGTCTCGAGAACCTGCTTTGCTATCCTAAATTTTACTTACAAACACATGCATAATATTTAAAAAAATATGTAAAAAAGTTCCTGAGGACAATGGTATTCCTCCTTAACTCTGTGCTGTCCCCCAGAAACCACTGGGCTCTTTCTTCTGTCATTTGCCTCAGTGTTTCTAGACAAGGTGACTTCTCCACTTGCTTTCTTAGGGTGCAACTGTGGCTTTAGTATTCACATGCACTACCCCCACCCCCAAATCCCAGCCTCCCCTCCCTTTCCTCATCCTAGTTGAACTTTAGGGTTTTGTTTTTTGTTTTTGTTTTTTGTTTTTGTTTTCCCATTTCATTTTATCTGTGTCTTAGTCAGGGCTTCTATTCTGCACAAACATCATGACCAAGAAGCAAGTTGGGGAGGAAAGGGTCTATTGAGCTTACACTTCCATGCTGCTGTTCATCACCAAAGGAAGTCAGGACTGGGACTCAAGCAGGTCAGGAAGCAGGAGCTGCTGCAGAGGCCATGGAGGAATGCTGTTTCTGGCTTGCTTGCTTCTCATGGCTTGCTCAGCTGACTTTTTTATAGAACCCAAGACTACCAGCCCACCGATGGTACCATTCACAAGGGGCCCTCCTCCCTTGATCACTAATTGAGAAAATGCCTTACACCTGGATCTCATGGAGACATTTTCTCAACTGAAACTCCTTTCTCTGTGATAACTCCAGCTTGTGTCAAGTTGACACAAAACTAGCCAGTACAATTGACCCCTTGTCAACATGACACACAAATACATCACTATTAAGCCTTAACCCTTACTTTCTTATTCATCCCCAAGATCTAAATAACTTTAAAAGTCCCACAGTCTTTGCAAATTCTTACATATTAAAGTCTCAATCCCTTTAAAGATATCCACTCTCTTAGAATTCAGTCTTTTTACCATTAGAAGTCTCTTAACTGTGGGCTCCACTAAAACACCTTCTTCCTTCAGGAGGGAAAATATATCAGGGCACAGTCACAATCAAAAGCAAAATCAAACTCCAACCATCCAATGTCTGGGATCCACTCACAATCTTCTTGGATTCCTTCAAGGGCTTGAGACACTTCTCAAGCTCTGCCCTTTGTAGCATACACCTTGTCTTCTAGGTTCCAGATGCCTGTACTCCACTGCTGCTGCTGTTCTTTGTTGATCATCTCATGGTACTGGTATCTCCAAAACACTGGTATCTTCCACTGCAACTAGGCTTTACCATGGTGCCAAGCCTCACCTCCTTTGCAGGGCCCCTTCAGTCCTGGGCCATCATGCAACTGAGGCTGCACCTTCACCAATGGCCTTCCACAGCCTCTTGCAGTACTGAGCCTCAGCTCCTTTGCATGTCCTCTTCAATCCTGGGCTGTGAATTGCAACTGAGGCTGCACCTTCACCAATAACCTTCTGGGGCCTTTCACAGTGCCCAGGCCTCAGCTGCTCTTCATGACTCCTTCATGCCTTCAAAACCAGTACCACCTGGGTGACTCTTACACGTTACCAAGTCCAGCCACCGCACAAGGTACAACCTTGGCTGTCTCTGGAATGTAACCTCTGTGCTTTCAGAAAACACTTCGCAGAAGATTTCACCTCATTGATTCTTGTCTCTTCTTAATCACTGCTAATATCTTAGCTCCAGCTAACCAGCATCAATAGTCCCAGCAATGCAATGGTTTTGCTTTAGTAGTTCTGGTATCTTGTTAATCACAGCTGATTTCTTTAGCCCCAGCTAACCAAAACCACAGAATCTTCATAGTCAAAATAGCAACATCCCTGATAAGAGTCTTTAATCTTCCCTCTGAAATTTCACAAGCCAGGCCTCCATCTTCTGTACTGTTCTCAACATTATCTTCCAAGCTCCTATACAACATCCCACAAAGCTCTTAACACTGATGGATCTTCTAGCCCAAAGTTCCAAAGTCCTTCCACAGTCTTCCCTAAAACATAATCAGGTTGTCACAGGAATACCCCACTACGTCGGTACCAATTTGACTTAGCCAGGGTTTCTATTCCTGTACAAACATCATGACCAAGAAGCAAGTTGGGGAGGAAAGTCTTTATTGAGCTTACACTTCCATGCTGCTGTTCATCACCAAAGGAAGTCAGGACTAGGACTCAAGCAGGTCAAGGAGCAGGAGCTGATGCAGAGGTCATGGAAGAATGCTGCTTACTGGCTTGCTTGCTTCTCCTGGCTTGCTCAGCTGGCTTTCTTATAGAACCCAAGACTACCAGTCCACAGATGGTACTAACCACAAGGGACCCCCACCCCCCCATCACTAATTGAGAAAATGCCTTACACCTGGATCTCATGGAGGCATTTTCTCAACTGAAACTCCTTTCTCTGTGATAACTCCAGCTTGTGTCAAGTTGACACAAAACTAGCCAGTACAATCTGTATGGGTGTTTTTTCCTGCGTGTGTGTGTGTTTGTGTGTATAGTGTGTATATAGTTCCTGCAAATACCAGAGGAAGGCATTGGATTCCATTGGACCCAAGTTACAGGTGAGTGTGAGCCTCCCTGTGGCTGCTGAAATCAAACTCTAGTCCTCTGGAATAGCAGCCAGTACTCTTAGCCTCTGAGCCATCGCTCCAGCTCCAATATAGCTAAACTTCTAAAGAATCATTGTTTACATTATTATGATTATGAAAACTGCACTCACTACAGCTCTTTTGTATGTTTTCACATTGCTTTTTAAATAATTGTTTAAAAATGTTTTGGTCAGGGTTCTCCAGAGAAATAGGACTAATGGTGTGTATATGGACAAAGATTTATTAGCAGGGATAGGCCCGTGTGATTCTGGGGACAGAGGGGGGCTCTGGATCTGCAACAAGGAAGCTGGAGACCAGGAGAGCTAATGGTGGTCTTCCAATCACATGGAGGAAACCCAGTGGTGTCAGTCTGAAAGCCTGTGGGCTGGAGAGTCAGAAGCCCTGATGTGTGAGCTGGAATCTGGAAGCAGGAAGAGACTAATATACCAACTCAGCTGTCAGCAGGAGGCCTTGTTCTATTCCAGCCTTTAGCTGATTGGATGAGGCCTGCCAACTCTGGGTTATGGCAGTGCAGTGGGCTTTCTTCAGCATACCTGTTCTCATCTTAATGTCTTCCAGAAACAGCCTCAAAGACAAGCCCAGAAAGATTGACCAAATATTTGAGTACCCTGTGACCCTTCACAGTGACACAGAAAAATTAAACATGGTAATGCCTTTTTCCAACACTCAAATACATAAAAAAAAAAAGCCTATCATTTGCATACTGCTTTTTCTTTCTCTCTCTCTGTGTGTGTGTGTGTCCATGTGTCATGCTTGCCAGTGTATGGTTAAACATGGAGTCCAGAGAGTAACCTTATGTTTCTCAAGCACTGTTCTTTTTTGATCCAGGGTCTCTGGCCTGGACCACACTGAGTAGGCTAGGTTGGTTGGCTCAGGAACTCCAGGAATTGGCCTCTGTCTATCTCCCAAGGTTGGAATAGCAGGCTTGCACCATTGTTACAGGCTTTTCCAGTGAGTACTGAGGTCCCCATGCTTAAGCAGCCAGCAGTTTACATATTGAGCTATCTTTGTAGCCTCCAGTTTTATTTTATTTTGGTTGGGTTCAATTATGTATTTCATGTCACAGGCTCTCCCCAAATGTCTGTCATCTCTTGGTGATTATCTCCATTGGACAGCAAGGCAGTAGAAGCCAAATGGAAAGTTCTGTGTGCTTGGGCGGAGTCCTTGGCTGATGAGCTTCTCTTGGGGAGAACAGATTTTGAACTGTGCTGATTTGTTGCACACATACACACACACAGGTCAGTAGGTAGATTCCTTTCTCCTGAGGCTGCTCACTTTCTTCAGAGGAGCAATCTCCCGCCTGGAAACGTGAACATAGGACTGGCTTTCCAAGTGCCCCTCATCCATCTTTGTGCCTGCTCCCTGCTCTGCAGCCCCTCTTCACTTTCTCCAAACCATAAACTTATTGCGTCTTTAGAGAGGGGCCTGGGGACACACCGTGGTCTGGCTGTATAAAGTGGGCCCTGTAGCTCTGTTTTCCATTGTGAGCCTAATCCCTATCCCTCCTGGTACCTCCTATTCTTCCAGGGGCTGAGGCGCTGGGGCTCTGGGAGGCCAGATGCTTTTGTGTGGTGTGGGTACTGAGTTTATAACTTAGACTTTATTACAGCTCTTTCATTCGCTTGTCATCAAGATTGATGATGGAGAAAACCCTTTTCTTCATAGATACCTCCTGTTTTTCTCCCCCCCGCCCCTTTGCTTCTGTGAGCTGAAGCATCTTACATTTCATTAGTTGACCATTTCTTATAGCTTTGTGGAAAGGAAGGAAGCATATTTAACCAGAAGAGGAAAAATCTAAGCTTGCTTTGCAGACCTAGGGAGTTGCTACGTGTGTGGTATGTGTGTGTGTGTGTGTGTGTGTGTGTGTCTTTCTCTCTCTCTCTCTCTCTCTCTCTCTCTCTCTCTCTGTCTGTCTCTGTGTTTGTGTGTGTATGTCCCAGGACCACCATGAATCCAGGGCTAGGGCATTTGGAACACATGTGCTGTCTTTGCTGTTCTTGCCTCTGATGTTTGTTTGCCCGCCTTGTGTTCCTTGGTGGACTGCACTCTCTGTGGTTTTCTAACTATAGTACTCTTACTTTCTGTGTTCTTCCTGTGGGCATTCATCTCATCTTTATCACCTCTCTCTTAAGCCTAGCTTTCCCTCCTGAAGCCTAAGCCTGCTCAGCTTTGGAAGTTGAGCTTCTGTTTCTTCTGTCTTCTTTTCAGTTCCAAGTGACCTTTTACGGGGACCACCTGATGGTAGTCACTCTCAAGGTCAGTAACTGTGAATAACATATACAGGGTCCCCACAGAAGTCAGATTTCTCTTGTATCTAACCGAGTAAGCAAGATAAGGCCTGAGGATGCTGGGTTGGATGGTCTCTTTTCACCTATGCCATCTTATATCAGACAGCTTCGAATCCATTCAGCTTCAGTTCAGTGGGCACAGCCACATCTTGGTCTAAATGAACACCAGTCTGACACTCACTCTAGAAGCCACTGTGACTGTCCCTATAGCATATGCTTCTTGCCCCACAATGTCTGTATTCACATGGGGCTTTGTGATTAGTTCCTAATGCAAATGCCTGGCCTAAAATGTATAGCCTGAGTTTATCCAAGGCCCAAACAATTATCAAACATTCCTCTTAGATAGAAGACAGATTTCTTTCCCTAGGCAACGATTTCTAACTGAGCTATATTACAGGATGTTTTACATTCTCTTGGTCTTGTAATAACACCACACCCAATCCAGTGTCTGATGCATTGGTGGCTACTTGGAAGGTTGTTATTTTTAAACATATATTCTCAGTCTGAGGCTTCTATATTTGTGACAAGTACAATCCTGTTTCCACCTTTCCAGGGTTTTATGGCACCTTGGAATTTGCATCAGGCGGAGGTGGGGACCCATTGGTGTAGACAAACAGGCCATCTGTGAGTCAGGGAAAATGAGGGCCTCATAGGCCGGAAGGGATGTATGCTTTTGGGAGCTAGCCTGTAGATAAACAGATAGAACTGGGTGGTTGAGGTTTTACATTAGTCAGTGCGGAAATCTTCTGGAATCATCGCTTGCCTGGTTATTTAATGTCTTCCTTCCTGGTTCTGCTGTGATCCTGGGAGTCTGGTGTTATTGCTGCTTTTACAGATCTATCAACAAGATGAGACTATGGTGAACTGACTAGGGCCACCATGTACTCTCAGGACCACATGTCTCCACAAGAATCCAAGGTCCCTAGCTCCTTCCACTGCCCTACAGCAGCTTCCCCAGCCCTTTCCTGGATCATTCAAGCAAAACAAGACAGCTTCCTGATATTTTCAGGGAAGGGGATGAATCAGGATTCTCTCCTTGGGACTGGTGGTCGATTCTCTTTGGTTTCTGTGGGCTACCCACTCCCCAGCACTATGCTTCCAGAAATTTAGATCCACAGCCTTCTGACTCTGTAAATATACTCTCTGACCCCAAATGAATCACTTCCTTCTTTGGGCTGCAGTTTCCTCAATGTCAGCTATACACACTGGAATTTATTCATTCTCAAATCTGCTGGTGAAGGCAAAAGTTACTACCCTCATGGCTGAGACCCCTGCTACCAGTCAAAGGCAATTTAACAAAAGAAGGATTTATTCTGACTCAGTTCAGGGAGTTCTAATCCACCCCAGTGGGGAGGTCACAGTGGCAGGAACTTGGGGGAGCTGGTCACACCAGCAGTCTTCCTTTCTCTCTTTTCTTCAGACCTGGATCTAATGCTCTGGGAAATAATTGTCTACATTTAGGATGGACCTTCCTGGCTCCATTAATCCCATCTAGAAACTTCCTGATAGACATGCCCTGTCTGTTTCCTAGGTATCTTCTAGATCTTATCAAGGTGGAGGGACTTTAAAGAAATGTACTGACAACTCTGAGGTATAATTTAGACCTCATAAAAGTATACATTTCAAGTATACAGTTCAGTGATTCTTCTTTTTAAGTCAAGTTTGGAGCAGCCTTCACCATAGAGGATGAGTTTTAGAACAGAATGATTTTGTTAGTCAAGTACCCCGCGTTCTCTCGATCATCTTCCTGTTCCCTGCTCCAAGGTGGCAAGTAATACATATCTTCTCTTTCTAAAGAGTTACATCCTTTGGACATTTTGTATAAGTACAATCCAATGGTACATGGTCTTTTGCATCTGGCTTCTTTACTTTTGTATAATGCGGTTCATGAATGTTGCAGAGTGTGTCTACAGTTCATTCTTGGATTCCATTGTAGAAATAGAAACGTTTGCCTGTATATTCATAACTTGGATGTTGATCTACGTGATGCACTTTGCAAACAATGGATAAACCTGCTAAGAATATCCACACACATGTTTTTGTGAGGACATGTGTTTTCATTTCTCTTGGGTATACACCCAAAAGTAGAATGGCTGGGTCATCTGGTAACTCTGTGTTTAATTTTTTGAGGAAAATTCCCAACATGTCTATACCATTTTACATTCCCACAAACAATATATAAGGGCTTCTCTCCCCAGGAAGCTTTTAAAAATTCTCATTACTGGGCCTTACTCCCCCCAGGCTGGAGTGGTACCTAGGAATCTGCATTTAACAAGCCTCCAGGTGATTCAGATCCATCTGGTAGTAGACATGTCTGAACTCGCTTGGATTGGGTCACCTCTGAAGCCTTCCTGAAGCCAACTGTCCCTGTTAGTTTGTGCCTCTAGGGCAAGACTTAGGCTTTCCTCATGTCTCGGTGTTTGCCTTGGGACCGGAAGAGCAGTTATGGCTCAAGACTGCTCTAGGCAGCATGTGTAAATCTGTGTAGCACCTGCCCTGCATTAGCCACAGAACAGGCCAGGGCTCTGCATCCCTGGCTTCGTCCACATAAAACTTTATCACAGGTTTTTATGTGTTATCACATTGTAAAAGTGCTATAAAACCAAGGGGCATGTTTTCAGTGCATCTGAAAGTATCCTGTTCCTGTAAGCCATGATCTTAGTCACTGTTACGTTGGAACAAGCTTGCCCCAAACCCTGTCATTTATTAGCTGTGAGTAGGTTATTAATAGCTCTGAGACTCTGACACCCCCCCCCCCCAGTATAATTGATAATAATGACATCAGGGGTCTGGTGAGGATTCATTGAGGTGACCTATCAAATGGGACTGCAGTGGGGTCTGGTCATCTTCTCACTCAGCCACTTACCATGTCCTCTTCTGCTGTCATGCATCTTTGTCACTGGGCATGTGTCATTGGACATGTAATGCTGGGCATGTGTATAGCTTTTTTCTAAGGAGTTGAAATTTAAATAACATAAAATTAATAAATTTCATTCATACTTTGTGTACCTTTCTCCTTTCCCCCCTTCCCCTTCCTACTCTTTTTTCTTCAGTGAGGTCTTGCTATATGGATCAGGCTGATCTTCAACTGCTAATTCTCCTCCTCAGAAGTTTGAGGATTATAAGCATTGGGCTTCTTAAAAATATATTATTATAGGGGGGAGAGAGGAGAAGCTGAAGTCAGGATGTCTTATATGAGCAAAGAATTAAGAAACATATGGCCACCCTAGTGGGTATGAAGGGGAATGTCGCTATCATTTGGATTGGCATTGATTGAAAATGTGTCTTTTCATGTGTTTGTTAGTCATTGGTTTATCTTATTTGCAGAAATATCTGTTCAAGTCATTGTCTCATTTCTAAATTTGGTTGTTGTCTTTTTTATTGTTTAGTTGTAAGAGTTCTTTATGTACTTATGTGTAGCTTACTAATAGAGATACTCTGAGGATTTTGCCAATGTGTGAACTTTGCAAAAGCTATTATTAGATAATATCATTTTTTTTTTTGAGGCAGGTTTCTCTGTGTAGCCCTGGCTGACCTAGAACTGACTCTGTAGACTAGGCTGGCCTCAAAAAACTCACAGAGATCCATCTGCCTCTGCCTCCCAAGTACTGGGATTAAAGGACCTACTACCACCATCTAGATGGCAATATCATCATAAGAGACTACTATGACAGTTAATATTGTCACTTTGGCAGGATCTGGATTTACCTGGGAGACAAACTTCTGATATGTGTGTGCGAGGGGCTTTCTAGATTGAGTTCATAGAGGAGGCAAGACCCACTTCAAATGTGATTGGTGCTAGTAAGGACTGGGGCTCCCAACTGAATAAAAGAAAGAAGTGTGTTGAGCTCCAGCATTTCTCTCTGCTTCCTAACTGCATACACAATATGAGCAGCTGTTTGATGCTCCTGCCCTCATGCCTTCCATGGCCAGGATGTGCCGTACCCTAAAGCTGTGAGTGACAATAGACCCTTTCCTCTGTAAGGTGCTCTTGTCAGGTACTTTGTTACAGCAACAGGAAAAGTAGTTAGCAAATTGTCATCATGAATGTGGTCGTCATTGACCTGGGATGATATTCTGACTATTTGACCCTTTTATCATTTTCAAGTATCCCCTCTACTGTCTTGTCACTTTGTTGGTAATGTCTTTTGGCAGTATTGATTATCATGATATCTAGTTCATATACTTTTGAAGTCCTGTTCTCACATCCCACTACCAAATCCCAGACTGTAAAGATTTACCCCTATGTTTTCTTCCAAGAATTTTACTGTTCTAATGCTTAAATTTATGTCTTTGATTATGTTGAGTTAGCTTTCATATGTGGCATGAGGTAAGGGCCCAAATGCAGGTAGCTGCTCAGTTGTCTCAGCATCATACATTAAGAAAACATTCTTTCCCTTTGAATATTCTTGGTACCTTCGTCCCAAAGCACTTGACCACAGACTCAATTCTACTCCTACTGATCTATGCCTAACCTTTCGATGTTCCTACTCTATGGTATAATTAGCACCTTTTATCCAGTTTTAACTGTGAATCTTTGGTGTTCTTTGTTCTTCTCCGTTAACTAGCAACCTCATTGTTAGCACAAGGATTATTTATTTATTTATTTATTTATTTATTTAGATTTTCGAGACAGGGTTTCTCTGTATAGCCCTGGCTGTCCTGGAACTCACTCTGTAGACCAGGCTGGCCTCGAACTCAGAAATCTGCCTGCCTCTGCCTCCCAAGTGCTGGGATTAAAGGCGTGTGCCACCACTGCCCGGCAAGGATTATTTTTTCCAGGGAATCAGCTGTGTATGCCATAAAAGCCACTAGTGTATACATATTCTCTCTCTCTCTCTCTCTCTCTCTCTCTCTCTCTCTCTCTCCTTCCCTCCCTTCCTCCTTCTCTTTCCCTCTCTTTAATGTGATGAGACTTCATTTCTTCTATTGAAAACTCCCTTGAATATTTCCTCCTTACCAGAAATCTGGAGCTTTATGTCTGGTCACCACCCTCAGCCTAGGGCCCCTCTTAAGGAAGGTACCCAGCTCTGCCTTTTCTGTCTTCATTACCAACCCTGATTGTTGGTGTACTTCCTTAGGACAAGGTCTCTGAATGAGACCCCAGGAGGCTCTACAAGTGGATTGCAGTTGAGGTTTTGTTTGTTTGTTTGTTTGTTTGTTTGTTTAACTGTGGTTTCTCCGGTGCCTTCCATGTCATCAACAGGTAAATTGCTTAGCCCATTAGCAACCCCCTAGGGTGGAGTTTCTGTGGTGAGAAAGTGTAGAGACTCAGTCCAGAACGCTGTCCTTACATCCTCCTGCATGGTTTCTGTCTGAGTCTCTGGAAGAGCATGACTACACAATTCAGGAAAACCCGCAGATTGGCTCCAGCTCAGGCTTTACCTTAGATACATATTTAGGTGCTGCGAACCTCTCCGATTCTTCTCTGATGTCACCTAGGTGTTAACTCTGCAGGACTAATACTCAGATGGATGAAAGGGGAGGCAGGAAAGCTATGGGCCTCACATCTGGCTGAGGGACTTAGATACTCTGAAAAACCTCCCACCTTCTTTACAGACGATGCCTCTCATTGTGCAGAATTTTTCTATTCCCAAGAATCGATGTGTTCTTTCTCCATTGCACTTGTCTTCCTGGAGCCTCAAACTAAAACAAAACCTGAAATAAACAGTTTAGAGAGACAACTTTATAAACTCCCCAGAAGCAACTGAAGATAGCCTGTGTACTAGAAATAAGTTGGGTGGCCTGTGTCACCCCATCGCACTGTGTCACCCCATCACACTGAGTTCATGGCCCCTGCTCTTCAATCCTCTCTTGAACTTCAGTTTGGGAGCGATTGCCTCTATTTTCCTAATGCTGGCCTAGTGCTTTCTGGTTTTGCCCTGGACTTTCATGAGTCTCTGGTCTGAGTGAGACAGCAGGGACAAGAGGCACAGAGGAAACTAGTCAGAAGAGGAGTGATTGGAGGCTTGGGTGGCTGTTTATGAGTCTGTTCTAAACATTTTGCCATAGTTTGAAGTTTTAAGCCATAGGTCATGGTCTAGTGTTTACTTTAACAATGCTTGGTTGGGAGACAGGAGCAGGCAAAGATCTGGATGCTTTGTATTCCTGGCATATTTGTTCTGCCCTCTTCAGAGGGTGGGTGGGAGAAAGGAAGACCTCTGGGGCCACTGCCTCCTTTGTTCTTCTGGGCAGTTCCCTTCTGCTTGGGGAAAGTTATAGGTCATGTGCAGTGCAATAAGAAAGTGTGCCTAAAGGGGACGCTACTTAGAATTTCCGTGGTCATCTACGACTCCTGCTGGTTGTGGGTACCACTGTAAGAACACCTTCTTCAGGATTTCAATCATTTGCAAGGCCTTTATTGAAAGTTCCAGAAACTAGTGTTTTCCCTCATCTGACATTTTGCTTACTGCTGGGGCTTTCAGAGCTGTCCGTGGATAGCAGGGTAGTTGGACACCTGTTGGTTGGAGCAGTCAGGCTGTATTTGTTGATGGTTTTCTCCACTTGCCATACTAGATAAACGGTAAGTGGAGGTCAGCTGTTAGATACCTATCACTTGTTTTTCTCCTCCCCCCAAAGTCTCTAAGCACACACTAGGGTTGCTCTCCTCCCCCAGAAGTCTCTAAGCACACACTAGGGTTGCTCTCTTCCTTGAACATCTCTAAGTACACACTAGGCAAGAGTAAAGAGTTCTAATAACATTATGTGTTCTTTTTGATGGCTTTTTCTTGTTTTAAACTCTTCATGTGACGTCTGGCAGGGAGATGGTACACAAAAGAACTCGATTAAGTAACAAATGAAGAACTTACAAGCACGATAATAAAATAAATGGATTGTGCTGGCAAGTTCTAAGTGGGGATCAAAGCACATTTGATAAACATCTTTCTCAGGAACCAACTCCCAGCTCCTGAAATCATGGCCCCGGGGGGGGGGGCTGTTTGCTCCACCACCACCCTCCAAAGAATGTCCATTTATTTCCCTTTTAGGACAGAAGAATTTGCTGGCTGAGGTGATTCAATCCAAATAGAACATGTTTCATGTAAAATAACCCGAGTCTTTGATTACAGGACAGAGAGACTCTTCTGCCCTCAGATCACTTTCCACCAACGACCTTATACAATTCTTCCATTAAAGGTTGTGATTGCTTTATTTATATATATTTGTTGTTCATCTTTAAACAGAGGTGGAATGCAATACAGGGGGAAATCTACTCACTTTGCATCAGTCAGAAATAACTAATCGTTCTTTCCCTCTTCGTTATTTGAAGTTACACGCTGACTTCTTTTTGGCCACTTGTGTCCTTTTAATGAATTGTTCCTTGTTTTGTGTTCATTAAAGGGTTGCTCTTTCCATGTGCCTTTCATTTGCCCTTATCTATTGTGGCAGAAGGGAACATTGTTCTCTCCCGCTCTTTACCCCCATTCTAAATTATTAGAGTTTTCTAGCTGTGATGACACATCAGAATCCATTTTCCTGGCATCTTTCACAATGATTGAAGTTCATCTCCTAACTCTACATTAACTGAATTGGTCTAGGGCAGAGCTGTTGCTCTAGTCTAAAACAGTCACCATTCACGTGCACTTGTGTGTGTGTGTGTGTGTGTGTGTGTGTGTGTGTGTGTGCAAGCGTGTATTTATGTATTGTTTTGAGACAGAGTCTTGCTTTGTAGCTCTGCCTGGCCTGAAATTCACATAGATCAGACTGGCTTCTAGCCCCTGGTGATCCTCCTGTATCTACCTCATGAGTGCTGGGCTTACAGATTGAAGACATATGTAGGGTTCTCTGTCTTTATTTGGTGATGGGATGGGCAGAGCTGTTCTCTCCCATGTTGGAATGGATAGCAGCAGTGGTGGAGGGTGGGGATGGGCAGAGTAGAGAAGGCATCCAATAGAGAAGTGAAGACCTGATGAGCTAAGAGGAAAGCCAGGAATAGAGACAGCACAGGCACTGGAACAGAAGCTGTGGCTGGAAGGCCAGTGTAGGTGTCAGAGGGACAGCTGAGCAACACTTTCATTGGGCAATGAGGTTCTGACAGCTATGCAGAGCAGGCTAGTCTAGGTGTCAGAGGGACAGCTGAGCAACACTTTCATTGGGCAGTGAGGTTCTGACAGCTATGCAGAGCAGACCAGTCTGCTTGATGCCCTGAGATGGGGGCCATACCACCTGAACCATTTTCTTCTCATTCAAGATGCAAGTAGGCTAATTTGAGAAGTGCTGGGGAAACAGGCACTGGGGATTGGAAGCTGCTGTCTCCACACACACTCCTGCCCACTCTTGTGCATCCTTTCTGTGGCTTAGCAGGAAGTGTGTGTAACTAGAGGGGAAATGGTGTGTAATGACCTGCTAGTCACTTCTAGCTTGGTGAAGCTTGTGAGTTAAAGAGCTGAGCGGTACTTTCTTCTAACATTTCAGCCTACGGATGCTGTGTGCACTGAATCCTCATCCAGACCTTCTTCCCTTGACCATTCTTCACTGTGCAAAGGGCTCAGAAGGGTCTCCCCAGCCCATCCTTACACTTGCCTGTGAGTCCCTGGTTTGGCTCTAGAAATAGCAAGTTCTAAGAGGAGAATGCCACCTACAGTACATTGCATGAAACTCTTGGTCATTCTGATCCCGACATTCTCAGCCAGGAGGGGATGTTAGGGAAACACTGGGGATTTATGACCTGGGTACGATGATACCTACCTTTAATTCCAGCACCTAGGAGGTAGAAACAGGCAGATCTCTGTGGGTTTGAGGTCAGTCTGGAGTTCCCAGCCAGCCAGTGATACAGAGTTAGACTGTGCCTCAAAAGACAATGAGAAAAAAAATAGAGCTTTCTCAGTTTGTGGCAGGATGTTTCTGATGCTCAGGAGTCACTGGGTCCAAGCACTGTGCATTTGCCATTGAACAGGACAGGACAGTGGCTGGAAATTGAGGTAGAGTTCCCACAAACTCTAATTAGGGTGTCAAGGGAAGAAATGGGTAGTCAGCATGGGCTAAGTTTCACAAATATTTGGCAAGCAGTGTTGTCTGCTTTGGCTAAGGAGAGAATGGGAGGGAAATGATATAATGGTCTCTAAAGTTGCAAAGGGTGATGTGTGAGGTGCTAGCTTGTAAATGTGAAACACAGACACCGGATGGTAGGTGGATCCGACAGTTGAGACTTTTGCTTCTTCGATTTTGGTTTGGAATTTGGAGACCTATTGGCTTTGTACAAGTTGGTGTTTGGGGTTTGATGTGTTGCCTATTCTAGACTTGTATTTCTGGCTTTTCCTTCCAACCGTCCACTACAGACGTTTCCCATTTAATATCATCCATCCTAGTACTACCTCCTCTTTACTGATGTCCTAGGTCCCTAGGGAGGATATTTTCCTGGTGTTCAACGTATGTCATAACCTGGCACTGGAAGTCTGACATGATTGCTATGAGCAATATCACCTGAACACTAAAGGTCACATATGTCCTTTAGCATTCCTGGGTCTTGTGCTTCAAATGCCACCTTACAATGCCCAAGAAGGCCTATACCTAAGCAGACAGATCTGATGCTTTTCCCTGCTTCATACTTCTGCAGAGATCAGCTCATTGGAGGGACATGTCTCCAAGGAAAGGCATCACATGCTAACAGCCAAAGATGGGTGCATACTACCCATCCTTGGCACTTTGGTGGGTAGGGTGCCTTCCACACTATCAGCTGAACACAGGAGCTGCCCCAGAGGTGAACTTGCCTGAGACCAGCTCAAAGACCTGTGCCACGTAAAGACTAGAGCCTCTCTCCTCATGAACAAGAAGGGAATTTTGTTCTTTCTGGATAAGACCTGCTGGAATGAAGAGAAAGAGGTAGACTGCCTGCTTTTCAGAGGATGAGCGTTGCCATGACAACAATGTTCCAGACTCAAAACTGTTGTGGATAGAGGTCAAGATGTGTGTCATCAATTCTGAATTTTGCCGTAGAGAGAACAATAGCCCAGTTCCAGTAGATACTGCTTCCAGTGGAGCTAAAATACTTGATATTGCTTTAGGTATTTTAAAATGTTTGGCAGCACAATGGTCAGTATTATCACTAAAATTCCAGCCCCAAATCTCTCTTTTCTCATTTCTTGCCAAGCCTGAGAATCCTTTCAGCATTTTCCCTGGGGGTTGAAAACATACATGTATTCCCTAAAAACCTTGAAATTAGTTTTGGGGATCCAGGTGCTACTGGTTTTGGAGGTGCCTCAAGGGAGGCTCTAGCCTTATCTATGGCAAAGTGGATTCCATGTAAGGGACCCTGCTCAAAAGTAACCAACAGGCCCCATCCTGGGTAATTAATCTCACTAACAGACTTGGGGATTTATGCAAAGTGAGTGGTAGAGTATAAGAGCTCATTAATCATCCTGGCATCATGAGCTCATGTTGTTATAAAATAAATATGCGTACTAAATGGATCCAGATGCTATCAGATACGTGTTTCCAATAAAGACGCTTCTCGCCTTGGCCACAGCAGTAAACACACAGGCTTGTTTGTAGCACCTCTTCAGTGCATTGTGCACGTGCCCTATCCTCTTCCCTTTAACCTCTTTCCCAGCCCTCTGAACACTGGTGAGAAGCAGATGAGTGTTTCCTGATAGGAATTCTAGGGAAAACTCTAAAAGGGTGGAAGATGGTTCCCCATGTCCCAAGAGTTAAGGGGTGATGGGAAATGGGTATCACTCAGTCACATGCCAGCCTGGAACAGAACATTGTGCCCTATTCATCTTCATGCTTAACACATCAAAGTATGAATTGCAAACCAGGTCATTACCAGTCACCAAGAGGACACACTTGAGTCTTAGAGACCCCCTGCAATCTGTTATGTGCAGATGGATGGATGGAGCCATGTGCAATTACAGCCAAAGCCCAGGTTCTTGATGTGCATGGACTGTCTTCTCAAGACCACCCCCAGGATGGGCCACGGGCTGCAAGGCAAAGGAGGAGGGAATTCAAAGTGAGTTCAGGGTGGTGGTTGTCACTGAATTGGAGACAAGACACGTGGGGGTTCCACTCCTGAATGCCACTTTCTCACTGGCTCTGCCAAAGGTCTTCTGCCCCTCTGAGCTCATTTTCTGAGTTTGGGGGAGGATTAGTGAGGTGGTCATAACATTCAGTACCTGAGATGCTCTAGAGATAGAGTAGCTGTCATTCTTTGTCATTGAAAAGTCATTCTCAATGGGGAGTGGATTTCTAATTTGCTTTCTTTTGCTTTGAGAAATATCATGGCCAAAGCAACTTGGGCAAATGGGGGCTTATTTTATCCTATACTTTTAAGTCACAGCCCATAATCAAGGGAAGTCAGGGCAGGAATTCAAGGTGGGAACCTGAAAGCAGGAACTGAAGCAGAGACCATGGAGAAAATCTGATAACTGAATTGCTTAGCTCTTGATTTCTGACCACCTGCCCAGGAGTGGTCCTTCCCACGATGGGCTGGCACTTCCTACAAGAAGTGCCAAGAAATTAATCAAGAAAACATCCCACAGTAAACCAGTGGCCAACATCAAACTAAATGGAGAGAAACTCGAAGCAATCCCACTAAAATCAGGGACTAGGCAAGGCTGCCCTCTCTCTCCCTATCTATTCAATATAGTACTTGAAGTTCTAGCTAGAGCAACTAGACAACAAAAGGAGGTCAAGGGGATACAAATTGGAAAGGAAGAAATCAAAATAGCACTATTTGCAGATGATATGATGGTATATCTAAGTGACACAAAAAAGTCCACCAGAGATCTACTACAGCTGATAAACAACTTCAGCAAAGTGGCCAGATACAAAATTAACTCAAGCAAATCAGTAGCCTTCCTATACTCGAAGGATAAACAGGCTGAGAAAGAAATTAGGGAAATGACACCCTTCACAATTGTCCCAAACAATATAAAATATCTTGGAGTAACTCTAAGCAAACAAGTGAAAGATCTGTATGACAAGAACTTGAAGTCTCTGAAGAAAGAAATCAAAGAAGACCTCAGAAGATGGAAAGATGCTCATGGATTGGCAGGATTAATATAGTTAAAATGGCCATCCTGCCAAAAGCAATCTACAGATTCAATGCAATCCCCATCAAAATCCCAACTCAATTCTTCATAGACTTAGAAAGAGCAATTCTCAAATTCATATGGAATAACAAAAAGCCCAGGATAGCAAAAACTATCCTCAACAATAAAAGGACTTCTTGGGGAATCAGCCTCCCTGACTTCAAGCTGTACTACAGAGCAGTAGTGATAAAAACTGCATGGTATTGGTACAGTGACAGGCAGGTAGAACAATGGAATAGAATCGAAGACCCAGAAATGAACCCACACACTTACAGTCACTTGATCTTTGGCAAAGGAACTAAAACCATCCAGTGGAAAAAAGACAGCATCTTCAACAAATGGTGCTGGTTCAACTGGCGGTCTACATGTAGAAGCTTGTGAATTGATCCATTCTTATCTGCCTGTACAAAGCTCAAGTCCAAGTGGATCAAGGACCTCCACATAAAACCAGATACACTAAATCTAATAAAAGAGAAAGTGGGGAAAAGTCTAGAATACATGGGCACAGGGGAAAAGTTCTTGAACAGAACACCAATGGCTTGTGCTCTAAGATCAAGAATCGACTGATGGGACCTCATAAAATTACAAAGCTTCTGTAAGGCAAAGGACACTGTAAATAGGACAAAACGGCAACCTACAGATTGGGAAAAGATCTTTACCAATCCTACGTCCAATAGAGGGCTAATATCCAATGTATACAAAGAACTCAAGAAGCTAGACTCCAGAGATCCAAATAACCCTATCAAAAAATGGAGAAGTGAGCTAAACAGAGAATTCTCAACTGAGGAAACTCGAATGGCCGAGAAGCACCTAAAGAAATGTTCAACATCCTTAGTCATCAGGGAAATGCAAATCAAAACAACCCTGAGATTTCACCTCACGCCAGTCAGAATGGCTAAGATCAAAAACTCAGGTGACAGCAGATGTTGGTGAGGATGTGGAGAAAGAGGAACACTCCTCCATTGCTGGTGGGAATGCAAGATGATACAACCTCTCTGGAAATCAGTTTGGCCAAGCCTCAGAAAAATGAACATAATACTACCTGTGGACCCAGCTATTCCACTCCTGGGCATATACCCAGAAGATGCTCCAACATGTAATAAAGACACATGTTCCACTATGTTCATAGCAGCCATATTTATAATAGCCAGAAGCTGGAAACAACCCAGATGTCCCTCCACAGAGGAATGGATACAGAAAATGTGGTACATTTACACAATGGAATACTACTCAGCTATTAAAAACAATGACTTCATGAAATTCGCAGACAAATGGATGGAACTTGAAAATATCATCCTGAGTGAGGTAACGCAGTCACAAAAGAATGAACATGGTATGTACTCACTGTTAAGTGGTTATTAGCCCAAAAGTTCGAAATATCCAAGAGTTACTTCACAGCAACAGTAGGATGGCATGTGAGTTCCCAGATGGAGGACTTGGAGAAGGGACTGAAGGGGCTGAGGGAGTTTGTATCCCCATGGAGGCAGCAACAGTGACAACTGGCCTGACCCCCCATGCTCCTGGAGACTGAATTACCAACCAAAGAATACACATAGAGAGACCCATGGTGCTGGCCACATATGCAGCAGAGGAGGGTCTTGTTAGCCATCAGGGGGAGGCGAGGCCCTTGGGCCTGAGGGTGTTAGATCCCCCAGTATAGGAGAATGCCATGGAGGGAAGATGAGAGTGGGTGGGTGGATGGGTGGATGGGAGAGAGAATACCCCCATAGTGGCAGGGGGAGGGGGTAGGAAATGGGGAGATTCCAAAAGGCGATCTGGAAAGGTGGAAACATTTGAAATGTAAATAAAGTATGAAAAATAAATTTAAAAAAATGAAAAAAAACGAAAAAGAAAACATCCCACAGATCTGATTGAGGCAATTTCTCTTTTTTCATCATTTCTTATTTTTATTAGTATCATTATTATTTTATCTTTGTATTGTTTCTTTATGAATTTCACAGCATGTACCCCAATCCCATTCATCTGTCCCTCCTCTTGTACCTGCCCTCCACCTTACAACCTCTCCCCACAATAGAGAAAAAAATCTCATCATAGAAGCTGTGGTGTGTCACAGTGTGTAGTGTAAGTACACCCTTTTGTCCATATAGCTTTGCTTGCAAATGTTCATTGTAATGACACATTGGTCTGGTACAACACCTCTGGCTTCTGCCACTTTATCAACACTGGAACCTCACTGGGACTCCTCTAGGATATCTTGTACTGCCCTTTGTCATGAAGATCCTGTGGTTTTGGCCCTCATGCAGTCCAGAAATTCACCATTGATGGAGTAGATGTTTAGATGGGCCAATTCAAAGCCCTGGATCGGGACCTGAGAGGTACCTGAGTTGGCCAGCCCACCAGCTCTTGAGGCTGGTTCACCAACAACTGCCCTTCCTGCAACCAGGCCCAGCTCTAACCTGCTGCTTAGGTGAGGTTCAGGGCCTGATCTCCCAAGTGTTGCAGCTGGTGAAGGACATAGCTAGTTCTCCCATTCTTAAGTCCCTGGGGCCAGCTCTCCTGCCTGACATAGGTGCTGAGGGGTAAGGAAGGGAAGGAGGGATCTCTCCCTCATCCATGCCACTGCATGGCAGACAAAAGGAAGAGCTGGCTCTCCTGTATGCTCCCTCTCAAGGGCAGTTCATCCACAACCCTCATGTCCAGGGCCAACTCTACTGTACTGCTCAGGTGAGGTGCAGGGTCTGCTGTCATGACTCCAGGGCTAGCTATCTGGCCTGCGAAAGGACGAGGGTTGGAGAGGGCATCTCTCTCTTGCCCACTCTGCCACATGGAAAACAAGTTTCGCCCGGCAGTGTTGGCGCACGCCTTTAATCCCAGCACTTGGGAGGCAAAGGCAGGAGGATTTCTGAGTTCAAGGCCAGCCTGGTCTACAGAGTGAGTTCCAGGACAGCCAGGGCTACACAGAGAAACCCTGTCTCGGAAAACAAAACAAAACAAACAAACAAAAAAAACCCCAACAAATTTGAAGGCCAGCTCTCCTGTTCTTAGACCCTCAGGGCTGGCTCACCTGCACTCCTGCCATCGGGTCAGCTCTCCTATGCTATCCAAGTAAAAGGCAGGACCTGCTTTCCTGGGTGCTGCAGCAGGCGTGGGGCAGGGTCAGCTCTCCTGTTCTTATAGATCCACTGGGGACAACTCTCTCAGCTGTCACTGATGATAAGGACAAATGGGAGGAGACAAGAGGCAGTTCCATCTCTCCCATGCCCCTGACAAGCAGGGTCAGCTCTACTGTGCTGCCCAGGAGAGGTGCAGGGCCTGCTCTCCCAAGTACTGTAGCTAGTAAGGGCCAGCTCTCTAGTGCTCATGACCCTAGGATCAGCTCCATTGCGTGCTTCAGATTAAGTACTGTCTTAAAGAAGTGGAGAGATGGATGACTTTGTCAAGTCCCTGTCATGGAAGCATGAGCACCTAAGTTTGGATCCCTAGAACCTATGTAAAAGCTGGATGCCATGGTTCATATCTGTAACCCTTGTTAGGGGTAGGAAACAAGCAGATCCCTGGAGCTCATTGGCCAGCCAGCCTAGCTGAATTAGTGAGCTCTGGATTCAGTGAGAGACCTTGCTTGAAAATGATATGGAGAGAGATAGAAGACATCACCCAACATTGACCTCTAGCTGCCATACTTAGGAACACAAATGTGCAAGCACTCACGTGCACATGCACACACACACACACACACACACACACACACACACACACGGCACCATCCAAGGGTGTCTCCTATTTCCCTCCCTTCAAGTGTTGCTCTGTAGTCAAAAGACCACATTGTCTCCTTTGTTCTCAGGGACTCTGTGGGGCTCCTGTGTGGGAAGGTCACTCTTTGTAATAAGAGTCCATTTTCTCTGCCTTGTGGGCTGGCTACTCAGCTTATCCTCAATGCCCTGTGAGGCTGGATATCCATATCATGCCTTGGTCACAGCAGTGGCAGGGTAGCCTTACTGTGAAGTCCCATCTTTCTCAACTGTGGACCATTGCTGTGTTCAGCTCCATCCATGCCCTCAGTTATTAGGACTGATGGATGCACCACTGCACTGAGCCTTTAGGGTTCAATGTGTCAGGTGTCTCAGATTTGATTATTTCACCCAAAGGAAGCACAGTACTTGGGAACCCTTTAGATCAGTGGTTCCTAACCTTCCTAATGCTGTGACCCCTTAATACAGTTCCTCGTGTTGTGGTGACCCCACCTATAAAATCACTTCACTGCTTATTCATAACTGTAATTTTGCTATGTTATGAAGTGTAATGTAAATATCTAATATGCAAGATATCTGATATATAACCCCTGTGGCATTTCCACCCACAGGTTGAGGAACAGGCTTTTAGACAGTGTTATAGTTTATATATTGCCAAGAGAGGTAAAATTGAACAGGTGGTAGGCGTGCATGGGGGTAAAGTCAAGGGAAACCAGACACAAGATTCTGCATATGCAGTGGAGTTGCACCAATTGCCCACCAATGATAGATGACCATGAGTGTGAAGCAGGTTTGGTCAGAGAAGCACCAAGCCTCAGTGTCCAGGATTCATATTGAGGTCAGTTGCTTGGAAGTACAGTGGTTTGTAAGATTGTGGTCAGATACTTGGGCTCCATTACTCCCAAACCTTCAGCCCAAGTCCAAAGCAAAAGCAGTCCTTGACCACTGTCTTCTTCGTAGGATCAATTTATCTGGCCACATTGGTACAGCTTATTTATAAATTAGGCATAAAGCAAGTATTCACCCTGAGATAGGGTAACCCAAGTCCTTGAGCTACAGAAGCCTACTCTTAGAGGGTCAGGCTCAGTGCTTGGTGCTTATCAAGCTTAGGAACTTGCTTTAGAACAGACAGAGTTTGAACACTGTAGGCCGGCTCTGGTGTCTCTTCCTTCGCCCTTACTTTTTTTCCCCCTTTCCTTATTTTCTTTCCTTTTATTGTTTTTATTTTTGTAAAGGTAAGTGTTGTTCTCTCAGAATGATGCAGCCCAGTTCTCCTGCCAATAGCCAGAAACGTTTCCCCTTCAGTGACCTCCACTCAGATAAAGCCATATCCTTGATTAAACCCCAGCAAAGGACCTAAGGATGCATCTTCATGAGTGAGTCTGTGATGTAGAAGCAGGTGGGTGTAAGCACTGGTGGTGACAAACACATAGGAAGGTGTCAAGTAACCAAGTGTGACTGTGGGCCTCTCAAGAGAACAAATCATGCTTGGACATTTCTTATACTGACTAGATGTGTGTGCATCGTTGGCTTTGTGAGTTACATTGCTCAAAGGAATTAACTTACAAAACCTTTGAAGGTGAAGTACAGTTTAAAACTTAGATATAATATAGACATCTAAACAAGATCTGCACAAGGACACCACCAGTTGCCATCCCAGCATGAATGGATAAACTCCTATGAGGATCCATCTCTAGGTGAAGAGTTACAGGCAATTAGTGCCTGCTAAGAGAGGAGGGAACAGTCTTTTCCAGGAATGAGCATCCTGATTGAGTATATAACCCCAAGTGGTTGTCTTTAATTAAACACATATACATATTGCCAACACTAAATGGTCTCAGAAGGTTGTGTTTATACAGTGTATGATGTGTGTATGTGTGCGCACATGCGCATGTATGTAAAATATAAATAAATGTATATTTAAAGAAGAGGTCATGAATTGAGAGGAAATGGGGACAAACAGAAAGACTTGGAAGGGAATTAGTATAGGGTGAAAACAATGTAAATACACATTTATGAAATTCTCAAGCATGGTAGCAAAATAAATGTGTTTTAATTAAATAAAGATATGTACAGTCCCAGCCTTTAGAAGGTAGAGGTAGGCAGATCTCTGAGTGAGTTGATCTCAAATGCAACCTGGTCTACATTGTGAGTTCCAAGACAGCCAGAGTTACACAGTGAAGCCTTGTCTCAAACACACACACACACACACACACACACACTCACTCACACTCACACTCTCACAGAGAGGTCTCAAAATACCAAAGTGATTGGTGAATGGCCTTGAGGAATGATGCCTGAGGTTGTCTTCCTGTCTCTGCACATATGCTTAAACACGTGCTTACATACCTGCGCACATGTGCACTTCCATACACACACAAACACATATACATATAAAGAAAGAGTGTTATGGCTGTTCCTTGGCGATCATAAACATCCTGGCCCTAAGTAAGCAAGCTCTGGAAGATAGCTTATGGAAAGACCATTGTCCTGTTAGGCAACAGCCTCTTGGCCAGTTGTATTGAAGTTTGACTCCCATTCCACATGAGCTGTAAACTAGAGCCCGGATGAAAGACTTCTCTTTCTTCCCACATTGCTGTAACTTTCCCTGTCTTTTTTATCCTGCCTCAAGATAAAATCCCCCCCCCTTGTTCTTTACCATTTTACAGTGTGTAATTTGGTGGTTTTCAGTGTAGTTACTGTGTTGTGTAATCGCTGCCTCAAGTTAATTCTATAATTTTACAATCATGCCCAACAGAACCTTCTGTTTCCCAGACTCTGCTCCTCTTATATCCTGAAGCCACTTGGTTGCTTCCTTTCTCTTTCCCTGTTGTAGGAATTTCATAGAAGTAGCATTATTCAGTACAGGGCCATTTGTGATTGGCTTCCCTTATTTAGCTTGTTGTCCTATACCGACAGCCTTCCATGCCATGGCATGTATGAGTTCCACACCTACTTTAGTCACTACATAATATGCTATACTCTATTCATCTGCTTATGGACACTTGGATTCTTTCTACTTTTAATATACACAGGGCCACTCTGACATTGGCATATGAGTTTAGTGTGGACACACATTTCACTCTTCCTGGGCATATCCCTGGGAGTGAATTGCTGGATCCTATGGTAACTCCATATTTTTTTTCTACTTTGAGGAACTGCCAAGCTGCTTCCTATGGCAGACAACATTTCACAGTTCCCAGTATTGTTTGAAGATTCCAGCTTCACCTCCTTGTTGGCATGTTCATTCTCTGTCTTTTCTGATTTGGAATAAAGGCATAGCTTGTCGGGATTTTATTCTGTCTTGCACTAATGTCTCATGCTGTATAAAGCTTGTATGTTTACTGACTATTTTTTTGCATGTCTTTTGAGGGGAAAATATTCATTTGAATCTTTTGTCCATTTTAAAGGTGGGTTGTTTTTCTTGTTGTTGTTGTTAAATTGTAACTATTTTTGGTGTACTCTGGATATTTATCAGATCCATTTTTAAATATTTTCTTCCAAGATTATCTGTTCACCTTCTTGATTGTGTCCTTTGAAGTGCAAAAACTTTAAATTTTGATTGCTGGTTTTGTTATTTTCTTTTCTTCTGTTGCCTGCATGCTCGGTTTTACATTTAAGGACCCACAGTCTTCTTCAAGGTCACAATTCATACAATTCATACATTTTCTTCTAGTAGTTTTATAGCTAAAGCTTCCGTATCTTTTTGGTCTGAGATCCATCTAAAATGAACACGTGTATATACTGTGAGGTAAGGGTCCAGCTTCATTCTTTTGCATGTGATATCCAGTGGGCCTACTACCATTTGTTGAAGAGCCTTTTTCTCCCACTGAATGGTCTTGAAATCATCCTTGATATTCTCTCTCTCTCTCTCTCTCTCTCTCTCTCTCTCTCTCTCTCTCTCTGTGTGTGTATGTGTGTGTGTGTGTCTTTTGTTTATTAACAGTTATTTTGTGTGTGTGCGGGTCCTGCTGTAGTGAGAACAGGGGCTAGCATGAAGGCCCCAATGCTCCTGCCTCAGCTTTGCTCACTATTCTACCTCTAATATTCTGAAGTGATGCTGATACCCACTTGGGCAGCTCATCTTCTTGCTGCAACTTTATTCGTAAAAGCCCAAAAAGTCTGAGTAATAGCTTTAGCTCCTAGACAGACCAGCAAGATAATGGCTACCCCACTGCCATGTAGGGCGGTGGTTTCTACACAGTGCTCTTTGAACCCCTGCCTCCTCTAATCCTACTACTTTGGCCTCCTCCAAGTCTGCCTATTGTTTAATCTACTTAGCATGATTTCATTTTATGAAACCAATTCAAACTTTATGACTGTCAGACCATGGGGTTGGGAGAGATCTGTTAGAAACTAGGTATCACAAAGTTAAAACAAATGCATGGAACGTTGTACAAGTGCGCTCACCACAATGCACCAGTTATCCTCTGCCCATTGCAACAGCTCAGACTGAGTTCACTGTGAAAGCATTGGCTACCCCCCCCACACACACACACAAGGAAAGTGGACTAAAGGCGATAAGCAGATTCCTCCATGACGTAAACATTTAGTGGGAGGTAGTCCAATGCTAGAATGACAGCTGCTTTAGACCTGTGACTTTCCAGGTCATCATGTGAGAGGGTAAGTGAGTGATTGACATCCTGGGGTTTGAACCCAGGGCCTTATTCATGCCCAGCTAATGTCAGCTAGCATTCTGTCACTGAGCTACATCCCCATGCATCAATCACCTACCCTGGGATTTGCTCCTAGTTCATAGACTCCAGATGCAGAGGCCCAGCCTTCATGTTGGCTCTACATTTCAGAAAGCAAGTTAGAAAGGAGAGGAAATGAGGGCAGCGCTCAGACCCGCTGCTTCACAACGAAAATTTCCAGGGAATCACCGTAGGACACTTCTACCCACATTCCACTGGCCACAGAGCCTCTTCTGGCCACACCTAGCTTCAAGGAAGGCCTAGTAGAGGGGAATTACCACTGGCTCAGGCAAAAGTTCTATTTTTATGAAAGATACTGTGTTCGGGAAGACATCCATCATTCTTTGGCATGCATGTATTATTGAACAGCTCCTGGAACCTGACCTAGCCCAAGAAAAGTTTTAAACTTTAAATTTTAATTAGAGAGGTGCTGTACCTGAAACTCAGGATAGTCTTCCACTCCTAAAACTAGTATCTACGTGGGGCATTGGCTGATTTTCTTTCCAACTTGACCTTCCATCTGACTTCCAAGTCATTCTTTTACACTTATAAACGATGACTCTACTGTCTTATGTTGATGCCACACTGTTGTGTGCATGTGCACACAACCATCAGTCTAGTAAAAGGCCTACCCACCTCTCACCCCCCCAGTCAAGCCAAGCCAAATGCTTAGGAGCCACCTTTGCTTCTCATCTCCTTGCTTTGATCCATGAGCAACCCTGACCCCTTGTCTTGGACATGGCCTGTTTCTGTCCGCTTTTTTTCTCCATCTAGGATTCCAGCCACTCTGTGTTCTCCATGCAGCTCAGTGGGCACTTGGCATTTGCTTCAACCCTGTTTGTTCGTTCGTTTGTTCCTCCCTCCCTTCCTTCCTTCCTTCCTTCCTTCCTTCCTTCCTTCCTGATATATTGTGGAGACAACCCAGAATTATTTGCTCCCATGACCTCTTTTCAGAACTAAATTATAAACCCCTCCAGTTTATAAATATTTGACCCTGAATTTCCAGCTTCTCAAAATATAAATGTAATTGGAAGTAGGACCTTTAAAGAAAAAGGAGAGAGATGTAAGATGAGTGTATTAAGGTGGAAATTAATTCAGTGTGGCTGGTGTTCCTGTGAAGAGACTGGGGCATGCAGGGAGGAGATGGGCTCCAGGAACACGTACAGAGGAAAAGATGAGGTGAAGTGGTCAAGGAGACACCTTGCTGGTGCCACACCTATGCACAGCTCACTCCTAGAACTATAAGAAAAAGAGTTTGTGTTTGGTAAGCCACCCAACTAATAGTTTTCTGTTGTGGAAGCCTTTGCAAACTAACAGTCTTCCATGGAATGGGCTATCTCTGCCCTGTGCCAGCCTCTCCTGCTGGCTCTGTTCTCTCTCTCTCTCTCTCTCTCTCTCTCTCTCTCTCTCTCTCTCTCTCTCCTCCTTCGCTCCCTCCCTCTTCCTCTCCACTTCCCTCCCTCTTCCTGTCCCTTTCCCTCTCCCCTCCCCTCTCCCCGTCCTTCTTCCTCTCCACTCCCCTCTCCCCTCCTTCCCTTTTCTCTCCACTCCCCTCTCCCCTCCCTCCCTCTTCTTCTCCCTTTCCCTCTCCCCTCCCTCTCTCTTCCTCTTTCCTTCTCTCCCCCCTCTCTCTCCCATCCGTCCTCCCTCTATCTCCCTCCCTCACCTTTCCCTCTCTCCTCCCTCCCTTCCCTTCTCCCTCCCTCTCCTACCCCCTCACAAGGCCTTTCTATGCTTGCTGTTCATGCTTCTTGCAGTGATCTGATGCCAGCTCCCTCATTACCATTCAGATCCTCCACAAAGGCTCTCGCTACCATATTTTATTTCTGATCCCTACAAAAAGCAGATTAGGGAAGAGAGGGTTTATTTTAACTCACAATTCCAGGTGTATAGTCCATTACTGTGGAGAAGTCACAGTGCAGAACTTGAGACATATAGTCACATCCACAGTCAAGAGCAAAGAGAAAGGATGCATGTTTAGTACTCAGCCAGCTTCCTCTACTTTCACATAGTCCAGGGCCCCAAACCCAGGAGTGGTGTCAGCCATTTTCAAGCTGGGTCTTCCCACATCAGTTAAGACACTCAAGACGACAATCCCCCACTGAGACTCTGATCCCCAGTGATAGTGTGTTATGTCCAGTTGGCAGTTAAAAGGAACCGCTATGATAGCCTTACACTCTGTCACACTTCTGCTTTGATGGATTGACTGACTACCTGGAATTGTCGTTCTGCTAAAGCAGACATGTTTTGTTTTGTTTTGTTTTGTTTTGTTTTTTGTCTCTTCCTAATCCTTGCTAGGTCTCCAAAGTGTTAGGACAGCACCTGGCATATTCTGGGACCTTGTGGGTAGCCCTTGGAATGAAACAGTGTATGAATGTCAGTTGTAATATGTGGATGAGTGAAGATTCTTCAAAAATACTGCTTTGAGTGGCAGACCAAGGCTGCCCTTGGAAACAGTTTCTTGGGGGAACTATGGCATCTTTTACTTCCCAACTTTTCATGTTTAGCTCTGCCCCAATGCAGCTAACCATCGTCTCTGTGTCTCATGTAATAGTCTCTCTCCACTGTAGCAGATTGGTAAAGGTTGAGTGGCTCTTATCTGCTTATTACCAGGATCCCAAATTTTTTATATTTGCATATTCATAATGAATTATCTTGGGAATGGGACTCAAGTCCAAACATGAAACTTGTTTGTGTTTCATTTATACCTTCTGGCTGGAAGGTATTTTTAAACCATATTTTTAATATACTTGTGTTTTGAAACAGTCTGTCCCAGAGTCCAGGTATAGAATTTTCACCTTGGATTTCAAAGTTTTGAGTTAGGTGTGTCCAGGCTTTACTGACACCAACTCTGTTGGTTGTTACGCTGCCACCAGTGTCATTGTTGGAATTCATGGTTTCTGTCAGGTAGGCAGAAAACAGGACAGGCTGCTACCAATCAAAGTAAATAAAAGCCATCACTTAAAGCTGTTTCATTTTCTCAGCACACATGGTCAGATGTGTGGAAGCTTTCTGGAGTGTGTGTGTGTGTGTGTGTGTATGTGTGTGTGCGTGCATGTGTTTGTCTTATTCTGTACAAAGTAGATGTTCTAGAAGCCCTCAGAAGTATTTCCTGGTGACTGAGAAGGGGCTGTTGATCCACCACAGGCTTTCTTAACTTGCTGAACATGGCTGACTGAGAAGTTGAATTGTACCTTCTTCTTTTTCACTTTTTGTTTTAGGATGGATTGACATGTCAAGGCTTACACTTGATAATTTTGATTTGATCAGTTACTGAAAGAAAAATTTCTATTTTTAGTATTTTACAAGAACCAAGTAGCTATGTTTCCAGCCTCAGACAAATCACACCTATACTGCAATCTTGTTTATGTTGTAAGAGTTAGCACCGTGTTGTTACACTGTACCACAGTGCATTATTTACTTTGAATGATAAATATACCTCCTATGAGAGTGTTAAAATTTACATAATAGACTCAAATGATCTCTTTTAAGCCTATTTCCAAAAACAAATAAAATGTTTGAAGTCTTACTTTAAATGATGTTAGATCATAAAGGTATTTTATACTATTTATTGAATGGAGGGGGTGAGTGTGCATGCTTTGGCACATGGGCGGTGATCACAGGACAACCATGGAATCAGCTCTCTCCTTCTACCATGTGGGTCCCAGGGACTGAATTTAGGTCATCAGGCTTGGCAGCAAGTGCTTTTACCCACTGAGCCATTTACTGGCCCAATCAGCAGTTCCCATATGTATATACATTCAAAGCTGATCACCTAGGATTGGGCAGCCTTCGTGGGAGCTCATTCCTGGAGACAGCTGATATCCCTCTGTCAGCTCCCATTGATCAGGCTCTTCATCCTATGGAATTTCCCATATCTATGCTGTCACATCAACTGGTATTGCTTTTTTGGCAGTCTTGTTCAGGTACCCACATTGTTGAGTATCTCTAGGTATATTTTCCTGTCATTCCTTGGGGCTCTGTAGCAGCAGACATCCCGGGGTCTGATTCTTAATCTCTTCACTCAGTCTTCTGGGATGGTTCCTGAGCTATAGGTGGTACATTGCACTGAAAATGTCAATTGGGCACCTCATGGACTGTTAGTCTCTGCATTTTGACTGGGTGTGTATCTCTGTGGTAGTCTCCACCAGGCTGGGCTAGTGCACGGGCTATGGGATAGAAGCCAGACATGGAAGTTAGGGATGGTACCCAAGGGTCTGGACTTCATTTTTTGATGGTATCAGGGTAAAGTACAGATAGACACAGGAGCCAACCAAGCCTCTGTTTAATGCCCTCACAGGCAGGAACTGCTGTCAACGCTGGACTGCCTACTTCTGCTCTAGCAAGAGTAGTTCTGTAAAACTGGCCAAGAAGACATGAGAGGAGCCTAGTACTATTTCTGCCAAATATTTTCTGCCACTCCTCCTTGTTTTGCTGTGTCAGGCCCCTGCGGGTCTGTGGGTGTGACAGAAGTGTCCTGTGTGGTTTCTCAAGCTTTGCTGAGCTAAATTATCACCTCATGGACTTGTTAGTCATATTCTCTCCTAGACTAGCTACTGAGTGGGCTGTGCACTTTCTCACCCATTGTTTGGATTATGCAGTAAGTATTTAGAGCTTCGACAGAGAAATGATAGCCATGCCAAAGGGTGAGGAGAGGAGTGGGGGCCTTTGAATCCACTTTATATGATCACAGCTAGATGTTAGTAGCCTCTGTCACATGAGCCCTCACTTGTGAGTCATGATCACCTCAGTAATAAGTGGGAGACTCACATTAGCTGATCTCCATATTCCTTTCCTAGATGGACTGTGTATTGGGGAAGCTAGGTATTCTTCTGGTTGCAATGCAGTTAAGATAGAGTGACATGCTGGAGGGTGCATGGTTTGAACCAGGGCTGGCAGTACAGAGGTTGCAAATGAGCCTTTCTCATAGGCTGTGACTTATGAGATCTTACATCTGAAGAATTTTGGTTTTCTCATTCATAAAATAGCCTAATAGCCACTGTATTTAACTGAATTGCAGGAGACTGTATGCCCTAATCCAAGGCTCTTATTAAAAGGGTTCTTGCTCATTGAGTTTGAGTAGAGTTAGCTAATAAAGCCAAATAAAGAGCTGATGTCTCTTTTGTAACGATCAAAGTGTGCATGTCCTAGAAAATAGGCACTTCACCTGCTTGTCGAGAAAGGCCTTTTCTGGAGTGAGATAACCCATGTTATATGGACTTCCTTTCCTATTGCTATGCAGATGACATCCTGACCTCCTGATCTCCTCAGTACCAGTCCTTCACTTAGAATTACATCTCCCTCCCTGCTTTTTCTTAAAAAAAAAAAAAAAAAAAGGGTCTCACTATATAGCTCAGATTAGTCTTGAACTCACATCTCTTGTTCCTGAGCCTCCCTAGTGCCAGGATTACAAGTATATACCACCTTGCCTAGCTTCCAAATTACTTCTCACAGGTTACATTTACTCAGTTCTACTGAAGTGCTTCCCGTCCTGTTTTGACCCACTTTTTACATTTTAGGGTGACTTCGGCTTATTACGGATGTTACTCTTATTGTCTTGAGTGTCCAAATGCATGCTCAGAAAGGACTTTACTTATAACAACTGAAATTTGCAGGAGCAGAGCGCACTGCTGACCACCGACTGCCCCCCTTTGTGTCAAATACCTTTCCCTTATTCACACTTTTAGAGCTTGCTTGATTCCACACTTAAATTTTCATTTCCATGAAATCTGTGTCTGTATTGTGTTTGTATCGTTCATTGTGCATATAATTATTATGTTTTTCTTTTGTTTTTAAGACAAGGGTCTCACCGTGTATCCTTGACTGGTCTAGAATTCACTATGTAGACCAGGTCTACCTGCCTCTGCCTCCCCGGGCTGGGCTTACCTGATATTTTTTTTTTCTTGCAGTACTACTCTTCACTGAGTGGTTTATCCCCCTCTGCCCACTTACACTGATTTGTCATGTTGCCTTTGGCATATAGAGATCTGTTTTCACAGAACGCACTGAACACTAAGCTGTTCCCTGATGGTTACCATCTGTGCAAAGAATCCAGCCACGTTTGAGACCCTCCAGTTGGCCCCAAATTTGGATGTTCCTGAAAGAAACAGTTACAGGGAGTTAGCAGCCTTACCAGAGAAACAAGACCAAGTCTTTGACACTTATGCCTTGGGTGCTCAGTATGGTAGGCTCATTACTGTAACAGACAACCCTCAAGTCTTCAGTGAATGGAGTAAATCCTTCCACCACATGGGTTTGCTGTCCCTTAGGGCCTTTAGGGTCTCTAGTGCTTCCCATGCTCTGGGACTGTGTGTACAGGAAGACATAAGCCTATGGAGTTTGCTTGGAGGTTTCGATGGCCAAGTCTGCAGGTGGCATATCTTGCTGTGGCCCATGTGCCATTGACTGCAGCTCAGCCAAGTTATCTGACTGCACCCAATGGAAGATTATGAGAAATGCAGTCTAGCTGGGAGTCTAGGAAGAAATGGATCAGATAAGCAGCAGGTAAATAGGGCCTTTCCTTCAAATCCAGAAACCATTCATCCTCAAAGCAGAACATGCTGGCTGCATTCTCACTGGCTTCTCAGCATCTAACGCAGTTACTGCAGCTAGGATGGGATCAGCAAGGCAGGAAAGTGGGAGGGAGGGAGAGAAGAAGGGAGAGAGAATGGGAATAAGAATGGACGGTAGGAAAGATACAGACAGAGGGAGGGTAAAGAAAGGAGTGAGTGAAGGAACAGGAAGCCCCAAGGAGACCATGTCAGACGTGTAGGTCAAGCATGGGTCTGCCTTGGTGGAGTGGAGTGGTAGAGTTATCTACAGAGGCATGGGTGCTTTTGTGTCTCTTTAGATGCAGTGCTTCCCAGCATTGGCCCATGTTGGTAGGGAAGGGCCGACATCATCCTTCTTGACTTGGTTTCTAGAAGTCCTGATGGACTCTAAAGAACTGAACATGGGGAAGGGTTTCCTCAGTTCTAGTGTTGATAAGGTTTCTTGAAGCTGGACACTCCGGCCACCAGTGCGCAGTTGGATTTGACCATAGATTTACGTCCAGTCATCTCAGTGGAGTTCACTAAGAAAACAGTGTGATGGATTGTTGGGGCTGAAATCTAGAAATTCTCTGTTAAGACCTTTATTTTATTGTAACTTCTTGTTATTGTTTTTGCCTGCTGTAGAAGAAGTCCATATTGGGAACAGACAAAAATAATCATACTAGTCCATGTTGCAATATCAGCATGGCCTCATAAACCATTCCCAATCCTGACATTTATATTTTTGTACAACACAAAAGGAGTCCTGGGAATTGCCTTTCAAAGTCCCTCAGAACTGTTGGCAGAACCCAAGGATTTAAAATGATGGGGCAGAATGAGAGGGTTTGGACAGATTAGATTGCCTCTGGGTTTGCTTGTGCAAGAGCAGTCTGAACACAGCTGGGGATAACTTTTAGGGCTGGATATTAGATTCTAAAATGGTTGAAAAGAAAGCTACCACACCTCCACTTTCTTTTTCTCTGGAATCAACTTATGATGGAAAGAACTTAGAGTGAAGGCCCCTTTAAAAGTAAAAGAGCATTGCTTCCTGTAAACCCATTTCCATGACCACTAGAGAGAATAATTTTGAAGGTGGTAACATGCCCATTGAGAGATTTGTCTCTCTTTACAACTTTAAATCATCATTTCAACCTTCAAGGAATTCAGGTGTGTGTGTGTATGTGTGTGTAAATGCATGTATGTATGTATATGTGTGTGTGAGTACATATATGTAAATGCATGTATGTATATGTGTGTATGCACATGTGTATGCACATGTGTATGCATGTATGTATATGTGTGTACTTATGTAAATGCATGTATGTATATGTGTATATGCACGTGTGTGTGTGTGTGTGTGTGTGTGTGTGTGTGTGTGACTTTTTAGGTGCTGCCCATCTTGGTTTTTGAGACAAGGATTCTCACAGGCCTAGATCTTGGGCTAAGCTGGCTGGCCAGTGAGCCTAGTGGTCTGCCTGTCTCTACCTGCCTAGCTCTGAGAGTACAAGCATATGTTATCATGCTTTTTTACATGGCTCTGGGGTTCAAACTCAGGTTCTCATACTTGTGAGACAAGCACTTTACAGGATGAGCCATCCTCCTACTCTCTGCCTTCACAGATGGTCGTGGTGTTAAATGAAGTAAGTTACCTAAAATGTTTGGCTAGGAAATGCTGGGTAGTTAATCAGTGCAGGGTAAATGTTAGTGCTTCCTCTGACCCTCACTACTGTTACCGTAGACAGAGGAAATAGTGGAATATAGCATTAATATGCCTGGAGCTAGGGTATTCTTTACTCAGTCCGTCACTATGAAGTGACGAGTGGGGGAGGAAGGATTCAAAGGGTGTGTGGGGGGGGGGTTATGTCCTTAATCTGCTAGGCCATAGTAGTTCGTGAAGAGACTGCTCTGGTTAGTTTTTGTCAATTTGATGCAATCTTGGAAAGGTACCTCTACTGAGAAATGTCTCCAAGGTCTGTGGAGCAGTTTTCACCACTAAGGATTGATGTGGATGGGCCTCAGTCATTGTGGTACCACCCCTAGGTCAATGGTGCTGGGCTATAAAAGAAAGGAAGCTGAACAAGGAAGCCGCAGGCAGCAGTCATCCCTCTGTGCCCTGTCTGTCCCTTCCCAGTTCCTGCCTTCACTTCCCTCTGTGATCCACCATGATCAGGGAGTGTAAGCAGAGGAACCTCTGCCCTCTTCAAGGTGCTTTTGGTCATGGTGCTTATCTCAGTGGTAGAGACCCAACTAAGACAGTTATGATGGCGGTTAACAGAGGAGTAAGGAGCTCTGAAATACTGGTATGAAATGAGAATTCCAAATGAAGTGGACACTTCTGGTTTCTTTGGAAACTCAGTTGTGTCACATAATGTGTTTCTGGAAGCTGTCTTGAGAGAGGATGTTTTGCTGAAACAGACACATGAGAGGATGCGTGATGTTTGGAAGGAGTCTAAGTAGAACCCCACAGACAGTGAAAGGATGCTCTTGCATTGCTACGCCTCACAACACTTCACTGGTCTTCTCTGGTCTTCACTTCCTTGAGAGAAATGCACCAAAGACCTTCTTGTGGTAGTCCAGCTGATCCTTGCTACTTCTGCTGACGCAGAAGTATGCCTATTGAGGTCTCTGCTGGATGGAGCCACTGCTACTGATTCATGTTTGTGTTTGCTATTGGACTTGACTGCTGGAATCCTGACAACAAAGAGTAGAATCACCTCCAAAGAACCACTTCTAAACAGGTCCACGACCCCCTTTTCCTATAAACCTTCTTCTTCCTCTACCTCTGGTCAGTGGGTTAGAAGGGAGGTTGAAGGGTTGTAAAACCCTAAATAATGTAGGTTTAGAAAAATCTAAGTCTACATCCAAATCTCTTAAAACATTCCCCAATCCAACTGTTGCAATCCTTCTTTAATTTCCACTGTTCTCTAAAAGAAAAACAGAGCACGGTTTCTACTCCACTTTTTCTGTGTTGTGTTTGGGGTTGCTGTCCCATCAGTGGTATCCCCTTGGTGGGACCGGTGTGAGCACGTACTTTTCTTAGCAAGAAGTGAAAGGGTGGTGTCTGGTCATGTGTTAGAAATGGGTAACTCAAGGCAGATATGTTCTTTGTTACAGGATTCTCAGAGCTATGACCATATTAGCATGAATTAATAGACCTTCAAAAGGAAGGCAGAGTAACTGTCTCCTAGAACAGTCCCAGAGCTTTTTCAAGCTGTTGGAGGTTGCTGCATTACCAGTGCTCTCCCAGAGCCCTCCTTGAGAGTGAGCTGGGGATTTGCTAACTCCAGTTCACATTACGGAGATTTCAGTCTACGGGCTTTCTAGGTGAACTCCTGCTTCCGTAGTTGGCCTTTGAATGAGGATGCTACCTGTCCACGTCCCAGTGCTGTCACCCAGAGCCACACCACAGTCCAGTGGTGTGGGTCAGGTTCCACTTCATGGAGCACTTCTGTACAATATGGAGTGTGCTGTTAACAGACAACCCAGATGTAAACTCTTCAGAGTTATTGACTATGTTCAGAGTGTTTTCTGTTTTGTAGTACCAAATGCTTGTACCCCCAGACTAGTTCCCTTTCCTATTTCACTGGGGACCCTGGCTAGGAGGCTTTGTGAAACCAATTATTTCCTCCAAGAGGGCCCAGTTTTTCATAAGACTTTAAATAGTTCAGCTCATGCATTTGGCTTTTTGTTTATCTTTAATTTTTTTGTCATTTTTATTTATGTTGTATGGGTGTGTATAAATGCACATGTGTATTCCATAGTGTATGTGTGTAGAGGTCAGAGGACAAGCTTTAGAGAGTCAGTTCCCTCCTCCTACCATATGTGTCCTGGGCATCAAACACAGGTCTTCACACTTGATAGCAAGCGCCTTTATCCATTGGCCTACTATTTGGCTTTTAACACATACTGCCCACCTTAGATTAGTTGAGAGCATGTGAAAGAGGCCCTAGTTCACCAAGGAAGCCTGTTCTGAGGGCTTTGTCCTCCCAGCCCTGGGTGTACATGAGAAATAGACACCTCACCATGGACACAGAATCTATATGGAGATAGCCTTTTTCAGTTCTCTTTCAGGCCCCAAACCAAATACTTTTAAACAGCAAGGGAAATGTTACACCAAGTAGGTTTTTTATTCTCACACAGAGCTAGCCTTCAGCAGCACCTAAGGGAGTTTGATAATACAGGTTTCCTTTCTTCTGTATTTCACTGTGAGTTTTTATTGGTGGAAAGTGATGCCGCTTTTCCTTGGACCACAGTTAGACACAATTTCCTTTGACAGGACTTTTACAGCATCACAACGAAGACCAATGCCACTTCCTAGCAGCTGCCCGTCACTGTCTGAAATGCAGCCATATTTTGGGTTCAGTGGATCTAATTTTTAGATCTGTAGCCTGATGCTTGAACAGGCCAAAAGACTTGGGACAGTTGACTTGTCCCTGCTAGTGTGACAGAGGTAGTGAGAGGTGGGGCCAAACTCTTTAGAGCAGAGTTTCTCAACCTTCCTGATGCTGCAACCCTTTAATACAGTTCCTCATGTTGTGGTGAGCCCCAACTATAAGATCATTTTTGTTGCTACTTCATAACTGTAATTTTGTCACTGTTGTGAATCATGTGTATATTTTCTGATGGTCTTAGGAGACCTCTGTGAAAGGGTCAGTTAATCCCCCACACCCTCCACAAGGGGTCTCAACTCACAGGTTGAGAACCACTGCTCTAGAGTCTCCTGCGCATTCCTCTTTCAAACTTTAGCATTGGCCTATCCATTAAATGAGAGTTGTACAGTTTCCTTAAAGCTGATTTTCCTTCCCTGCAACATTTCAAAGCCACACCCTCAGAACAGATTTGAACCAAGTAAGTCAGTAAAATATTAAAAGCAACTATGGATGTGAGGGCCCTGAACTGAGTAGGCATCATTGCATTCTTGAAATTTTCTAGCAGAAGACAACAGTTTTTAAGGAGGTAAGCGATTTGACCGAAACAACTTACAACCTGTGTAAACAACAAATGGGAGAATGTGAGCAACACTTAAAAGAACTTAGGTTATTATAGCCGATGTAATATGCGCAGACATCCCCCTTTGAATTTTTAAAACTCCCAAAAGCAGCTAAAACAAATAAAAGCCCCAGTCAACAATTGAAATATTAATGACAAAGACCATTAATAACTAAAAGGGAAATTTAGAATGGAATAAGATGATGATGCAGGTTTTTCTTTTGTTCTTTTAATAAGGATCAGATTGAGTTGAAAATGAGCTTAGAGTAGATTAAAGTGCACTCAGTGAGGTTTTCATAGAGATAGGCAGGTTGCATTGTGTGGCATCTGGCTTGGAGGAGACTTACAGCTTTTTAGGAAGTGGAGGGAGGCCATGACCTCCTGAGACCCTTGCCTGGGACCTCCCAATGCATTTGCCTGGAAAGAGGGTCTCCATGAAGAGAAGACCAACCGGCAGGCTAAGACGGAGCTGAGTGTCCTGCATTCAGGCTTGGCTGGAGGACTTTTGGCTATTATGATCATCTTGAAGAAAAGGGCAAAGCAAAGGAAATTCTGTCCAAGAAACAAACCTAAATAATGTTGTAAGCTTGGACTGCTGAATCTTTGAGACTTTTTTTTAAAAAAAACCTTTTTGTTGTTGTTGTTTTTATTATTTGTGTGGTTTTTATATGTGGTGTTTTTATTTGTACATGTTCATGTGTCAGTGAAGGAGTGGGAGTGTGTGTGTGCGTGTGTGTGTGTGTGTGTGTGTGTGTGTGTGTGTGTCAGAGGACAACATTTTTGAGTGGATTCTCCCCTTTGCCATGAGATCCTGAGGTGGAACCTCAGTTGTCAGGCTCGAGTGGCATATCAGTGGCTCATTCACCACCCCTCCTCTCAGAGCAGGATTATAGATGCAAGGCACCCCACACGTATTTTCCATGGGTACCAGGAATCAAACACAGTTCTCATGTTCTTGCAGTAAGTTCTTCACCATCTGAGCCATCTCCCCATGCCTGACTTTCATTTTGTAGTAGACTTCTAAATCCACCCATTGATTAGTTAAGTGCCATTACACAATGAATTGTCTCAAAACTTACTGCCTTAAAACAACAATAAATATTTATCTCAAAAAAATTTCTGTGGGTTTGGACTTCGGACATGTGGGTGGTGGTTCTGGGTCTGTGTCTCTCTGGGGTGAGCTGACCCTGGAGGATGTACTTCCACATCTATGGCTGAGATCACCCATGTTGGTCTCAGTGTTCTTAATCTCTGAGCCAACAAATCACAGATCAAAATATCCAAAATAAGGATTCATCTGAACTGACACACAAAAGGAACCTCTCCATCTGTTGTCATTTCCTACACAACTCAACATGACATATATGCAAATTGTCTATGCTTTGTATAAGCCGTAGCAAATCATCTTGAGATCTTTGGAAGAACACAGAGGACATGGGTGGCCATGAACGCGTTATACAAGAGACTTTAACATCCGAGGATTTGGGTAGCCACAGGATCCCAGAACTACTTCCTCATGGCTTCAGAGGGACCGCTGTCCTGACAGTGTCCATCATGGGGAGCCATTTTGCCACGAACTATCACAACAAAGACCCAACAATTATGAAACACAGTAGAAAAAGCTCAGCCTTATGGGAGGAGGAGGCCCAAGAGATAGACAAATGGTGGCAGCTTAGAGAAGATAGGTTGCTAAGTCCCAGGGAAGTCATTTCTCAATGGAAGGTGTGACTGTGAAGCCAGCCAGTGAGGAAACAGGGAGACATGGAGTGGTGAGCAGGCCCATCCTGTACTCTCAGCTCCCTCTCGGGCTGACTGCAGAGCTTCAAGCTCATGTGGGGCCTAGGAAGGTCATCTTGAGCACAAAGCTATCAGCATAACAGAAAATCCTGACATTAAAGTGTAAGAGTCCCAAGGCTATAAAACCAAAGTCAGTAGCTAGGGAGGATAAAGAATAAAGACCGAACCAGGCTACACAAAGACAACTGTAATCTGACGAGAGCATGCTCACTGAACCATTTGTCTCACAAGAAATATGTTTACAGGGCTGGAAAGATGGCTCAGAAGTCAATAGTGCTGGCTGCTCTTCCAGAGGACCTGGGTTTGATTCCTAGTACCACAGGGCAGCTTACACCCTTCTGTAACTCCAGTTCCAATGAATCCAATTCCTTCTTTTGGCCTCTGCAAGTACAAGGCACATAAGTGGTGTATATAAATACATGAAGGCTAGACACCAATACACACACACACACACACACACACACATACACACACATATATATATATAATTTTAGGATCAGTTATATAATTCACAAAGCCCTGGGTTCTTCCCCCAGCACCATATAACTCCAGGCATGGTGGTGCATGACTAATACCAGCCTCCATAGGTAAAGGCAGAAGGTTCAAGCATTCAAGATCCTTACACTGCCAGTTCCTAACCAGCATGGGATATATGAGGCCCTGTCAAAAATGTTTATTATACATGCTTTGAAAACTACAGATAAGCAAGAAGAACATAAAAATAATTTGTAGCCCCAAGTCTGGACTCAAACTGTTATTTAAAATGAGCCTGTGTTCTTCTAGTGATAGGAATACATTAATATCTGTCTCTGTCTCTCTGCCTGTCTCTGACTTTCTCTTTTTCTCTGTCTCTGTCTTTCTCCATCTCTGTCTGTCTCTGTCTCTATCTCTGTGTGCGCCTCTCTCTGTGTGTTGGTTGGTTGTTTCTGTGCGTAAAGTGGTGTCGTTCCCTGCTTTCACATGGAGCCTGGTGTCCAAGGCATCCTCTGTTGGGAGCAACTTTACAGCAGTGCTTTTAAGCCTGCTATGCACCAGTGCTCCTGCGAGACAACATTCTAGCCCCACTGTGGAATCATAATACCCCCTATATACTGTTACAGTAAATATTAAAAAATCGAACCAGATCATATCTGCACTAGTGCCAGCACTGGTTGTCTGTAGAGCTCCAGCTCAGCTGTCTCTGTGCTGGAGCTCCTGAGTCCCTTGGCAGATCTCTGCCACCAGGCCCACACAACGACCACCTACCCCATCATCAGTCATCACAATGCCTATTTACACGGTCGAATCAAAACTCTTGAAGCTTATAGTGAACCAATTAGATTTATGTATCAATAAGGACTCAAGATGCCAATACAGTAATTTCAGAACCAATTGATAATGATAAAAACTTTAGCCAAATTATTCTAACCTTATGATATCACAATTACTTGTGGCTGGTGAACTCCATGCTGGTTCACATCCGCCACCATCTTCCTTCTTTTTGCTACCCTGAGACTTTCTTTCTCTGCAACTCTTAGCTCTGCCTCCCTTTTCCCTGTCCAATCACAGGCTTCCCGCTGCCCTAATGTAATTGGAGAGGGAAAATCCTGTGACAATATACCCTACATCTGTTTCTATGTTTAGCTCTTTGGGGGGATGCTGCCTCCAGTGAATGTACATTTGCCCTCCTTGACAGCACACAAACTGTAACTATCTATTAAAATAGCTTTAAGGTGTCTCCTTAAGTGAGTAGGCAGTAACTTGTATATTCAAGCCCTCTTACTGAAAATGGAGGTTATGTCCAGACTTCATATTACCTCTCCTCATGCTCCCTGGAAATCTCTTCCCTCTTCCAGAAGAATGGCATTCTGGTCTCCAGCCTCCACTGGTTCACTCCTTCAAATCTCAGACCATGCCTTTTCTCTTCATGGCTCATTTCAGTAACCCCCCCTCCAACATTTACTTGGCACCAGCTCATTCCAAGGCTAAGAAATTAATTTGTTTGGAAAGAGGCAAGTGTAGGGATGAGAAGGATGCAGGGGATGCGGATACCCAATGAGTACCATAGAATACTCTTAGCTGCACAGACTTCCTCAACCCATGGCCTGGTGGTTGACTGCCCCAAGAATAGCTACGGCGGCAGCTTAACATCCTTGTAAAACTACTTAAAACATTCTGAGATTGTTTTTAGTGGTTTATTTCTGTCACTTGATTGTATTGTATGCTAACATAAATTTTGCAGAAGCATGCTGTTTAAAGAGTGGACTCAACCGAAAGTGGTTCCAAGTGAGACATAGTACCAGTCCTTGGAACTCAGGTCCCATGGCTATCTGTATAGCATAGTGATATTGGCTAGTTTGTTTTAATTTTATTTTTAGCTTGTATGTGTATATGTGGGAGAGGGTATGTGAACGTGTGTGCAGGTGCCCACAGATTGTAGAAGTGGATGTCAGATTCCCTGGAGCTGGAGTTACAGGCAGTTGTTAGCTTCCCAATATGGGTGCTGAGAACTGAGCTCAGGACTTCTGCAAGAGCAATATACTCTCTTAACCAGTGAGGTATCTCTTTATACCTAATCCTGATGGTCATTTCAAACCTCCAGTGACTAGAGCTCAGTTGGTAAAAAGCCAAACTCAGATTGTGGTCAGAGGAAATGTTAAATGGAAACTCATCAGACTTCTGGTTTTTTTGTTTTGTTTTTTTTTTTTGAGACAGGGTTTCTCTGTATAACCCTGGCTGTCCCGGAACTCACTCTGTAGACCAGGCTGGCCTCGAACTCAGAAATCCGCCTGCCTCTGCCTCCCAAGTGCTGGAATTAAAGGCGTGCGCCACCACTGCCCAGCCTCATCAGACTTCTGAATGTAACACTAATGAAGGTAAAAATAACCCTCTAGGAATTCTAAATAGTGTTCCATGTCCAGGGGACACTGTAGGTTTATGATAACATCAAAGTCAGAAATCAAGGTGTTACTGGGAATATTTCCTCTCTCTTTCTCCTTGAGTAGTGCTAATGATAGGCATGGGAGATATTTTATGGCAAATTCTCTAACGATTTCTGCCTTAGCAATAAATGTTGCCTTCTATTACAGCGAGAACATCTGCTTAATGATTCCATGTAACTGCTCTGTAGAGCTGCCAGTGGTGGAATTTAGTCAGATAGGCATAGCAAGCAATGGGTGGTATGAGAGAAAGGTGAGGCTTGACTCCAGACTCGGTCATGTCAGCTAAGCAGAGTGATCGACTTCTTCAAGCTTCAGTTTCTTCATCCACAAAGAGAAGATAGTAATCAGTACAAACCCTAGAGGGTGGTTGTGGGGACTCAGTAAGTGAATGCGTGTTAACATCTCTGGTCGTTCTATGGTCCTCAGTTAGAAGAGGATGGTAGTAATGTTGTTGATGGGAATTGTGATGACAGTACCAGTGGTGGCAGTTGTGATTGAGATGCTAATGGTACCCATTGTGGTGAATTCGGTGATGGTGGAGATGGTGATGGCAGTGATAATCATACCCATGGAGGTGGAGATGGTGATGATAATGGTGCCATGCTGGCTGTGGTTCTGAGGATCATGGTGAGAGTGATGATAACAGTGATGGGGGTGGTGCTGGTGATGGTGGTGGTGGTGGCGGTGGTGGTGGCGGTGGTGGCGGTGGTGGTGGTGGTGTTGGTGTTGGTGATGGTGGTGATGGTAGAGGTGGTGGTGGTGGTGGCGGTGGTGGTGGCGGTGGTGGTGGCGGTGGTGGCGGTGGCGGTGGTGGCGG
>JADRCH010000050.1:1691310-1708153 GCA_019843965.1 Rhynchomys soricoides
GCAGGTGATGGTGGGGTAGCGATGGTGATAACAGTGCCCATGGTGGTGGAGATGATGATGGTGATAATGGTATCACTCTGGTGGTAGTGTTCATGATGCTGGTGGTTAATTATATTGATGGTGGTAGTGACTCTCATGATGATATTGATGATGGTAATGGTCGTGTAACAATAGCGATAATTATACTAGTGGTAGTGGTGGAGATAGTGATGCCTGGTAGTGGTGCTCCTTATGCTACTGCTGGTGATGACTCTCATAATAATACTGATGGTGATAATGGTACCCATGGTGGTGGTGCTGATTTTGCAGGTGGCAGAGGTGATTGATACTCCTAGTGATGGTGATGACAGTGATTGTGATGACGCAGCAGGAATAACTGCATTGATGGTGATGGTGGTGGTGGTGGTGATGATGATGATAATGATGATAGGGATGCCTGGAGTGATTGTGAAGATGTTGGCGAGGGAGGGGAAGAAGCTACAATGTGAGGAAGAAAGAATTTTCTAGTTGCATTGCACTTATAGCCGAGACACAATGGTTAGCAAGGATTATTTAAATTTATCTGTGAAGAGCACAAACCCCACCTGGCATGAAGGCACAGTAAAAGAAATGGAGCTGTGTGGGGCCAATAGCCATTGTACGCAGCATTTTGTCGCCCGCTCTTACTGTGATGTTGATCTTGATGAGCATGAAGTGAAGCAGACCTATGTGGGAAAGCAGGTGCGGATTGGTTGGTCTGCTGAGGGCTGGCCTTGCTGTGAGCAAGGTATTCGGCAAACCACTGAACTTCCCATCCGTACTCTAGGTCCCATTTCCTTCTTTTAATTGTTTATGGCAGTCTCACCACCTTATGAAGTCATCATGGTCACGGAGGGGCTCACTGTCCTCTCCTTGCCTTTGCTGCCACCAACTTCAGTGTCCTGAACTCTGCCTCCTTCTGCCGCTTCCTCCAGGAAGCTGTCCCTCGCTGGCTGCCCTCCCAAGGTAAGGGTGTTGTGGATGGAGTCTCTCTGAGCCTCCCCACTTAGAGGATGGTTCACTTGTCATGCTCGGAAACTGATACTATTTATTTTATTGCACTTGCCCTGTCTCTAGCAAATTTGAACTCTCTGAAGTTATGCTGTCAGCTACACTTATCTTTCCGAGTCCTGTCTCCTTCCTGTTATAACATCTGTTCTCTGCACACCCTCCCCAGATTCTTTACAATGTGAACATATAGTGAATATTCAGTAAATACAACTATATTTATATCTTTCCTCAATAAACTCTTCCTTCTCTCTCTTTTTCTACCCCCTTCCCATATCATGTGCTGTCAAATATACAGAAATAATAAGCTGCCCTGTTTCTATACCTAGTGACCTTGTTACAAAAATAAATGTGTTGCAGGATGAGGCCTGAGGTAACTCAGATTCCATCTGAACCTTGGGACACGTCTTGTCTGTGAGTGAAAGATGACTTCTCAGTTTAAACAAATGTCCCCCAGCAAGCACTGCTTCTTTACCACAAGTTACTCCCCTAAGACTCCGTCCCTCCGGCCGTGCTGACTGAAAGGGTGCTGTTCCCTGCCAAGCTCTTTATTGATGTAACAAAATAAAACTCAGAGCCCCAAGACCCTGGGCTCTGGTGGCTTCTCTGCTGTCAGCTCTGTCATTCAGCTCATCCACTCCTTCATGGCCATTCTTCTTTTTGCTTCCATTTTCTTTTTCATTTGTTCTTCAGTCATGTGATCAGGTCCTTGGTAAATGACTGTGGCCGGTGGGGCCTCCACCTGCCTTTACCACCTGACTAATCAAGCCCTTCTCATAACCCCTTAAGGACAGTGAGTGTGGCAGGGCACCTCAGTGGATGGTTGCTGAGGGAGGAAGCTGAGCCCTCCTTATGAGGTCTTTGTTCTCTTCTCTCCTTCCTTCCAGCGACCATTTCAGGCCTGGTAATTCTTCTGCCTATCACATATGCTCATTTGTCTACTCATTTGGTCAGCTTGCCAGTTAACAAAATATCTGTCAAGGATCCCAGTGCTAGATGCTATTCCAGGCCTTGGGCATCAAACTGATAGTGCCCTGTTCTCTGAGGGAGAAACACTCACCACCTTGTCTTGCTGGAACTTTTTTTAGACTTTGGACCTTGGACCAAGTCCGATTTCCATGGCTTATTAGACATGCGGAATGGCCCAATAGTCACTGCATACCAGAGATCAGGGTTCAGCAGATGAAAGCTTCATGACTCTGCAGCACATGCATTTTATGACTTATAAAATAGCATTATGGCCTTCCACAGGTGTCCCATGTGATGAGCTCACCATGTTCCCTAGGGGCAATGTGGTATCATAGACCACCAAAGCAAGACCAAGCTTTATGGTTCAACTTATTCAAACTTGCCTGGCCTCAGTTTCCCTAGCCTGAGGGCTCTGATACTCAAGGTTTAGGCCCTGGGACAAAGAAGATGACTCATACTTACTAGGTAAAGTACTGGCCATGAAAATGTTAGACCCCAACTTTGGATCTTCAACACTCACAGCAAAAGCTGGAAATGGTAGGCATCCCTGCAATCATAGAACTGAAGAGGTAGAGACAGAAGAATCCCTGAGCTTGCCAGCCAGCCAGTCAGTCAGGATGAATCAGTGAGCTCCAGGCTTAGCGAGAGACCCTGCCTTACAAAATAAGGCATAGAGCAACAAAGGAAGACACCTGGTTGACCTCTAGTCTTCAGATGCTCATGAATACATCAGTACTCACACATACATACACACCATGTACATAACCCACACACATACATGCATACACAAAAGAACCAGATTGTTTTCCTGAAGAGCTATTGGCTTTGTGTAGCCAAAAGCTGAGCCAGGGCATCTGAGAAAGTCTGAGCTCCTATTGCCACATCGCAAACATGTCTCCATGAGAACCTTGGCCACCAACCCGGGGTACATCTGTGGGTGCTGTGCTGAGGCCTAAAGTTAAATTTAGATAAAAATCAGTTAGGAGCTAAAAATATTCCCAGCCTTCCTGGCAGGTTGTATCCATCATCATGAGAGGACAAACAAGCAAGGGTCTGGCTGCCTGGCAACAGGGGGGGGGCTGCAGAGGGTGAGGTCAGGCTACAACTAGAATCTCACTAGCTAGAAAGCACTGAGATTTCCTGGGAAGGCTGAGGCAGACTGTAGGAGGCTACAGCAAAGTGCAAGGTAGAGAGAAAGGTAGCCAGACAACTGAGTGATACACACTGTCCATAATTTCTAGAAGGTTCTTTTAGGGCAAGGTTCAAAATGAAACCCTAAAATCTTCTTTGCTACTTTCTAAACAATGAACCCTAAAGAGAGATGCTGTTGTCAAAAGGCACACTTTGTTCGGGGGGGGGGAGGTATTTTTATATGTTTTCATGTGTTTGTGTGCCCCTATATGCTGGGAGCTTATCTATATGTGAGTGCATGCCATGGAGACTGGAAGTCGATGTCTAGGGTTTTCCTCAGCCGTTCTTCATCTGTTTGTTGTTGTTGAAAAGTCTCTCAGTGAATCAGAAAGACCAACTGGTCAGTGAGTTCCAGGGATGCACCTTGTTTCCACCTCCCCAGAGCTGGGGTTTTTAGGCAGGCATTGGCATGTCTAGCTTTTTACTGGGATGCTGGAGATCTGAACTCTGTCCTTTATGTTTATGCTACAAGCATTTGACTGAATGGGCTATTTCTCAGCCCTGAAAATAAGCACTTTAATGGAGTGGAAATGTCAAGATTGAGTGGGCAGAGCCTCCTCTAAGATACCATGCAAGACAAAATGGTGGCCCTGGGTTAGAATCCAGTGCTGCTCAGATGACCGGTGTTTTCCTGCCCTTCTGAGCCCAGGGTGGTTCACTGTGACACCGAGTCAAAGTTGCTTACCTGACAGGGATGTAGTGCCAGGTGTCTTTCTGCACAAGATAAATGTTCAGTGAGTAAGATGACTGCTGAGGGGTTGTTAGCTCACACCCACCCTGACCACACTACTACTCTACTCCACCCACTCACCGCGGTCAACCAAACAAGGAATGCTTGCAGCTGCTCCTGAGCATGCTCTGTAGCCACTGAGAAGGGTTCATGATGTGATTTCAGTCAAGCTGTCCCCATTAACCCAATGACCTTTGTGAAGTTCATCTTTTCTGAGTCCCTCTTCTCGGAAATGGGTAAAGCTTGAACTGTCTAAAGTCATAAGAATTACATGAAGGGGCTGAGGAGATGGCTCAGCAGTGAACAATTTCTGCTGCACAGAGGACCTTGGTCCTGATCCCAGCAGCTGCATGGCAGCTTACAGTCACCTCTAGCTTTTTTTTTAATTATTTGATAATTTATTTACATTTCAAATGTTTCCCCCTTTCCAGATCTCCCCTTTGGAACCTCCCTATTCCCTCCCCCCTCCCCCTGCCTCTATGGGGGTATTTCCCCACCCACCCGCCCACCCACTCTCAGTGTCCCTCCTTGGCATTCTCCTATACTGGGGGATCTAACACCCTCGGGCCCAAGGGCCTCTCCTCCCCCTGATGGCTAACAAGACCCTCCTCTGCCACATATGTGGACAGCACCATGGGTCCCTCCATGTGTATTCTTTGGTTGGTGATCCAGTCTCCAGGAACATTGGGAGGTCAGGCCAGTGGACACTGTTGCTCCCTCCATGGGACTGCCAACTCCCTCAGCTCCTTCAGTCTCTTCTCCAACTCTTCCATCTGGGACCTCACACTCAGCCCATTGGTTGCTAAACAGAGAATTCTCAACTGAGGAAACTCGAATGGCCGAGAAACACCTAAAGAAATGTTTGACATCCTTAGTCATCAGGGAAATGCAAATCAAAACAACCCTGAGATTCCACCTCACACCAGTCAGAATGGCTAAGATCAAAAACTCAGGTGACAGCAGATGTTGGTGAGGATGTGGAGAAAGAGGAACACTCCTCCATTGCTGGTGGGAATGCAAGATGATACAACCTCTCTGGAAATCAGTTTGGCCGAGCCTCAGAAAAATGAACATAATACTACCTGAGGACCCAGCTATTCCACTCCTGGGCATATACCCAGAAGATGCTCCAACATGTAATAAAGACACATGTTCCACTATGTTCATAGCAGCCATATTTATAATAGCCAGAAGCTGGAAACAACCCAGATGTCCCTCCACAGAGGAATGGATACAGAAAATGTGGTGCACTTACACAATGGAATACTACTCAGCTATTAAAAAACAATGGCTTCATGAAATTCACAGGCAAATGGATGGAACTTGAAAATATCATCCTGAGCAAGGTAATTCAGTCACAAAAGAATGAACACAGTATGTACTCACTGATAAGTGGTTATTACACCTCTAGCTTTTGCTTTGGGAGATCTCGCTCCCTCTTGTTGCCTCTACAGGTTCTTCTACTCATCCTATACATACAAACTCACACAGTCACACATATATACATAAAAAATCAATATTATTTTAATTACACGAGAGCTGGCAACATGGCTCAGTGGATGAAACAAAGCTAGAGGTCTGAAGAGGAATCATATCCTTTCAAACTGGGGTTATGGTCAATTGTGAGTGGGTCCTGGGAATCGAACCCAAGTCCTCTGCAAGAACAAGTGATCTTAACCACTGAGCCATCTCTTCAGCTCCATAAAAAGGATTTAAAAATAATAATTATATGAGGCAACATGATCAAAATATGTGACAGCTAGTTCATAAAGCTGAGAAGTCCTACAGTGGTCCGGACATTGAGAGATTACCTTTGAAGTTTCTAGCAGGGAAGGTGAGCTAACCATATGCCCTCAAACAAAGGATGAATAAAATTATATCTTTTGCAAGAAAATGGAGATGTCATATTAAGTGAATCAAGCCAATTTTAGACAAGTATGTGTTCTCTCTCATTTGTAGTTCCTAAATTTTGTATAGATACATAAAATCATGTGTGTGTTTGTGTGTGTGTGTACATGTACATACATTGTACATATATAACATGAGATAAGCTATTTCTTCCTTTGAGATATGGTCTCATGTATCCTAAGCTTTCCTCAAACTCACTATGTAGCCAAAGATGACTTTGAACTTCTGATCATCCTGCTTTTATCTCCTGAGTGCTGGGGTGACAAGCACATACCTTCATCCTTGGTTTATGGGGTTCTGGAAATGGAACCCAGAATCCCAGACATGCTAGACAATCACTTTACTAATTGAGAGATTCCTCCATAGAGTAAACGCTAATGTTGCACAGTCAAATCCAGTTTGGGTCTGTATTTCATGGAGAGGTGTTAAGAAATTTGGTTCACGACTCTGAACTTCAGTGTCTTCTTCTGTGAAATGAGAATAATGTTAGTTTCTTAGAGGCTTAGTTGACATAGTTCATGCAAATCAATTAACACCCAGTGCCTGGCACATAGAACAGGCATCCATCACTAAGCCATTTCCTTCCTGCTCTCTCAGGGTTTCTGGTACTACCTTGAACTACAGTCTATGCTGCCCTAAGTTATTGTTTTATAAAACACTCTCTTGGATGTTTGTCCTATCTCTGCTGCTGCCATCACTTGCTGCTTGTTACCAAGAGTGAGAAAGAAGCTAAACTACACAGAAGTTAGGCATCAATGGACAGTAGACATTGAATGACACAGACACAAGCCAGTTTCTCAGGCATCACTGGCCATGATGAAGCCTTGGCGGCTTGTTCTCCCAAAGGAGTAGGCAGATTGAACGCTTTTCCCTGTGCCTCTCTCTGTGGCCTTTGTCCAGCAAAGCTATTTGTTTCCCCTTCCAGTTTTCTGCTAAGACATTTAAACACTGCTGATTGGTTTTCCTGAAGTGACTGTGGCTGTCTCCCCAGCCACAGGGGTACAGAAATCAGTGTGTATGGCCCGTGGTGGTGATGGAGGTCTGGCTACGTTGTCCTAGGCTTCTCTTGGTATTGGGGAAACAGCTCTGAGATCACCAGCTGGGAGAGCCAAAGAGAATTTTGATGTGGTCACATGAACACTTGATTTCCATCTGAAGACAGACACATGGTCTCCTGCAGCCAAAGTCACTGGGGAGAAGTGTAGCTTTACTTTTGACTTTGCAGTTGACAAGACTAATCATGCCTCCTCTGGCTTCAAGTTGATAGATTCATCTTTGTGAAATTATTGTCTTGAAACACACTTATTAAATGGCAAAACTTGCCAAGCGAGGCTCTACTGGCGCAGGATGTGAGGAAGGCTACAGAGACTTTCCCTCTCTGGGATGGCACCAGGGCCTGTCTCCTCCCTAAGGTAGAAGAAGTAGGAACCCTTTAGATACTGAAGACGTATGCTCTGTTCTCTGCTCAGCCTTCCTCAGTCATGGAAAGGTAGACTTGTTCTCAGGAAACACCTCAGAATCCAAATTCAGGGCTGCATGTGGAAGGGATGCAGGCTCCCTCACATTCCGATTCACAGAGAACTGGTCCTAAACTGTAAACCTTCCCCACCTTGATGCCACTGAACTAGTTTTTGTCTCATGGGCTTTTGCTTCCCCATCTGTGCCAAGATAGGACACAGTTTTATTGTCAGTATCTTCCAAGAACCTTACACCAATATGGAGTTAAACATGCCAAGGTTTTATTAGGGGAAACAGATGGTTAGGGGACCAATCAGACTGTAACACAAGCCTGTCCTTCATCAAACAGTCGGAGGGTGGTGGGAAGTATTCTCAGTCACCAAGGAGGGTCACCAAGGCCATTTAGGAGTCTTTTAGTCAAGTAAGCTTCTAGAGGAGTCCTGGGTCTCCTGAGAATAGTCTTGCTTCTGTACCCTACTGGGATCAGCCATCACCCCTGGGAACAGGCCGTGGGAAGCTCAGCTTGGTGCCAGCACCACTGTTGTAATGGATTTGGAGCCTAGCAGCTGGGGCTCTTGCCAGTCTCATGAACTGTAATGTGAAGTCTACGGAGTGTATTCGTTCTCATGGGTGCCACACATAGCCACACCGCAGAGTGTCTGTGAGGGTGTGAGAGATGGCACATCGTACTTTAAGGAAGACACCTCTTTATGTGTGATTATGTGATTATATTTATGTATGGGCATTTGAGGATGTGAGACAGAGGAGAATTAATATTAAGATGGAGTCAGGAAGACCTGGAGAAGGAAAAATTAATTCTCCACGGAACCCAAGAAAGCTGACTGCCTGAGATCAACAAGATAGAATGCAGTGGGCCTAGATATGAAGCCTGGGTAAAGTCCTGTGACCTTATGATCCAAGTGCTGTCACAAAGGTAGATGTAATTAATCTGAGGGAAGTTTCTGTCTGATGTGCTATGCTGAATCTTCAGTGCTTATGAGTTGCGCCTGTATACAGTAGGTGCTCACGAGGTATTAGCATGGCCCTTTGAGCTTGGCCTCCAGTCTAGCTCCCCTAGATTCCATTTGAGAATCTCCTTCATTAGGCCTCCGTAGCAGCACTGGTTCTGTGGGGAAAGTGGAATGCTTGACTGAGAAGCACCCTTCTCTGTTTTCTGCCCACAAGAACCTGGCAGAAGTTGCCACTTGGGCACGGATGTCTTCTGGACAAAGATGCAGGATGTGTTGACATAGCAGCCCAGCCCGAGTGTTTGAGCTTCCTTTCTCTGTAGCTATGAGGCCTGGCTTCCAGATCAGGCATGTGTTCTGTGGGTGGGTCCAATTAGCCCAAAGTCCCCTTGTTAACAGTTCTTGCAACTGTTGCTGTGTCGTGGAAGTGGAGAATGGCTTGGCGAGTCCAAACAGCTGCCCCTGAGCTTCCCGCTTGTGATGTGCAGCCTCTTGGACATTAGCTTTCTCACCCTCAATGTGCACTAATTAGGCTGAGCCTTTGTGTTTCCTTGGCTAGGAGCCTTGCCATTCTGGCATTTGCAATTTTGGACAGGAAAAATGCGGATTGAAGTGGTTGGCAGCTGGCACAATGCAGAAGGGCAAAGATGTCAGTGAGCATTCCCATGGCGCCAGCACGGGCATTCCTGTTTTCCCAAGCGTTGGCTAGATGGAGCTGTGAGTGGTGCTGGCTGTCGTTGAGAACACAGGAAGTTGGGGCTTATTCTTCATGTGCGCTGCTTCCTACTCAGCCAAGCCAACATTTGTATCAAATAGCCAAATTGTGCTTCCATGTGTGTGTACTTATAATGTGTGTGCATAGTGTGTGCACATATATGTAAAGACCAGAGTTCAAAGCTGGGTGTTCTACCATTCTTCACTTCTTTGTTCAGTTTAGCTAAGCTGGCTGGCCAGCAAGACCTAGGGATCCTCCTCTTTCTACCCTCATAGGATTACAGATGTATTGTGGGTCTGGATAGCTTGCCTGAGTTTAGAGAATGAGCCCCAGTTAGCCCAGTGCCTGCTTATTAATGTCCCTAAAACCATTAACATTTCACTTAGCTCTGGAGATGGAACTCATGTCTCATGCTTGTTCAGCAAGCACTTTTCTGACTGAGCTCTCTCCTTCAACTCCTCAGACACCCAGTTTTTAAGATAGCATCAAGCAGACAGGAAATGTTTCTTAGCCAATGCTTGCTAGAGAAAGGTTCGCTTTAGTGAACAAGATAACTAAAGAAGCTTGCGGCTCTGCTGCCCTCTCCCTCCCCACCTTTTCTTTTTTTATCCACAAGTAGCATGGATCCACTGGGTCTCCTATGCCAAATATGTGGATTCAGAGATGAGTAAGCCGTGACCTCTGCCCTCAAGAAATGCACTGCCTCTAAGCCCGTGGCTTTAGTCACGGGTGGGTCTAAAAGGGGGTTGCTGGGAAGGGTTAGAAAAGAGGCTTGGAAGACTGACCTGTGATAAGATACAATGTAGCAAACAGAAAACTAGAGCAGTGTATCCACAATCCTGATCATTGTAAACCAGGGCTCAGTTAAGTCACAGAGGAGTCGAGAGACACTCATGTACAACATATAATCCTGAACAAGGAAGTCTTTCCTGATCACAAGAGAAACAGAGTTTAAGACTTCCTCACAGTTTCAGCCTGAAAAGCAGTCCTTGGCTACTCCATCACTCTTTCTCTAGGAAGTAAACATCTCCCTTTCCAAAACCAAGATCAGAGGAGAGGTCAGGGATGAAGGGTGAGACAGCCTGTGAATCCAACATGGCTCATTGCCAGCTCCTTAATAAATATCCCTAGAAAATCAGTAACTTTCACTTTTATTTTGAATTTTATCATCACACCTGTCATTTTTCCCATGCCCCAATTTTCAGGGCAGCTGGTGCAAGGCTGCACCTGGGATCCACAGGGAATATCCCCCAGGGATGAATGACACCACACTTGGTATTGCCCAGGGCTACAGCCCAAGGCTGGCCCAACAGGGCAGGTGGCTCAGCATGCCAGTGTCTGATGCAAGCACAGGCCAAGCAGCAGCTCCCACACTGGCTCACAGTGTTAAGGCCTTGGCATCATCTGAGTTTGTTATAAGACAGATGTGCGACCTTCTCTGTTCTCAGAACTGTCAGCAGAAATAGGGGAGAGAAGACACATCCTTCATGGAAGCCACACTGTCCATCTGGGACAAATTGGGGAGATGTTATGAGCTGCTTTTTGAAGCTGGGCATTCAGAAATAGAACATGGCCTAGTGACAGGCTGGAACAGATGGGCCAGGGCTGGGCCGGATTTCAGGAAGGCCCTGCTTCCCAAGCAGAATTGCTGGAGGTCAGGTCCTGGGCGGGTGAGCGCACTCTTGGCACGCAGCAGTCCTGTGTGACTTGGGCTGCATTCATCTGTAAAACACGTTGGATCTGAAAAATGAGTCTTGGATCCTCGGCTGTGTTAGCATGAGAATCATCTTTTATTAATTATATGAGACAGTACAAGTGACATGATCAGAATAATGCCTGCCAGCACCAGCATCTTCTTTTGGGTGGTGTCTCTTTGCTTAAACCAGAGCTGTCGGTTGATAAGCATTGTTTCAGAGAAGCAGGCAGGCCTGCCTACTTTGTCAAGGACTTGAACTACACTTGTACTCCTAGGAGAAATTCTGAGATTTTATTTTATTTTATTGGAAAATCTTTACTTCTTAGAATCCTCACTAAACTTTGGCTTTTCTAAAAGGAGAAAATTGTACTTTCTAGGTAGGGGATATAATTCACTTGGTAAAATGTGCGCCTGATATGCACACAGCCCGGGGTTTGATCACTACACAGAAGAAAAAAAAAATGAATGGCTGTAACCCCAACACATAGAGGATTAGAAACTAAGGGTCATCCTTGGCTACATATCAATCCCAACACATAGAGGATTAGAAACTAAGGGTCATCCTTGGCTACATATCAATTTTGGTTATATAATTTTGAGGCCAACTTTGGATACATGAGGCTCTGTCTCATAAAAGGGAGAGAAGTGGGTCTTTCAAGACTTCCAGGATGGAGGTGGAAGAGTAGCTCACTTGGTAAAGTGTGTGTACTCAGCATGCGCAATGTCCTGGGTCACATCTCCAGTACCACATAAAGTAGGAGTGATGGTACGTGCCTTTATGCCAGCACCCAAGAAGTTCAGAAGTTCAAGGTCATCCTTAACTACATAGTAAGACAGAAGATGTCTTTTAAAAAAATCATAGGCGATACAACTTTAATCCCAGCACCCGCCTGTGGAGGCAGAGGCAGGCAGCTCTCTGAGTTCAAGGCCAACCTAGTCTACAGAGCAAGCTCCAGGAACAGCCAGGGCTACATAGAGAAACCCTGTCTCAAAACATATGCGCGCGCGTGCACACACACACACACACACACACTTAAAAAAAATTCCAAAGATAACAAGCAGATTTAATATATTTTGAGAGGAGATCTGATTTGAGGCTTAGAGGAAATCATGCAGCTACTGATCTGACCAGTGATGTTTGTCCAGAGTATGGGAGGAAGGTGGGGCACGCTGCCCTATTTCTACCATCTCTACCCTTACCAGGGACCTTCTGGGCGCAGCAGGCTTGATGAATGGAATATACCTCTCTTCTGGAGCCTGCCATTCTAGTGAGCAGCAGAGATCTGAGCAGCTGTGTATCATGCATGCTGCATGTTTCCGGTTCCTGGCTGGATATCTTTTACCAAGAGGTTAGTGGTGAAGGTTCCCCCACATCTGCAGGGAGTCTTCCATGGAATGCAGATGTGTAAAGTAACCCCCCAAATCAAAGTCTGAGCAGATGCTGGACAGGGTTTCCTGCCTGCTCAGCCGTCTCGTAGTAAAGAGGATGAGGGCCAGTTGTTGAGATAAAATTTGGGAGGTCACATTTGAAGAGCTAGGGCCACAGAAAGCAGGGCATACAACAAATCTTTATATTGAAAAGTCACTTTGGGGGAGGAAATGGGGATAAAGCCATGGCTTGTATACCCTGCTCTTCCTCCTCCAGCCTGTGTGAAGCCTGCACCTGCTCTCTCTCCTCTTCAAGAGACACAAGCCTTAATCAGTTACTTAGAGTAATTGTTTTTCAGCTTTCAGAGAATTATTGTGTTTTCATGGGTAGGTATTTGTGTTCACGTGTGTGGGTGCGCACGCATGTGCAGAGGCCCGTGGTCAACCTCACGTGTTGTTCCTTAGGAGCCACCCACATTGGTTTTTGAGACAGGGTCTCCCCCTGGTATTGAGGCATGGTTGATGAGGCTAAATTAGCTGGCCAGGAAGCCTCCCCAGAACCGGAACTGTAAGACTGTTCCACCATGCTCAGCCTTCTGCATGGTGCTAGGGTTCAAACACATCAGCATGCTTACACAAGCAAGTGCTTACAGATGGAGCCGTTGCCTCAACACCAACTTTTAAAGCAAACGTCAGTTTCTATGACTTCATCCTGAATGTCAAAGGTCTTGTAGAAGTGGCATGGAAATACGTGTTAGATTACAAGTGCCTTCTAGTGAAAGTTTATAGTATCTTGTTAGCTCCAAAGACTCATTTCTATTTAAGCACAAAGAAATAGACACCATTGGGTGTTGTGGTGGACACCATTAATTCTAGCACTTGGAAGGCAGAGACAGGTGCATCTCTGTGAGTTCAAGGCCAGCTTGGTCTACCTAATGAGTTCCAGGCCAGCCAGGGAATATACAATGAGACCCTGTCTCAAAACACAAGACAAGAACAAAAATTTAAATTCAAGTTATTAAAAGGCTAAAAATTCTCACTAGTAATATATAACACATAGAATTTTCTGCTTTATCATCTTAACCTTTAAGGAAAAAAGTAAGCTATCACTTGGGTAGAACTGTTTATTGTGAAACTGAAGGCAAGCAGATTAAGTAGTTGGTGTTGGCGCTGATCATGAACTTTATTCCATGTTTAACACATCTGAGTCTTCTTTCAAATACCACTGGTACAAAAAACAGTTCATTAGACATTCTTTTAATTTTAGAGCATGTTAGTGAGAGAGAGAGTGTGTGTGTGTATGTGTGTGTTTGTGTGTGTGTTTATGAAAGTGTGTACAGGTACTTTGCTTTGGTGACTTGGAATAATGGGGGAGTAAGAGAGAGGTCTGTGGTAGTCACTGAGGGCCTGGGCTAGGCAGAGGAAAGCTTTGCAAATGGATGTGGGTGGGTGGGTGTAGTCCTCAGCCACTTCCCTATTTCCATTCCTAAAACCCACTAGTAAAGTGAAGTGGCAATTTCTCAACCCAAGAGAGACTCCTGGGAGGTGGTAGGAGCTGCAGATGCCATGCAAGAGGTAGACTCTTCAGGTGCCTGCCCCAGACTGGTGGCCCAGATAACAGGTTACATTACAACCCAGGTGGAATCAGAGCAGAGCCAGATGTTGTAACCTTGGGGGAAAGCTGCAGAGGGCAATAAGCAAGAGAGTCTAATGCAGATGGAAGACCCTGTTTGGGGGCTGGGCAGCAGTATGTCTTCCCTGGAGAAAGTGCTTTTCCAGTGAGCCAATCCTATTTCCCTGGAATTAACGGGTTATAGCTGTAAGAAGCCATTCTAAACCGAAACTGACTAAACTGGCCTGGTGGATAAGCCAGGAGGTTTCCAGGCAGGGCTTGGTGAAAGAGCTCTCAGCCTGGCAAGCTATCCTGCTTGGGCAGTGTCCACTACTTGTGCCTCTACTGAGCTCTGTGAAGCTCCCAGAAGCTGGGCTCTAAGGAAAGGCCCTCGGCCAGGCTGGCAGATGAGCCTCCATGGGCATACACAGGGAAGGAAGGCTCTTGGCTACCCTGTATGGTCCTGATAGAGGTTGAGGGCCCAGGGTACACTCTGGGCTGGAGGACTGGGGAATGTTTTAGGATAGTGGGGGACACATCAGAAAGGCTGATTTGAAAGTCAAATGGACTCTACTCTGGGCTCTCATTCCCTAATAGGTAGATAGAAACTGTGGACAGATTTCTGGATGCCTCCCTGCCTCAGTTTCTTTCCTCTATAAACTGGTACTGGTAACTTCTTTAAAGGATTATGAGAATTAAACAGAAAAAAAAAAAAAAAAAAAAAAAAAAGCTCTCGTTTAAATACCCAGGAGCAGGCAGCAGAGTCTTCTCAATGGCACCTCCCTTCTCTTCTGATGTTAAGCTCTCCTCTGCTCAGAAACTCCCTTTTTTCATGTTTCTCCAAAAACTAGATTCAAGGAATGTTTTAAAACTTTTTAGTTTATTATTATTTACTTAGTTTTGTTTCGTGCTTTGTGGGCATGTACATCTCTGCACCACTTGTGAGCCTAACGCCTAAGGAGGCCAAAAAAAACAAAGGCCTTGGGTCCCCAGGAACTGGAGTTACAGATAGATGGTTATGAGTTCTGAGCTACCATGCCATGCTGGGAACCAAACCTTGATCTTCTACCAAGAGTTGAGCTATCTCTCTAGCCCTACCCCTTTTAAAAGATTTATTTTATTTTTGAAATTTTGTATTTTTGTCAGCACATAATGTGTATGTTTGTCAGATACAATGTGATGCTTTAGAATACACATTGTGTACAGTTATCAAACCAGGATAATTAGCGTGTGTGTATCACCACAAATGTGTTTTCCCTGAACATTTAGTATCCTGTCTTCTAGCTAATTTAGAACACCGGATGCCTGATTGTAACTGTAGTCACCTCTATTACTACTTTCCAGACCTTGAGCTTTGAGTCTTGGAGTTTTCCTAATTAGCTGTGGCTTAGAGCCAGGCCCATAGTCTTGGCTGTCCCTGAAGTGAAGGACTCCCTGTATGATGGCTCAGTTGCCCCTACTCTGCCCTTTCTGCTGGACTCTCCTCAAGAGCACAGGAAGATTGAGAAGTAAAGAGTCTGCTTCTGTGTTTCATAAGAAATGCTCTCTGGCCCTGGAGTAAGCCACCTTTGGATACAAGAAAGTTTCAAGTCCTAGGGTACACACTTGTGTGGAACCTAGGCGCTGGCCGTGAGGTAATGCCCAGAGCATGTGGACTGTTGTAAATTAATATATGGGTCTGCTCTGTAGCAAGGTCCTTTCTGTTCTGATTTCTCCTTTTATGGTGTCTTTAGAGAAAGGCAGGGCTGCTTGGAGGCAGTTGACTGGGAATGTACAAACACAAGAATCCAGCACTTTAAGACTAGGAGTTTGGCTCTTGTTTTTGAGCTAGTTCTGTTGTCTCTGCTTGGCCCATCCATGAACCAAGCTGAAGTGACTGTGAGGAAAAAGCTCCCTTAAGCAGCCCCTTATAGTGACAAAGATTTGGTGGGAGATGAGAAGGGTGAAAGGGACAAAGTAGAAAGGACTGTCCAACTCAAACCACCAGAGGACCAGAACTGAAGCCCAGAGGCAAAGAGGAACCAGCCTCAAAGTTCTGGGCCTGTGAGTGAAAGTTGCCTGTCAAGTAACATTGGGTTTATTTGGCTTCTGCTTCCAGGCCATAGTCCATCACTGAGGAAAGTCAGGGCAGGAAGTCAATCAGGAACTGAAGTAGAAACCATGGAGGAATAAATGCTTAGTTGCTCTCTTATTCACTTGTTTTCTCTCATGTTCACATTCAGCCCAGGCCTGCCTGCTTAGGGATAGGGCTCCCCATTGGCTGAGCCCTCCATCAATTATCATTCAACATAGTCTTTTACAGACATGGCCACAGGACAGTCTGACCTGTGTCAAGTTGACAACAACAACAACAAAAAAACTAGACAGCACAACTAACCAGGAAACAAAAAAGAAGACGGCCTGGGGGTCCCAAAGCCCTCTTTAGAACAGGTTTCTCCATGGCCCAAGGACATTACAAAGATAATACCACTTAAAGGGCCCACCACCTCCATTTGGACTGCCTTCATGGGTCTTTGAGGTAGTTTCAGATCCAAACTGTGGCAGCTTTGGTCCATGAAATGGGAATCATAGACAACCTCCCTCCCAGATGTGGGAATAGTGAACATTACATGGCAAACATGCATGAGGCTTACAAGTGCTCTGGCTTAAGTAGGATTGAGGTGGATCTGATTTTCCAGGCTTCATCTCAGCCTTTGGAGCCTAGCACTTTATCAACACATGTTTGCTGACATGCCGGTGTATCATAAGTCTCTCTGACTGGACTCCACACTTAGCTATTCAGCTTGTGCCTTGTGGGGTTGGATTCACACCTGCTGTGATGGGCCTCTTGTCCCTGCATAATAGATCAAGCTGCTAAGGCTCAGAGTGTAAATGACTTAAGGGCATGCTAAAGGGTACATGGGCAGAAGCCTGGGAAGTCTGCATAGGAACTTGAACCAGAGAGGTTAGTGTGCTGTCCTCCTTGTAGCTGGGAGCTTCCAGCCTGTCATATCAAGCTCTGAGGGGTGGCCATATACTTGCCCTTAGAGAGCCCTAGCCATGGTGGCTCTCCACTTCCCAGGCTAGCCTTAATGAGCTTCTAGAGACTTGGTATAGCTGCACCTAGGCATTCTCTTGTGATGGGGGCAAGTGGCCTACCTACACCGGTCCCCAAAGTGCATAGGTGGGTGTGCAGGGATGGCCTCACTGGTGTGTGTGCATA